>JARFJB010001819.1:1275000-1422500 GCA_036346205.1 Vesta saturnalis | reverse complement strand
TATGGTACTATTATTAATTGTGAGATTAGCCATAACTTTGAAAATATCATTTGAGACCTTGGGTGATACCGCATCATTTTTCTTTCCGTATCTCTCATACTAAAGGAGGGGAGACCAATGGATCTTCCAATATTTACATTTTAATGATATTTCCGGAACCACGCAACGGATTCGAATATTCTTAGTCTCGTTTGAAAGAGCAATTTATATTCTTTTGAAGGGTAGTTTTAAACAAATAAAAACTAGAGGGCGTTCTCTGCAGACATTTTTGTGATTTTTTAGAAAAAACTAAATAGAACGGTACCTACTATTTATTTGAAAGACCGTTACGCGACTTAAAATTACCTAAATTTTTGAATACCGCAATCGGAACAATTTACCTTTTTGAGGAAAACAAATCACATATCCATGGTAATCGCTAAATTGAAAAGATCGCTGATTTGACAATTGTCAAAAGTTACTTCTCAGAGTTTCTGTGCCTTGTATGTATTTTTTAATTCATTTTTTTTGAAAAATGTGCCAATTACTAGCGTGGAAGTGTATGGTATGTTGCGCATTTCCAATGCTTCGAAAATACTGCAATTGTGTAGCGACAATATGCAATGCAATTTCGACAAGGAAGAAATTTTTCTCGAGAAATGTTTTCCAGATTTGTAGAACACGCACGGAGGAATATATTATCAACGTTTTGGCTTACGTGCTATACGATCCCACCTTAAGCACCAGAAAAATTTCTGACGACTTGGGAGTTCCAGAAACATTTGCCCACGAGATTCTTCAAAACAATAATATATCCCTACCACATTATTTTACATTAGACATTAAATGGTACTAATTATGATTATAGACTCAATAATTGTCACTGACTACTAAATATGATTCGGAAAAATCCAAACTTCCTGTTACGCATATTATGAACGTACGAAGCCACTTTCGGTAGCACAGGGGGTGTGAATTTGTACAATATGCATTATTGGTCAAAGCAAAATACACATTGTATGCGGTAAGTAGAATATCAAAATCGCTAGAGTTTAAACGTATGGTGCGGAATGCTAGAAGGAAAAATTATAGGTCTACATTTTTTTGACCAAACCCTTAATGGGGAGAGGTTCTTGGCATTTTTGAACGTTTCTCTTCCACCACTTTTAGAAGACGTCTCTTTGGAGACAAGAAGGCACATGTGGTTCTAGATTGATGGTTGTCCGGCACATTATGACCGAACGTCGGCATTTATGTGATCAGTATTCGAATCGTGTTATTGGAAGAGAAAGTCTATTTCCCTGACCGGTGCGTTCGTCGGATATTACTTGTTTAGATTTCCACTTATGGGGTAGACTAAAAGACCTGGTTCTCCAAGAGAAACCAACAACCAGCGTAAATATAATGGAAGGAATACGTAAGGCCATTAGAAGCTTGTCCAGAGCTGAAATTGAAGCAGCAGTTTTTTCTACCGAAATTAGATTAAATAAATGCATCGAGAATGGTGGAAGACGTTTTGAAAACTCTAAGATTTTTGTGCTTCTGTTTTATTGTTTAGTACTGATGTTTCGTTGGCCCGCTGGCTTTTAAACACGTATAAGTCGAGAACGGACGTAGATATTGTGAAGGGGTTTTCAATAAAATTTAGATGATTTTGAGCCGCATAACAGTCTCTCAAATAAATAAATTTTATTTAGTTTTTTCCAAAAAATTACAACACTGTGTAATCACTGCACAGAACGCCCTCAAGTTCTTGTTTGTTTAAGACTAAACGCTGTAATTACTCAAAAGAACAATACAATTGCGTCGGATCGACCTGGGTACAAGGGGCGGTCAAGGTTGAAACAGACATGCTCCATTGCTGACGACTGTGCAAGGAATGAATGTCGAGTCGGTACGTAGAATGTTAGAGGTATGCATGGTAAATAATTTGAAATTGCGAATGTACAGTACGAAAGGCAGATGTGTGTATCGGAGACAAAGCGCGAATGAGAGTATGCTGTGGAGATGGAGGACGGCAGTCTAGCACTGTGGTCAGGAGTTGAGACTGAAGTGCATGGCGCAGAAGGAGTTGGAGTGATCGTAAGTGAAAGAACAAAACGATGTATTAAATAGTACGAATTGGTACCCCCCGGGTTAATGTGGGTTAGAATGAACGTGGAGTTTCGAAAAAAATTTTTTTATTTCATGCTATGCAGCGGTGAATGAAGAAAGAGATCAAGATTCAGAGAACTTCTGGAATGATGTGGAGAACGTGTGAACGTATCTAAGCCACATAAAAGGGTGGTAATATTGGGAGATATGAATGGATGAGTGGGTGTACGGAGAGAACATACCGAACGAGTTCTAGGAAATTTCGGAGACCAAAGAGTTAATGAGTATGGAGAATGCCTGGTGAACATCTGTGTGGGAGAAGACTGTTTGTATCTAATACGTGGTTTAAACATAAAAATATACACCTGTATACATGGCAAAGAGGCGAATCTAAAAGTATGATTGACTTGATAGTGTATTATGAACGAGTTAGAAACCTAGTGAGAGACACAAAAGTAATGTGCAGATCGAAGTGTGAATCGGACCACTTTTTAGTTGTACCGAGTGTGTGTTTAGGGCAAAAGTGGATCTGGAGAAGGAAAGCAAGGGTAGTGCGAAAGTCCAGAATTAGGGTAGACAGACTAGTAGATAATGGTGCGAGCATGAAGGTACGAAGATGCTGTTAGTAATGAGTTGAATGTGAATGAAACAGTGTGGAACGAACAAAAGGACTCTGAGGTTGAAGGTGCATGGATAAGTTTAAAAAAAAACTGTGTTGTCAATTTTGCCCAGCAGATATGTGGAAAAGCAACAGAAAATATGTGATTTGTGGAATGAATCGGTAAAAAAGGCAATATGTAATAAAAAAGATGCGTACATGGCAATGATTGCTGCAATAAATGGGACTTAGAAAAGGCGATTGTATGAGGTGTACAGATTAAGAAACAAAGAAGCGAAGGAGGCAGCGAGAATAAGTGATGGCTGTGGAAGGAAGCGCAGAATTATTTTGAGAGAAACAAGAAACTCTTCTGGAAATACAAAACGTAGCCCAAAACAGAACGCTGCAGAGTGATGAATACGGTCAACGAAACAGTATGGGATGATTGTGAAGTAAGGAGATGCTGGCAAGAACATTTCGAAAGCTGTACAGTAGTCAGGAAAATATGACTGATATTGGGATAAATGAGATAGAAAAACGATAGGAAGGTTGAAAAATGGTAAAGGGGCTGGTGTAGATAAAATCACTGGTGAAATGCTAATATATGGAGGTGCAAAGCTTATACGAAGAGTGTGTGAATGTTTCAATGTATGCCTTAAGTGTATAAGAGTGCCGATTTATTGGAAGAGCGCGACCATTGTATGTACCATTGCATAAATGTAAGGGAACAAGAGTGATTGCAATAACTACAGAGGAATAAGTTTGCTCAGTGTACCTGGTAAAGTATTAGGAAGAATGCTGATTGATAAAGTACAAGAAACTACACAAACTAAGATTTGGGATATGCAGGGTGGCTTCATGCCGGGAAGGGGATGTGTTCATCAGATGGCTGCCCTCAGCAGGGAATCGAAAAGTGTTTAAGTGTAAAAAGAAGCTGTACTGTGCGTTGGTAGATCTGGAGAAAGTATATGACAGAGTGGAAGGGAGAAGCTGTGGGAAATATTAAATGAGTATGGCGTAAGTAAAGGTCTAATAAACGGAATAAGAGCAGTATACACCGGTATCCGGGCATGTCTTAGGCTGCGATGAGGTGTGAGTGAATACTTTAATATTGAGCAAGGAGTGCGACAAGGCTGTGTGATGTCAGCGTGGTTGTTCAATGTATACATGGATAACGGTGTTAGGCATGCATGTATCGATACAAATAGTGTAATGGTTGTTGACGTAAATGTACGAGTTCTGGTGTATGCAGATGACAGTCTTACTAAGTAACAGTGCGGATGAGCTCAAACTCCTCTGAGGAAGTTTGATACAGTCTGTGAGCATGGACCTAGCCGTGACAGTGGCATCATACAGACGTGTCTTACGTTACTCTCTTATCCTGTTTGATTTAACTAAGTACCTATTAATTATCATTATTCCTTCTATTTGTAAATGTGTTAAGTACTCTTTAGACCTTAATGTTGATAAGGAGTTAAAATGTGACGTGTGTGAAAAACCAATACATACTACTTGCTCTGGACTATCCAGACAAGAAATTCAATGTTTAAGTTCGAAAGATCGTCGTATCAAATATCTTTGTGTGCTATGTTCCGAAGACCGCTCTCAATTAGGGGATTTAGTTAAAATGGTACTTGAACTTAAAGAAGAAATTAGTGCTCTTAAAAAACAACGATTTAGTAACGTATTTGAAGCTACATACAGGGAAAATTTAATTAGCGAATTAAATGAACGTAATAATAGATCTCGAAACATTATTTTATATGGTATCGATGAATGGCAAGGTAACAGCGATGAATGTAAAATTCATGATACTACTCAAGTAAAGAAGGTCATTGATAATATTACTTCGGTATGTTCGAACAATTTAAGTGTATCGTCTTGGACGGCCTTCTGATAAACCTGGGCCTATCAAGGTTGTGTTAAATAGTAAGGAAGATGCATTATCAATTTTGAGAAATAAGGCTAAGTTGTTACCTAACAGCAACATATCTATATCATCCGATGAAACTGTAATGCAAAGGGAATACAAAAAGTCGTTACGCAATATACTTCAAACACGCATACAAAATGGTGAAACCAATTTGACAATAAAATATATTAAAAATGTACCTACCATAGTTACTTTAAAAACCTAACCGCCCGTCTCACTTTAGATTCCTCCAGCACAACTTATAACGACGGTAGTAGATTAGAAAACTTAAAATATTATTACCAAAATGTTCGTGTATTGCGATCTAAACTTGATTCTTTATACGCGTATGCATTTGATTGTGAGTGTGATATTATTTGTGCCGTAGAAACTGCTTTTATCCCTGACATCGTAAAACAATGAATTATTACCAGATTCCTTTAGTATCTTTAGATGTGATCGCAAATTAGGCATTACTCAACAAAGATGGGATGGGGATCCATGATTGCCGTTAAAAATAATCTTTTATGCGAACCGGTTGACGTTTCCATTATAACAACCGCTATTCCGTCTATTGATATTGTTGGATGTAAGTGTATTTTTAAATATTACGTTTTGTATGTTATCTCAATATATATTTCTCGTAACACGAGTGAAGTTTTGGTAAAGTTCTCACAACATTACTAAAACTACTACTACCTAAACAGTCGAATACAACGCGTTGTTTACAATAATTACCCCTCTAAGACTATTGTTGTTACCTCTGGAGTTCCTCAGGGATCCAATTTGGGTCCCCTTTTATTTTTACTATTTATAAACGATCTTCCTGACAGAATTCAGTGTGGAAAGCTGTTATTTGCAGATGATTTTAAAATATTTTCTAAAATATCGTCTTTTAATGAATCCCTCCAGCATCAACTTAATTGTGTATTAGATTGGTGTTCTACTAATTATCTACCTTTAAATACGTCAAAATGTAAGGTTGTATCGTTCACTAAAAAATCTCAAAAATTTGAATACAACTACAAATTTGCATCTTCACATCTTTCAAGGACCAATTTGATCAAAGATTTAGGCGTATACTTTGATAGCAGCTCGGTCAGCAATTAGTATGCTTGGTTTTATTTTACGTAACTGTAAAACATTTTCAAACATAGATGCTATTAAAACACTTTATCTTGCATTGGTACGTAGCAAACTAGACTACTGTTGCTTAATTTGGTATCCTACCGACAGTATCTTATATATGCTTTGAAACTATACAGAGGCGATTCCTAAAATTTCTGGAGTTTATGGCTGATGGGGCTTATCCCGAGAGAGGATGCTATCATATTTAATTATTGAACAGGTTTGACTTTGCTCTTTGAATTTAGCATATACATAAGTTTAAGATTTCTTTATAATCTTATCCACAAAAATTGATTCACCTGAGTTGTTATCTTTAATTAATTTTTCAGTTCCGTACATAATACTCGATACAGAACAGAATTCCACTATACGATGCCACATACAAATGTATTGTACATGTCTCCAATTATTATGCATCAGAACTTATAACAAACACTGTGTCCTTATTGATATTGATTTGCATCACTGTACATGTTCATTTCGATGTTTTCTTATGGAATACCCTTTCTATTACAAATAGACAAAAAGTAATATGGGGTCCTTGTGCTCGATTTGGTGTTAATCAAGATCCAATAGTCATAATCAAGATATCTCTGCGCTATTGGCAATTAGGCAAAATTGAAAATGGCGATTTTGAAAACTTGAATAACTTTTTATTTCTAAATGTATCGACAAACTGCAAAAACATTCTTAAGGCACTTTTGTAAGTAGAATCAGCTAATGTATTCACATTTTTAATACCTCCTTAATTTAAAAAGATAAGACATAAAGTTTTATTTTTTTATATGGAAACCATAGTTGGAAATAACATTTTTAAATGGCATTTTTTTGTGCTTTTTAAAAATATATAACACCTCTATGCTATTTTAATAATTAATTGAATTTTTTAAGTTTTTCGTAATTATTTATTGACAACAGTTGGCTTAGAAAACCAGATATAAAATTGAATGAAGATATTCTACTCAAAAAAGTAATTTCACTTCCAGTAAAATATTTTAGAGACATTTTGTAATTCAAATAAGTTTAAATGTAATGTTGTTCTTGTGGAATGGTAACAAATTATAAAATCTAAAGATTGAATATAAAATTATCAAAAAACCTCAAATGCAAATTGAAATGAAATGAGAACAAACAATATAACATCATCTATAAACGAACAAATATATGAGCACAAAATATCAATATAAAAAACACACTAAAACTATAAATATTTTTCAAACTGTGCGCCCTCTTTTTGGATGCAGACTTCGCATCGTCTTGTAATTGAATTGATAGAGTTATATATAGATAATGGTGTTAATTGTGTAAAAGCCACACGAACACTTTCTTTTAACTCATTGTATATACTGTTTTTCAAAAAAACTCATAAAATGAAATCTAGAGGCGAAAGATCGGGTGAACGAGCAGGCCACAAAATTGGTGCTGTCGTTCCCATCCAGCTATTAGGAAAACGTAAATTTAAGTAGTCACTAACTACACGGGAATTATGTGCGGACCTCCGTCTTGCTGAAATATGACATGAAATCTCTACAAATGAATTCGTAGAATATCGAGACATTTCATTAAGTTGAATGTTCCTTCATACACGTGATAATAAAAACGTCCGTATTTAATGCACCACCCATTTATTCCAAATTTCCCTTACTTCCTGCGGACAAGACTGACATGAGCGTTAGTATCTGCTCAGTAACGTAAATTTTGATCACTACTTTACCTCTCGACAACTCCTTCTGCTGTATAAGGCCCAAATTGGCCTCATCTGGAATTTAATTTCACCTTTGTTAGTGTCAATACGCTCTCGATATCGTTGATCGTATTCAAAGAGAGCGATTACTTATAAATGACCGTCCTTAACTTCTCCATACAGTCCCTTGAGCATAGAAGGATGGTTTCAGTTCTTTCTTTGTATTATCGTTATTACAACGGCTATTGTGCTGCTGAATTATATTCTTTGATACCATCGGGCTATTTTGAGAAACACTCGGTTCGCTCATTCACATCATCAGTATGCAGTACAAATTCCACTTGTCGTACCAAACGGATGCAATTCATATTTTTCTACACGGCTTCTAAACTCTGGAATGATCTCCCTAGTTGCTGTTTTCCTCTCACTTATGATATGAGAAAATTTAAGGTAGCTGTTCATAGGCATCTATTGGCAATTCATTATCCCTCTATCCATCCTCCTAAGTGTTCCTGAGTGCTTTAGCACGATAGGCCAAATTTAGCATGTTCAGGTCCACAATCATAAACAAAAAAGTTCTCTCTGAGATCTATAGCAATGGTATTTGTGTTTCTTTAAATTTGAAGGGCTTTACTACGCCTAGATTAACCATTTGTCTAAATGAAGTTGTTGGCTCTACTCCGACTTGTCCTAAGACGACTATTGAATTTTCTTCAGAATTTCGCTTAAAGTAAGTTTTTGACCTGGGATTTTTAAAAGAACCAAATTCAATTAAATCTTTCTGTAACCTAAAATTAATTAAGATATTGTTTTGACTTAGCAAAAATTTTAATTTCTATTAACTATACCATTCAAAAATATTTTAATTTGGCTGCTGCCTTTCAGGAAAATTTTGTAATTCCGATGCCACATTCGTATCACCTTCGGACATGCAAAATTTTTCTGAATTTGTATAATTAGGCATTTTAATAACTAAATTCAAAGATCACTTTGTTGCACACTTCTAATTTTTAATTTATTATTTGACATATAGGTATCATTTGTTTTTACTTAAATAAATCTCAGCCTCCTATCCCTACTGTGTATAAGAAGAATTTAAAAAATCAATTATTAAAATAGCATAGAAGTGTTATATATTTTTGCAAAGCACAATAAAAATGTCAATTAAAAATGTCATAGCCAACTATGGTTTCCATATAAAAAAACACAACTTTATGTCATATCTTTTTAAATTAAGGAGGCATTAAAAATGTGAATGCACTAATGGATTCTACTTAAAAAAGTGCCTTAAGAATGTTTTTACAGTTTGTCGATACTTTTAGAAATAAAAAAGTTATTACAGTTTTTCAAAATCGCAATTTTTTCAATTTTGGCTACTTGCGCAATAACGGTAAGAGATATCTTGATTATGACTATTGGATCTTAATTAACACCAAAATCGAGCACAAGAACCTCATATTACTTTTTGTCTATCTGTAATAGAAAGAGTACTTCCCATAAGAAAACATCGAAAATGAACCACCCTGTACACTACAAACGTAATTAAATCGAGTTAGTAGTTAATTTAAATACCACGTATATTTAGTACTTATTTAGTATATTTAGTAACAATGTTTTGTTTCTTTATGATTTATCCTTGTATACTGCGTAAGTTATGTTTTTCATAATTGACCTATAATTGGAATTAATTATTCTGCTGGACAATAAATGCTATTTATTTATTTAATTATTTAAAGGTAAACGTGAACAACACTAAAATTGTAGTGTTCAATCGGGAAGGTGAAAAAGAGAGTACAGTATTTATTCTGCAAAATGAAATTGTGGAACAAGTGGTTGGTATATCTGGGTAGAATGTTCACTGCAGATGGTACAATGGATGGTGAGATTAGACGAAGGGTCAATACTGGAAGGAGAAGTATCTGGACGATAGTGAGAAACGAAAGGAGTGTGGAGAGGAAAAGACGATGATGGATGGGTATAAAAGTAGTACACTACTTTGGTTTGGTCACATTGACAGAATGAACAACGCAAGATTAACGAAGCAAATATATGTGTGCCTGGTAGCCCCGTGAAGCTTGGCTGAATGTAGTAGAATGTTTGATACAAGAAAGAAAGCTAAGGAGTTTTAAAAATAAAAAGACATGTCAGAGACAATGTATGAATTTTGCCGAAGCTAGGGAGGTATACAGAGATATGAAAGCATGGAGAAAGATTGTGAATGAAAAATAAATAAGAGGCAGGGATTGTTTTGCCTACACCACAATGCAATCGCGTGAAGGTTATGTTATGTTATGCTAAACGCTCCAACGAAAACACCCTTCAAAAGAGTATAAATCACTCTTTCAGACGAGACTAACAATATTCGAATCCGTTGAGTGGTTCAGGAAATATTAAATTTAAATATTGGCAAATGCATTGGTCTCTCTCGGAATAATGTCGCAAAGCAAAATGATGCGGTATCGCCGAAGCTCTCAAACGATGTTTCAAAGTTATAGCTCATAACCCAATTTTCCGAGATAGCATGAATTTTATGTTTCTTCGTAGTAGTTACTCCCCTATAGATCGAGTTACGAACTTCAAAATAATTTCCAGCTATTTCTCTTATTTGCTTAACTTTTTTCCAATACATTTAGTCTTTACCATTGTCCAGAGAGAGAGCCGCTCCGTACCCTTATCCGGACACCGGTGTAACATACTATTATTTATCACTTGCTGCCTACGTTTACCTACAAATTAGAGCTCAAACCAATAAAAATTAAATTACTGTGTTTAATGTTCCAATAAACATATTTCGTGAAGTGCGTGATTTATTTACTGGTTATGCTGATACAACTAATTTATACACAAGAGGGCATAAGATAATAAAGAAAAGTTTTCTTTATCTGTTAAAGAAAGTCATTGTCCAACTTCTGAGAGTGAATGG
Organism: Vesta saturnalis; assembly: GCA_036346205.1. NCBI lineage: Eukaryota > Metazoa > Arthropoda > Insecta > Coleoptera > Lampyridae > Vesta > Vesta saturnalis. Next base: position 1,412,182 of record JARFJB010001819.1, on the reverse strand, counting down.
GGAGCAGAAATATCAAAAAACTTGTATTCTCATGGACTATGTCTCATTTGAAAGTCCGCACCCGGTATTTATCATTAATAACAAGCTAAATAGTACATAAATACACCTCAGAAGGAAGCATAAAAATGAACATTCTAAGAAATTGTTTGTAGAGATAAGTATTTTTGACAATTACTCTATTTGGCCCCATAGTTTAAACAAATACATAACTTGCTTCTCACATTAAATTTTACTCTATATGATAAGCGTTCCCACTTCTAATACAATTAACCTTTTGTCAGTACCGATTACCGCTAATGCAAATATCTTACGTGTTTTTGACACTAACGGTTTCTCTACCTAACATTTCAATAGACTTGGATGAAGATGAATTTCTACAAAAGTGTTTCATTTTCATTATGCTATTTAAAAAACTTTCTCTTTCAAACTAACAATACGATATATTTTAAATCGATAAAGAGATATTTATTGTGTAAATTACCATTTTCCTTGCAATCTTCAGATAATTTGCATAATTTCGAAGCGGAAAATCGTTCAATTCCTGCCTCAATTAACGAAGGTTATATCTTTATATGTTATTCCAATTGTTTATAAATTCAAGGCGAATAAAAATGATAACATAAAAATTTACATGATTTGTCCTACCTATAATTGAATCCTTCACACACAAAACGGCGTTCATCGGAACACTCTCGTTGACAATCTTCTACTCGTTCACATGCAACTGCTTTTCCAATAAGTGCTCTTAGAACACGTTTTCCAGCCAGGACGCGTCTGAAACAAGCTTAGAGAACATTTTTAATTTCAAGCTCGTTCAAAAATTAAGGGTATTTTGGGAGGGAAAATTACCTTTTGCATCCTCAACTATAATAACTGAGCTTGCACTAGATAAACTGTTATGTAAGGTAAACAACAATATCGCACATAAAATTAAACTCTTCATTATGTTATTAGAAGATGAACACAATTTCGCACTTAATAAAATTTCGTGGTAAACTCGCAATCGTTGCTATACGTGTAATTAAATTTGACCATGTTAATAAATCTTAATTTTCTCAAGAAGCAGATTAGCATACAAAAGGCGCGTATTTTCGAAATACGTTTATTGTTTCCCTCTTACTTGGGGGGCAGTGATTGTTTTCGATGTATAAAAATACTATAATATTTTTAAATAACAATTTAACAAAAACGCATTCTAACACTAACTGAGTTATTACAATTGCTTTTCACACAATATATGCATTCTTGCCAAGGATATATTTAGTGATACGTATTTCTATCGTTTTTATTTCTATTTGATGGTGGGAGATTTTTTAACGTACCTTTTTTTTGTACTCACAATTGATGACCAAAATTTGTATCTATTGATTAGAATTGTGGGAACTGGAACTTTGAGATTTGTTACCTTTAACTTCCGGATGCGTCAATTACGTAATGTGGGTGATCATTTAATGGTCCATTTAATTTTATAATCAACCGTTGCAATGATACACGTAAATTTTACTATAATTTGTTTATAGAATTAAACGTATTTTAGGAAAAGGGGAATTAATTTTTTTTTGTTTCATTTTTCATTAGGTACAGTTATGATTTTCTGCAACGAGTAAAAGTAAAGTGTTTGTTCACAAAAAAATAATGGATTTGTTAAGCACAATTATAATATTAAATGGATTAATTAAAAATAATTTTCAAATTGTGATAAATGTATAAATATAATTAAATTGAAATTTAAATTTCAATATGTATAGCACCCAATTACAGGAAATGTAATACAAAATACTCTAGCAATAACTATATGAATAACAATAAAAAAGAAAGAAATATAATAACATGCATAGTAAAGGATACAGTTATGTTAAAAATCTGAAATAATGATGCTGTAGGTTTTGGATGACGCTGAGTTCAAATATAATATTGTCCTGAATGTGGCACTTCCGGTTATACCGGAAGTACACGGCAACTTTGTTATTTTAAATGGAACCTAATATTTTTTATTTTATTTTCGAATTCTACATGAAATTATAGATAAAATTTGTTCACAATGTCCTATACCAAAAATGAAGTATTTTCGAGATATTTCGATTTTTTAAAATTTTGAAAAATCCTAGTCCACATTGAATAACGATATCTCCATTAATAACGAAGCTAGTGACGTGAAATTGTAACCAATAAACAACAAGCGCTTGCCCGTTAACTCCATATATCCATCTCATTGATATTTCATACAGGGTGTTTTAAACTTAACCGCCAACATGCACAATTTAAATCATTTATAAGAACACCCTGTATTTTATTACATTTTCCGCTGTATTTTTTAAGCCAATTCGTGTGGTATCAGTATTCCCTATACCTAACTCCAACCACTTTTGAGATACTTCATTATCTTGGTTAAAACATAACAACACTTAATTATTTCAACATTAGTAAAGGGTAGGCCAAGATTTCCATTATTTAAGGTGATATATTGTTATCAATACTGAAAAGTAACCAATAGCCTAAAAGGATTATTAATTGTGGATATCATTAAAAACGTTGACTAGGTATTTTGTTAATTTAATTAAATAACTTACAAACAAAAATAACTGAATGTAATATTAAACAAATAAAGTTTTATAATAAGTGTTCAAAATTAGCACCATCTACTTCTAAACATTTATGAATCCTTTTCATTAAGTTATGTCTTCTAATTCTGGAAATATGGTCGGGTGTTAGAGAATTAAAAGCAAGTAAGACTCTCTGCATCATATCTTCCTTTGTCGTAACAGGTTTGGAAAATACCTGATTTTTTAATGTAACCCCAAATACCAAAATCTAGACGAGCCAAATCAGGGCAGCGAGCTGGCTAACGAAACGGACTCTGATCGGCAATCCATCTATCATCAAACATGTCGTAAATATGCTGAGCAACAAGCCCAAAGTTATGAGGAGGTACTCCATCTTGCTGATACCAAGCTGAAGCCGCCTCTCCTTTTCTTAAAGTATGTAAGGCCGGTCGTATGGCTTCTTCTAAAATGTCGCAATATCTTGTACTATTTAAATTTTCATCATAAAATTTTAATGCTGAAATTTTATCGTCTTTTATTGCACAAAAAACATTAAAACTCCAACTATCTTGGAAATAACGTTGCACCAAATGATATGAAAATAGTTTCCATTTGTGTTTTTTTAAAATGCGATGAATTGTTTTCGTCTACAAAGTAAGATCTCTCTCACAATCTCTAATGGACGCATTTGGAGAGGTCGTAAAATAACCCAAACCATTAATTTCGTTTATGTCACTGTCCACTAGTGGTTTATTTTGATTAATTTTTGTCTTAAATTGATCAAACTGACGGCAGTTTTTAAGCAATCTTCTTACAATATCACCAGTTGCATTTGGTCGATTTGGATATCTTTCTGCAAAAACACGGCAAGTCCGTTCAACAATTCTATTACACTCGTAAATAATAATAAGATTTAAAAAATCATCATTATAAATCCTACATTTGCCATTATTTACTATACAAACTGGTAAAGAAAACTGTCAAAAAACATACACAATTAACGTTCTAACTATCAAATCTTGACAGCCATGGCCTACCCTTTACTAATGTTGAAATAATTAAATGTTGTTGTTTTAACTAAGATAATGAAATATCTCAAAAGTGGTTGGATTTAGGTATAGGGAATACCGATACCAAACAACCAAACACCCGACCATATTTCCAGAATTACAAGACATAACTTAATGAAAAGGATTCATAAATGTTTAGAAGTACATGGTGCTAATTTTAAACACTTATTATAAAACTTTATTTGTTTAATATTACATTTAGTTATTTTTGTTTGTAAGTTATCTAATTAAATTAATACAAAATACCTAGTCAACGTTTTTAATGATATTCACAATTAATAATCCATTCAGGCTATTGGTTACTTTTCAGAATTAATAACTCACGAAAAAATAACAAAATATCACCTTAAATAATAGAAATCATGGCCTACCTTTTACTAATGTTGAAATAATTAAGTGTTGTTATATTTTAACTAAGATAATGGAATATCTCAAAAATGGTTGGATTTAGGTATAGGGAATACTCAATACTGATACCAAACGAATTGACAAAAAAAAATACAGCGGAAAATGTAATAAAATACAGGGTGTTCTATTTAAAGTATGCAACTTATAAATGATTTAAATTGTGCACGTTGGCGGCTAAGTTTAAAACACCCTGTATGAAATATCAATGAGATGGATATATGGAGTTAACGGGCAAGCGCTTGTTGTTTATAGGTTACAATTTCACGTCACTAGCTTCGTTATTAATGGAGATATCGTTATTCAATGTGGACTAGGATTTTTCAAAATTTTAAAAAATCGAAATATCTCGAAAATACTTCATTTTAATATAGGACATTGTGCACAAATTTTATCTAGAATTTCATGTAGAATTTGAAAATAAAATAAAAATATTAGGTTCCATTTAAAATAACAAAGTTGAGGTCTACTTCCGGTATAATCGGAAGTGCCACATTCAGGACAATATTATATTTGAACTCAACGTCATCCAAATTCTACAGCATCGTAATTTCAGTTTTTAACATAACTGTATCCGCCATTACTTTTAATCAAAACTCTTCGCGCCACACCCTGTATAGCTACAGTGGCCGGCGTGTAAGAAGACGAGGAGCCGGCGCATCGCGAAGAACTACGGCGGTTACCGATTATAATAAAAATACTAAGCAGTGGCGTATCACATTTGTATGTTTAATTATATGTATATTGAAGAATGCGTATGAAGATGAATAATTCCAATATTTCCATTGGTGACGCGTTTTTTAACATTTGGTTTTTAAATGCAACAAAAGTATCAGTCACAACAATAGAACGAATCATAAAGGAAGCTAAGGAATCGTCCGCAAAAAATAATGGTACAATTATACTGAGGTCTCCGGAGAAGAAGCGCCAAAAACATCCAGTTACGGATGTTGCAGAATATGATCTTAACATAATAAGACACATCATTTATAACTTCCATAAAACAGAAGAGAGTCGTGTGCGTTAAATCCTTACGACAGAAATTAATGGAAGATTTGGGTTGGAGTGGTTCAGAAAATCGCTGAGAATAACCCTTAAAAACTTAACCTTAAGTGGAGGAAAACAGTGGACAACAGAAGAATTTTAATAGAGAAAAGCGATATTCGAGAAAAAGAATAGTGTACCTTCAAAACATTAAACGTTACCGTACTGAAAACAGACCGATCGTCTTTTTGGATGAAAGCTATATTCACAGCGGACATACCAGTTCACGAAGCTGGAATGACAACAGTAACGAAGGATTATTTGCTCTATTTCAAAGGGCCAGCGAGTAATTATGGTTCACGCAGGAGCGACATGGGTTTTATACCTAACTGTTAGTGATTTGAGTGACAGTGAAAATGAAACATTTTAGACAATATTATTTTAGTAATAGGTATCAATTATGTGTAATGTAATAACATATTGATTTTATTAATTTAATTATAGTATTACTTCCAGTATAGCTTTTAATTATAATAAATTGCGTATTTACATAAAATATGGTTCTTTGAATTGCTTTTAATATACCATTAAAATATACATTATGCACCATGTGACGCCTTTGAAGTAAACGAGCGCGGAATTTGAACAACATCATAAAGTCGTCTTTCGCGCATAGGCGGCTCGTCTTCTTACACGCCGGCCACTGTATAGTATAGTATACAGCACTTTGCATGAAGCGTAATATATGTTGATCTTTATTTGCTAATATTTACAATTTTGCAAAGTATTCTATTTTTACCTATTTTCTACTATTAAATCTCGTTTCATTGCTACCTCTCCCATTAGTTGTTTTCTCCTTTTCCATGTTTCCTCCATCCATTCCGCTCCCCTTCCCTTTTCCTCAAGTATTTATTCTACACTCCTATTCTCCTCCCTTACCTCCCTACACTCTTTTATCATACGTCTTATATTCTCCATTCCTTCTCCGCATAATCTACATCTTCTTTCTTCCTCTTTTCTCCAATACTTGTTTCCACAGCCTTCGTTACCGCATCTGAACCTCGCCACCTTTTTTTCTTTCCATTCTTTCCTTCTCCTTTCAGATATTCTGGTATCCCTCCTTCTTTAATCTTTTTGTAATTTACATTATATTTTGATTCTCTTATTTTTACCCATCTTTGTTGTTTTTGGACATCCCTGTGCCTTCTTATTACGTCTTCTCTTACCCTGGCTCCCTCTACCTCTAGCCTCTCTACTTCCTCCGTCACGTATCCGTTCCTTTCATGATATTCCTCTCCCCACCGTTATCCGTATTTCACTCTCCTTCCTTTATCTCTTTCCAACATGCCTGTAATATTTTACACTTCGTTCTTCCTCTCATTTCTGCCTGATATTTCATTACCCTTCTTCCAGCCTCCACCCTTACTTTTTGTACCTAATATCCATTTCCAATATTTTTCTTGCAGCCCTTCCACCTCTTTTTACTCCATCCGCCCCACACTTCTGCCCCATACATCACCACACTTTGTATTAATTTGTGAAATAGTATCTTCCTTTTCTCTATGTCCACTCGAAACAACCTCTCCCACACTCCATACTTGTCTTATTAATTTATTCCCTTTTCTCACTCTATCCTTTATATGTTCCCCGTCCTTATTTTTCTGTCTCCTTGTATATCCCAGGTATGTGAATTCCTTCACCTGTTCGACTTCCTCTTCTCCTCATTTCCATTCTTACATTTTTCTTTTCCCCCCTCCCTTTCAGAATATTAGTATCTTAGTTTTTTTTATGTTTACTTCTAGTTCCTTTCTTTTCATATATCTTTCCATCGTCTTCATCATCTCCTTCATTGCGTTTTCTTCCTTCGCCACCAACACTATATCGTCTGCGTACGCCAGCGACCATACCTTGAATTTCCATGATTATACGCCATACAGGAGAACGGGAAAGATGTAGCAACGGTGTAATCTAATTCTAGTTTTCAAGTTTAGCTTCCTACTTTTTAATCATTTTGACATTCTAGTAAACGCTGTTCTTGCTTTTTCGATACATCTTATTTCTAATTTGTGGTCCCATTAATCGTTTATTGTGCTGCCGAGGTAGTTGAGTGTGTCGGCTCTTTCCACTATGTTCTGATTGATAGTTGATCTTGTGGTATAATGTTTTTAGTTACTACTATGTATTTAGTTTTTGATATATTGATATTGATACCAATTTCCTGACTGCTTCGTGCCACTTTGTTTACTAAATCTTGTAAATATTTTAGATTCTCTGCTAATATCATGGTGTCGTTTGCAAATCTTATGGTATTAATTCTCTCACCGTTTACATTTATTCCTTTCGATGTATTAAGTAGGCCTTTACTGAATATTTCTTCCGAATAGATGTTGAATAGGAGTCCAGCCATGTTGTACGCCGCGTTTGATTTCAATAGCTTTCGATAATTATCTTTTCCATCTGACTTGAGCCGTTTGATTCCAGAAGAGATTTTTTATAATGCGAATTTCTCTATCATCTATTCCGAAGTTTTTTAATATTTCGATGTTTATGGTGTTGCACCCTATCGAATGCTTTCTGTGTAATCGATAAAGCATATGTGGACCCCGCAATTCACATACCTGCATCGTTGGACGAGAAAATGTCTACAAAATAAGCCTTCTCGTGTACCTCTTGCTTTTCTGTGCTCAAACTGTGTAGGGCCCGTGTGTTGTTCACAACGTGCATATAGTTGTTGATATAATACTTTCGAAATGTTTTCAATAAATGACTCATCAAACTTATTATTCGATAGTCATTGCATTTTTTGGATTTTGCTTTCTTGGAATGGTAATGAACGTAGAGTTAAGCCATTCAATAGGGATAGTGACCCACTTTTTTTTATTAAATAAAATAAGCCAGTCTTTTGATATTTTCATCGTCTAGTAGTTCTGTTTGTATGTCGTCGGGGCCAGGCGCTTTTCTGTCTTTCATATTAGACAGTGTTTTCTTTACCTCATCGGTTGTGATTGCTGGACCAGAATAGTTCTTTTATATAGTATTATCACTTCTCTATTGTTTTCTATTTGTCTGTTATCCATATGACATGTTCATCAACCAAATTACCATGAGTCTTGGTTTATACAGTTTTGCTGCTTCTTTTGTTTTTTTATGTAAATTGAAATAGTCATGAAGTTTTTCTAGGTCTTGTATTTCCTTGCGTCTATTATTAAACCACTCTTCTTTAGCAATCCTTATTTTTCTTCTTATTTCTTTTTGGGTGATGTCATATTCTTTTTTGCTTTTTTTTTTGGTTTTGGCTATTCTTCGTTTGTCCACCAAGAGTCGTATTTAATCTGTCATCCAAGTTTTCCTTTTTTGTTTGTCTCTTTTTAGGTATTGTTCTTTTGTTCTCGTTATTGAATTCTTAATTATGTTTAGTTCTTCTTCCATATCATTTTTTATTTCTACTTGTCGAAATTCATGATTTAAGCTGTTAGCGGTGTCTTGTTTGGTCTTCTCATTTTTAAGTTTTTTCAAGTCCCAAAGCTCCACCTTGTTTTTCTTAGTTATTTTCTTTAGTTTTAATCTAAAGTTTCCTATTAATAGGTTGTGGTCGGAGTTTACGTGAGCCCCTGGGTATGTTTTTAGCAATGTTGAGGTTACAATTGCTTTATAGATGCAATTAACGGTATAATAGAACATATCACAATGTTGACAAATAGAGTTGTAGTTTTGACACATAATAACAACAGGTTATTTCCTCATTAAGTTAGTTCTGTAGTTATCTGGAATTAAATTGAGGAACAAACAAAGAAATTTCCGATAATATTGTTGACTAAGTTATGTAAAAATTTAGCAGTTAAGTGCGTTCTACGTATCTTGAGAGACACAAAATTAAAATTACTCAAGAGAATGGAATATTCAATAATTTACCAGGATATATTCACGTAGCTTTAAAAGTAAGAAACTTTAAAAATGTCCTTTGGACACTCTCAATGTTATTAATATGTGTGTGATACAGATAATATCAAACAAGAACTCCATATTCTAATTTGCTGCGTATGAAACAGGCATATTAATGTTTCAATGTTTTGAAAAATCTTTACGTAGTCTGACCTAAAACCAAACATTTTGTTGGCTGCAGAAGTGATCATGTTCATGTGAGCAACAAAACTGAGTTTGCTGTCAAAAACAATGCCTAGGCCACCTGTCACTGACACGATCTTCGTTCGTATACTGATGCTCAATAATTTTCTGTTTCCTCCCAAAAGAGATTCCAGAGCACTTAGATTTGTTAAGTTTGACATGATTCTTTGAGCACCATTCAACAATTCGACTGATCATGTTATAACGATGTACAGTTAACTTCACTCTGTACAATGTACAGAGAGGTGGTCGGCATAAAATAATTTAATAATTTATAATGAATTATTGTAGAGAGATCATCAATGAAGACGAGAAACAGAAGCGGGCCAAGGTTAGAACCTTGGGGCACGCCTGATGTAACCGAAAAATTATTAGATCGACAACCATTTACTTCAACATTTTGAGTCCTATTAAATGGATAAGGTGTAAGGAGTTGAAGCAGGTTTGCGGAAAAGCCAAAATTAGCCAGCTTAAATATATATGTAAATCGATTTGATCAAAAGTCTTTTGTAAGTCAAAATATACAGTATCCATTTGTAAACGTTGATCAAGTGCATTAGAAAAGAACTGTGCAAAACAAGACAGATTATTAGTAACGCATGATTTTTTGTCCAGGAAACCATGTTGGTCTTTTGATGTAACACTCTCGACTGAGTTAGCTCCACGTGGCCCTTTTTCAAGACTGGGCATACTCTAGCCGTTTTCCAACATACTAGAAACGTGTTGGTACTTAATGTTAAGTTAAACAGGTGCAAGATAAGCTGCGCTAAGATTGATGTACAATCCTTAGTAACTAGGTATTGGATCTGGTCCCGTGATTAACTTATTTTTAACTTTTTGGAATCATTTACTATATCGTCTATATTAACCTCATTTAAGGTAACGTAAACCAACTTTACACACGGGTTATCCTAGTTATCAATAAGAGTTACATCAGGAATGTGATACACACTATTAAAGAAATTACCAAATGCATTAACTATATTCTTGGAGGTATCAAAGACGTCATCACCGAGCTTCATATTCCAAGAATTCTAGATTTATTCTTTTTATTGTTTAAAAGCTCCAAAAGTTATTAGGGTCATCAGATGTCTTGTTTTCTGTGTTTTGCTTAAACAGCTTGTAAGCAGTGTTTTATTACGATTTAATTCTTGCACGAAGGATAGTATAAGGTTGCCAGTAAATGGAGGTTTTGTATTTCTTATAATTAGTAAAAGATATTTTTTATCCCTGATCATACTTATGATTTGAAATGTAGTCCAGGGCGGATATTTACGCTTATAAAATTTTTTAAAAGTACTTTGGTGTCGAATGCTGCGTATGGTTTACTGTTAATTATTTCGCAAACACCACTATTTGCATCATAGTTTCGATAAATATCACTCCAGTCAATATAAGATACCATTGAGTACATATGTGCTTTTGGGCGATATAAAATTGATGTTAGATATGCGATTCATTTCTAACTTTATGCTGAATGTACTCGTCAACAAGCGGACAAATACTTCTTTTTACAACACACGACACAGTAATATTTGCCATACCTAAATCTAACATGCGATTATTACAGTTTGTGATACAGTTAAGTTGCTTTACATTAAGGATTGTCAATAAAATTTGATAACAGTTTGTACCAAGTATCGTTATGGTGTGTTGAAATCACCGACAATTACCACGTGTACATTTTTCAAAAAAACTGTTCGAGATTGCTTAAAGATGCTGTAGGGGAATGTATACAGCAAAAAGAAGCAGTATTGTGTTATTCAAGAACAATTACATCCAACTGTATCTATGCTAAGGGCTTGTCAAAATAGTTGATTGTCGATCAATTAAGTCACAATTAATAGGGTTTTTACGGCAATTAGCACTCCACCGTCTCTACTTTTGCCAGTAAGTTGAAAGTTTCTATCTTGTGTAAAATCATAGTAAGAAGGAAGAAATTCCGCACTATAAACACCAGATGAGAGTCACGTTTCACTTAAACAGATAATGTCAATATCAATTTGACTCGGCTACACATTATAGAATAAACTTGATTTCTTATTCAAATTTTGAACGTTTTGATAATAAATAGCATTTAATAACACTAATAGCACTAATGTTAAATATTAAATTCCAGAATATATATATATATATATATATATATATATATATATATATATATATATATATATATATATGACATAGAAATTGCAACATCAAGAAGGGGTTAAAATTTTCGGAAGAAATTTGGTAGGACTATTCCCTCATGTTATACATATTTACACATTTATTTACACGCCGTGGCATTTGCTGGAGATTATCACGGTTGGCAATTTCCCTAAATGAAAAACCAGCTTCGCGCAAAGCAATAACTCAACCTTCTTCGTATTCATTTAATTGACGGTAATATCTATGCTGCTGTGCTCTACGCATGATCAAACAAACAAAACACGTTAACAAAAGAACAACAAGCAAACAACGAACCGTACGAGAAATACACACCGAAAAGCTGTGACTTTATCACATCACCACTTGATCTCAAAAGTTAATTTTATTACTAAATGGCAGCCTAACAAAACTACAAAATTCCTTCTACTTCTTGGTGCAATTTCTATGTCACTAAGATATTTCTCAACGCGTGCCAATACAACATGAATCATTATCAAAATAATAAGTAGTTATGCTAACAAATCATTAAGATAAACGAATGCAAACATGTAAATTATAATTCTATATCTACAATGTCTATTAACGGTGAGTCTATAAGATCAACATGATCGTTCATTAAAGATAGTTTCTGTTTATGTTTGCGAATTTCGAATGCTTCCCAAATATCTAATTTGTCCTTTTTCTTAGAAAAAATTTAAACAAGTATTTGGCATAATTTGATATATTTGTAACATCTAATGTGCTCTTTGTATCTAATATCAAAGTTCCTAAGTGTTAGTCCAATATAAGCAGAATAGAATAGAATAGAGTTTAAGCAAGATGTGTAGTTCATTTATAAATACCCGATATTAAATTGAAAATTTATAAGTAAAATAGCAAACCAGTAGTTATGGTAACAAATCATCAAGGTAAAAGAGCTAACTAGATGTACTTATAATTCTATACTATATCTGTTAAAGGTGATTCTATAATATCAACCTGTTCGTTCATTAAAGGTACTTATTGTTTATGTTTAAAAATTTCGAATGCTTCCAAAACGTCTCATTTTTGTTCTTTTTACAAAGATGTAAAAATTTAACTTGCTTTGTGAAGTCAAAAGGTGATTATTTACTATTAAATGTTTGACATAATTTGATTTATTTGTGTAATTATATTTCATCTAATGTGTTCTTTGTATCTCATATCAAAGTTACTTAGTGTAAATATAAACGAAATTACAGAATTGTGCAGTTCAATTTATAAATACGTGACTTCAAAATGTCATTAGTTGCACCCTTGGCATTAAATAAACGTTTAAGAACATTGGTATTCCTTTTGAAAGCTACTTTGTACTTATTCTTTTATAATACTTGTGTTTATTTTCTGTGTTAAGTGGGTAAATGTTTTGGATGGATATCTTGTACTCTTAGATAGGACTGGTACTAGTTCGGGGCAACATTTCTTTAAGACAATAGCTGGGATACTGTCTGGGACAGTCGCCTTACTGAGATCAAGCCTTCTGATAATCGATTCTACTGTGCCCTTGCACCGGGCGGCAAATTTTAGGAGCGGCAAATTTTAGGGGCGGCATTTTGACTGTTAGAATGCATGTTTTTTGATACATTTTAATATACGTAAGAAAAAGCGCTTGCTTCCAAGTTTTATTAAACTTAAAAAAAACATAGGTAAACCTTAGATACATTCCAGTTTGAAAATAACTGATTTTTATAGAATGCTTAGTACGTCGGACATTTTTGGACCAATCAACCAATGTAATGAAACAAAAAATAAAAGGTATTTACAAAGATTATATAGGTCCAAATTAGAATTTCATTTCATTCGGTAATTGGTGATATATCTTCAATTACCATTATATTACTATAGCTGTTTGTATTAAGGACTATTCAAGAAATATAGATATATTATTTCGTTATTGTAAAAATCTGTTCTCTATCCTTTAAAAACGCAACACGTAAGAACTGATAATTCTTACATTTCTGTCGATTCCTGAAAATTAGACGGTGAAGATTATCGCGCGCTCATGATTTTACCTGTTTCGACATGTTTTTCATACCCTCATTATGAAAGCAAAGACGAAGACTTATTTGTTTTATTTATGCAGTTACTGTGTTCTAGAAGCGTGCGATTCATTTTAAGGTAAGTTACTATAATTATTTTATATGTATCAAATACTATTCTATTATTCTAGATTATACTCCTGATGTCGGTAAGATAGAGCAAACACTTTCAAATGTAACAATTGAAAAACTTGAAAGATTGGATTTAAATGTGCAGGATACGAGAGGCCAGGATTACGACAACGGGGCCATTATGAGAGATGATAAATCAGGGGTACAGTGTAGAAAAAGGGCGATAAATCCACGAGCATTTTACTTGCCACTAAATTTAGTCGTCAACTATATGGTAAAGACGACCTTAGAAGCCGCAATTCTTTTTAATATATTTTCAAAAAAATTCACTTGTTCTTCGTCAACCTTTAGATGGGCTACATTATTAAAATATGTTAAGGAACTAACTCTAAAACCCTTAAGGAATCAATTGGGAAGTATTTAAGATGCTTTATTAAGTATTTATGAGGATACTGAAATTGACACTTCTATAAGAGATGAGGCTTTTTTTAAGATTTTAAACTTCGTTGTAATTTGGTGTACAATCTCAAATTGTATTAACCTCTTAAGGTCCTATGGACCTAATTAGGAACACTGAAAATAAATGCCTTTAAAAAATTAAGAAATTGAAATTTGCCAAGGTTTCTTTGATAGACCATTATTCCTAAACTGGAACAATGAAGTCAATGCTCAAAAATTATATGTAGTGCCATCTATTAAGTAGTAGTAGAGATAGAAACAACAACTGCATCATAACTTGTCATTCAGCACATGGGGGTGTTTCTACAAGTGTTTTTTCGACTTTTTGGACAATATACGACATTAACAAAAATAAGGTATGTTAGTAGTTTATGTAAGAACAGTTACCAGCTTAATTTATTATATATTTCTTTATCACAACTTCCCAAACCAAATATTTCTCAATGTTCTAAAACAGGAACAATGGTCAATAGGTTAGGTTTTTTCATAGCTCCCAATGTGGAACAATGGATAATTAATGTTCAATGTTACTTTCAATGAAATATTTTTTTAGTGAAATATGGCTTATTTACCAAGCGATAGTGAATATGACAATATAAGTGACTCTGATGACGAATATGCACCAACGAGACCAACATCGAAGAACGCTCCGACTAGTGATAGCGAAAATGTTTCCACCTCTGAATCTGAAGGTGACGAACCACTAAGCAGTCTAGCTGCTAAAGGAAAGAAAAAATACAAATGGACTAGAGTCAAGGAAGGTGATTATATTTTGCCTCTTCCAGAGTTTACGTTACAAGATATAGGAGACGAGCCGGAGGTAGGAAGACCCATACACTACTTTGAAATGTTTTTTTCAAATGACATGTTGTCCCTAATAACAGAACAAAGAAACATATATGCTTGTCAGATTGATATCAACAAACCTCTGAATCTTTCACAAGCAGAATTAGAGATTTTTCTTGGAACTGTTGTATACATGTCCATTTTTGGTTTACCAAGACATCGCCTGTATTGGAGTTCTGCTTGCAGAATACCACAAGTCGCAGATTCAATGAGTAGAAAAAGGTGGGAGGAAATAAAGAGAAACCTACATTTTAATAATAACGAGCAATATAACCCAAAAAAACCAAATAAATGGGGTTACAAAATATTTGTTTTATGCGATAGCAATGGTCTGATTCATAACTTTGAAGTCTATACCGGAAAAATTCTGACAGCACTTGGGAACGAAGATATAGGAGTCAGTGGAATCATTGTACTTCGTCTAGCAAGTGTTATTCCTAACCATCAAAACCACTTGTTATTTTTTGACAATTGGTTCACCTCGATGAAGCTTCTTTCCAACCTTTACAAAGATGGCATTTACTGTTTGGACACTGTAAGAAAAGATAGAATCCATGGTTTGGTGTTTAGCAACGACAAGGATACGATAAAGAAAGGTAGAGGAACATACGAGGAGTATGAAGCTATGATAGATGGGGTAAAAATATTTGCTTTGAAATGGTATGGCAACAAAAGTATTTGTTTGACAAGAACCTTTTGTGGATCACAGCCAAATGATACCGTCCAACGTTTTGATCGTAGAACCAAAGCCAATATCAATATTCAGCGGCCAAATATGGTAAAACAATACAACCATTTTATGGGTGGGATCGATTTGTTAGATGTCCTCATATCATGCTACAGAATAGGACTAAGAAGCAGAAAATGGTATCTAAAAATATTCTTCCATTTTATAGACCTGGACATAGTTACAGCATGGATACGTTACAGGACTGATATGCTAAAAGCAGGACTCGACAAAAAAAGATATTTTAGATTCACTTGGTTTTCGTGCTGAAGTAGCAAAAGGGCTCTGTCATTTGGGAAAGGGCGAAAATTCAAGGAAAAGAGGACGGCCAAGTGGTGGTATTGAAAAAGAATTCGAAGAAAAAAAGAAGAGAAACCAAACAAAGCTCATACCCCAAGTTGAC
Source organism: Vesta saturnalis (assembly GCA_036346205.1). Classification (NCBI taxonomy): domain Eukaryota; kingdom Metazoa; phylum Arthropoda; class Insecta; order Coleoptera; family Lampyridae; genus Vesta; species Vesta saturnalis. The sequence continues at coordinate 1,396,340 of JARFJB010001819.1, read as the reverse complement.
GTTCGCACAGGTAAAATAGCACACTTTCCACGTGAAAAGGGAGAAAGACAAAGATGTAAGAAGTCTAGTTGTGGATTGAAGACATTCTTTTATTGCATCAAATGTCATGTATATTTATGTATAAATAAAAAAAGAAATTGTTTTGCTGCATTTCATATATAACTTTGTGGACCATTGTTCCAAAACAGGAAAATTGGTTCTTTTTATATTAAAAAAAAATAAACATTTTTAATTTAATAAGTTGTTTTCACAATTATTCTAACCATATATTTTTCCCCCAAAAAAAATTTTTACTCGACTTTTTTTAAATGTGGACTTTAAGAGGTTAATCCGATCAGCAACCTACTACAGATCAAAGACTATGATTTGTCATCGGCTATCGAGCTAATAAAATATTGTACAATTTTCGTCGCAGATCTTCGTTCCGGTGAGGCTTTTAATTCGGTCGAAAATCTTAAATTAAAATTTAAAATAGTTTTATTTTTTTACAATAGATCAAGCTATTAATGCTTTAGAACCCATATTTGATTTGACGAATACGTACAGTAATCATTTTCAATTTTTGTTCAAAATACGTGATTTGAAAAATTAACCAAAAACGAGTTAATCAAATATTGTAAGAACTTGGAAATGCTATTGACTATTGGTGAATCGGGAGATGTGAACGTACTTGAGCTAGTAGGCGATATAGAATCCGCTTTAGGGTTTGTAAATGCAAAACAAAATTCAATTGAGGTATTAAATCTTATCACTACTTTAGATGTTGCTCCTAACCTTAGCATTGTCTTAAAAAGTTTGTTTACTTCGCCAGTAAGTGTGGCAAGCAGAGGAAGAAGCTTTTCTAAATTGAAAATAATTAAAAATTTCTTACGTTCCACAACCACCAAAAATCGGCAAAATGGTTAGGCTACATTAGCTATAGAATATGAATTAGCAGAGAAAATTAATCTTAAAAATATTATTCAGGTGTTTGATGAATTAAAAGTAAGAAAAATAGATATTGTACAACTAGAGAAGAATGTGATGTTTTTCAACTCGAGTTCAAAGTTTGACACACGAGCGCAGTTAGTGTGCCGATTGAATGGGAGTTGTAAAAAACACTTTCTTCTTGAGTTTTACACATATTTTTTTCGGAAACTACAATCAAATTATCGTAATGAAGTTCGCTGCATAACTTGTTATGTAGGAGAAGTCGGGGCAAAGTGAACCGTTGGAGTAAAGTGAACTTTCTTTTTAAATTTCAAATCATTCGCGCGAATTAAACCGTTTCCCATTTCAGCGTTGCATATTTATGTTGGCTGCAGTGTGCCAAGTGACAGAACTCGCAGTCAGAGACAAGTAAAATTTCATAAAGGTTTTCTGTTTTTTCATAGCGAAATTATAATCTAGCAAGTAAGTAGAGTAATGTATAAGTAGGTTACTTCTTAACTATTTTGAACATTGTTAATACCTGTTGTTTAGCAACTAATATAAAGTACTTTTTCTGGAAAATTAAAATGAAATGTCATGACAATTTTACATTAACCTCACTTATCAAAAATATTATGAATTGGTGTAAAGTGAACTATTTGATATGGGGCAAAGTGAACTTTGCCCCCGATATTTTTAATTAGCTGTTTTATTTATTTCAATTTCTTTTATCCAATTTCTCTTGTGAAAAACAACTGGTACGAAGAGATTGGGTCTCCAATTTTTTAAAAAGACACCGGAATTTATCTCCTCGAGCACCACAGGCAACATCGGAAACCCGAGCATCTACTTTTAATAAACTAAACGTCAAACATTTTTTTGATTTGCTAAAGAAACTATTTGATAAATATAAGTTTCCTCCTAGTAGAATTTTCAACTGCGATGAGACAGGAATTAATACAGTGCCTAATAAACAATCCAAAGTCTTATCGTTTAAAGGGAAAAAGAAAACAAGTCGGTCATCATCCGCAGAACGCGATACTCTTGTAACTGTTTATTTGTTTTAATACCACAGGGAAATATACACCACCACTTCTTGTTTTTCCGCGCGTAAAAAGCAATTCTAACTTTTCAAGAGGTCTACCACCTGAAAGTATAGTAGTCCCTCATCCGTCAGGATTTATGCAAAGTGAAATCTTTGCACCAACATGGTTTTCACATTTTAGAAAATATGCTAAACCAAGAGAAGATGACCCAGTTTTGTTAATTTGCGATGGCAATTCCCCCGTGTACTTCGCATCGTTTGCAATCCCTTCATGTTCCATTTATGTTTCTTTTGAGTTCCTATCATAGCCAAGGTGTCCAAAATTGGCTAAAGAACAATCCTGGAAACGTTGTAATGAGGTTAGCAAACTATTTGGTCAAACATACATGAGAGCTGCAACAATTGAAACTGCACTGTCTTTAAAAAAACGGTAATTTATCACTACGATAACCATATTTTTCCAGATATGCGTTTACGGCTGCAGAGGCTACAGATCGTAATGTTTTAACGGAATTTAATACAAATTTAGCTGTAGAAAATATTCCTGAAACTTCAGCTAAAGACGACTTTGATTCAGCAGTAGGTGAGAATGATTTTGCTGTAGAAGCCTGTAAAGATAAAAAAGAACAGAAAATGTAATATCAACCAAAAAATTTTATGGATATAATTCATCCAAAAACAAAATGCTTTCGATACAAATGAATTTCAATTTTCTTCAAAGAACTTAGTGAATTCAGAAGCTACCCCACCAAGAGAGATAATTTCCATCTCTGAAGCAGGTCCCAGTTCAATGAATCAACAAAACGTCCTAATTGTTGATAAAGTCCAAAATGCTTTTTCTCCTAGAGATATCATACCCATTCCTAAGATAAGTCCTAAATCTGTTAAAAGAAAATCTAGGGAGAAAGGATCTATAGCTGTGATAACATCTTCTCCATTTCTTTCTGAGTTAAAATTAGAAAAAGAACAAAAGAAAGCCAAAGAAGTGAAAAAATAAAAAAAAGCTGCTGTAAAAAGAAAAATTGTAGTTGAGGATTCTTCAGATTCCGAAGAACATAATAATCAGGAAACTATTGTGCGACGATTCTACTGGCACTGAAATATTTTCTGATGACGAAGACGTGGAAATTGAGAAAATTAAAAAAACATAATGCCGAATCAACTAAAAATCTGAATGTAGAGGATTATGTTCTAGTTGAGGTAACCAATGATAAACACAAGAAAGAATTTGTTGCGCAAATGTTTTAAAAAATAGTTATGAAGTCAAATTTATTCGTAGTTCCAGATGTCAATGATGTTTAGATCATAAAAAGGACTCACATTAAACGAAAACTACGCCCACAAGAGTTAAGATATGGAAAAATTCAATTTTTATAAGCAATTAATAAATGATTTCACGTTTTTAAAATATTTTTTGTATTGAAATGAATTAAACATTTTGTTTTGGTTCATTTTGCGCCACATGTGGGGCTATTTTATGACAAACCTTAGTAATGTAGACTTTGCAACCATGTTATTCATATTAAGGTTAGTTCCTGCTTGTCTGATGGTTTGTTGGTTTTTTAGTATAAAAATGTTAAATTAATATTTAGGAAGTAGAAATTAACTACAAATTTTTGTAAATGAAGTAAACTTTTGTTTTTAATTAAAGATAAAACCCAAATTTCAAATATTAGAAATCACTTACAGTGATTACATGATTTTAAAGACATATTACCGAAGCAATTTTAAAATTTGTGCTCTCACTATCATAGTGAAATTAAAAAAGCAATAAAAGGTGCAGAAATCGTCTTTGTTCGTAATACATATGTTACCAAAGTTAATATTGTTCTGTTTCTATAGTAAAGTGCATTTCACGAATAATTAGACCTCTATAATATGGCTGCCATTCCACTATGAACAACATCCAATTATAAAATAACTAAAATGCTATAAGTGTAACATTGTAATGGAAGGATATTTCATTTGGCTACTCTGAACCGCATATTCCATCCTTTCCTACAACATTATAATAGCAAAAGACAAATATAATAACAAATACGACCTTCGAACGTCTTAAAATATTATTTGCCAACTCAGTAGCGTATCACGCGGAGAGGTAACTTAGGTTCGTAAAACTGAAAATTTTTCAATTAAATTAATTATTGGAAGAAATAAACATCGTTAAAATAAAAAAATGTTCCAAGTAAATATCATTATTGTTAAGAATTTCTGAAAATTTATCATTACTAATTCGTAATTAATGTTGAAACTGCAAATTACTCCATTAGCATAATGTGAATTAGAAATCATTAATGACCACTTGCTTTACTTATAAATGTGGAATCAATTTTCCATTTTGCCATTATACTGTAAACAATAATTTGTAACGGTTGTAGTGATTGTGTAGTTTTTATACTAAAATGGAAGAAAGTTTTGTTTTAACTGAAGACGAGAACTTTATTGAAAATTTGCACAGTTATAGTGCAACTTCGGTAAGATTATACAATATTTTCTTAATTGTCATATTTTAATTGTTTATAATTCTGCGATTTTTAATTACGCAATAATTATTAATAAAAAAATAATTTACTACATACTTGTTCATTTTTTTTAAATTTGTATTAAAATAGTTAAAATAGTATATAATAATAATACTAGGTGAGCGTGGTGATGGCGAATTTATTAATAATAAATTTATTCAAATAAGTTTTTCACTTTTTTTTATATGACAAAGGGTACTACGCCAACGAGTACTCCCGCGCGTTATTTGGTGACAAATTTAAATGGCGGCCATATTGCAGAGGTCTAATTACTCGTGAAATGCACTATAGTAAGTTGTCTTACAATAAAAAAATCCAGGAATAATTCTTTTCATTTCATTTGTTTTGTATTCTAGTCATCCTAAATAAACGTACTTTTATAAGAGTAACCAAAAAATTAAAAAAAGTCATCACAATGTGAAAAAGTCAGTGGCGTAGCATAGATTTCACAAAAAAGACCTGAGTCCTTCTTTTATTTACGCCAATGATGAGTCCAATAAAATCTTAATATTTTTAAAATTTCATAAAAAAAATTACAGTAGGGCCTCGCTAATCCGGACCCTCGGTACTTCGGTGCACGCCGTAATCCGGACAGGCGAGAGGATCGCGTGGGGGGATGACGTTCGCTGGGTAGGTGCAGGGTGCAACGTGTCAATGATTTGTTTGTAGTCACTCGTGCAGTGTTAGTTAATTTAACGCGCGTTCGCTGACAAAATGGTTCCACCGCGTAAACATTCTACATTGTGAATAAAAGACAAATTGCGTATTACAGAAATGTTAGATAAAGGTGACAACTATGCTGCCATTGCTCGGAAGTTTGGTATAGGAAATCAACTGTAGGCGATATAAAGAAGAACAAAGATAAAATCTTGAAGTTTGTTAGCCAAACAGAACGTGGTCCCGGTGCTCGAAAAACACTAAAGAAGTCAGAAAATTATGTTTTAGAAGATGCTTTGTTTACATGGTTTTGGCAGGAAAGGCGATCGCATATTCCTGTAAGTGGTGATATGATTTGTGAGAAAGCTCGTTATTTTCATCGCCAGATCTCCAACTCTGATATCGGATTTAGTGCAAGCAGGGGATGGTTAGATAAATTTAAGAAGCGCCACGGAATAAGACGTTTAAAAATGGCGGGAGAAAAGCTATCAAGTAATGAATCTGCTATCGGACCATTTTAACAAGAGTTTCAGAAAGTTATTCAAGAAAAAAATCTAACATCGGAACAAGTATACAATGCCGACGAATCTGGTTTGTACTGGCGATTATTGCCCAACCATACTTTAGCTTCTGGCAATGAGCAGTCGGCGTCCGGAAGGAAAATGATGAAGATGAGAGTCACAGTTATGCCTTGTACAAATGCGTCTGGAGCCCATAAACTTCAATTGCTTGTTGTCGGAAAATCAAAAAATCCGCGGGCATTTAAATCATCACGTCTCCCAGTTTGTTACCGTGCGAAAAATGCTTGGATTACCAAAGATTTATTCCTTGAATTGTTTAATACAGAATTTGTTCCCGAGGTCCGTCGCTATCTTTTACCCCTCAATTTACCTTCTCATGCAATGTTACTGTTGGATAATTGTCCTGGTCATCCGTCAGCAGACGAACTTATATCCGAAGACGGCAATATTTCTGCAATGTTCCTGCCGCCTAACACCACGGTGTGTATACAACCAATGGATCAGAACGTTATGCAAAGTGTGAAGATAAATTACCGCAAATCACTTTTGATTAACTGTCTTGCATCAGATAGTGAAAACCTTGTGGATTCATTAAAATCGATAATCCTAAAGGATACAGTTTCTCTTTTGCCCAATTGCTGGAAGGATGTCAAAGCATCCCTAATTAAAAATTCATGGAAGAATGTGCACCCTGGATTTCTCACTGATGATGACTTTGGACCAGAAGATGATGTGCCTTTAGCCCAGCTTTTTAATAGGTTGAGGGAGCCCAATGATCCTCAAATAAGTGAGGCAGAAGCTCAAGAATGGGCTGCTGGTGGTGCGGACAGAGAGTGTTAACTGATGAGGAAATTGTGCAAGCGACAATGTGTGAAGACGACGAGCCAGATGATGATAAAAGTGAAGAAGTTGTCGTCTCCAAAAAAATTGGAAATTCCGAGGCACTGGAAGCTTTAAACACTGCTTTGAAATGGGCTGAAGATAACGAATTTGATGACCACGAAGTTATGTTTCTCCGTCAACTTGGAAACCGTGCTTTTGAAATGAAGTGCGAAAATTATAAGCAGAAGCATATTACAGACTTTTTCAAGAAGAATTAACTTTAAGTTTTTTTTTATTTCATGTTAAGTGCGCAAATTTCTAATTAAAAATTTATAAGAGCATTTGTACGTACATATTCTTGTCTAAATTGACTTTAAATTTTTACTTTAACAAATGAAACATAAGTTAAAAATGTATTTTATTCCTAGTAAAATATTGCATACTATAATCCGGACGCCTCGATAATTCGGAAGGAATCTTGTTTTTCCCTATCTGGATTAGCGAAGCTCTACCTTAGATCTTTTGACTGCATTGAAACGCTCTATCAGATTTTTAAAAAAATGCAATATTGCCATTTAACAAAATGTTATTTTTAAAGATACTACAAAAATTGGCAATGCTGGAGTAATTTTTTTTCATGAAATTTTCTTAGCTACATTACGCCTTAAAACTTTACTTTTGGAAGTAAAAGTCTATCTTCAGTAGTAAAAAAGATAGCCTACGTCAGGTTTTAATAAAATAACCATGTATATGAGTAATTATTGTTTTAGTTGTTTGTGTGTGAATGTAATTTCACGATGTAGGTGCGGCAAGTGACTTCAAACGATTTATGAAAAATAATACAAGCAAGTAAAACGATTCAGTATATGGTCAAAAAAAAAATACACCCACGTACCATACAAAATTAAAAACACGGAACGAGTTTCAATAACTAAGTTATCATCATCAGCGATCGCCTATGGACCTGTATGTTTTTCAATATTTTTAATATTGTGTTGTATTTTGTTTGTTACAGGTCCTGCTACAGATCTAGTGTTCTAGATTTTTCAAGTAAGATGGCTTCCCGGTCAAGGTTGAGGAACAGGTTTTTCAAAACTAAGAGTAAGATATTTTTTTTAATTAATGTTGCTGGTAACTCATATTCATATGCAGGAAAAAAGTCGCTTAAATTTCCAATCGGAAGTACCTAGAGTTAGAAATTAAATATCAATATTCCTGCTAACAAAACTAGAATTAGAGACTTATCACTTACATTTAAAGCTGGACTACTTCTTTCCGCTATTGGTTACAAAGTTATTGTCAAAAGATTTGTTTATCAGAAGAAAATGCCAAAATTATGTAGATTCAAGTAACAAACCAAACAATAAGATAATGTTACAAACGTCAAATCTGAGACTTTTAACAAAGAATAAAGGTTTGAAATATTATCTTAATTTTAATAAACCTCCGTTGGATAAAATCACAGTTGGCATAGAAAGTTAGATTACACCATTAAATGGAAATAGCAAAAAATACGTTAAACAGCAGGAGTGAAAATTTAATTTCAATCACTCAGAACTTTGAGTGGTTAAAGGTCTCAAAAGTAACAATTGCCTTCATCTTAAAAACCTAATAATACCCACAAGTAGTCATTTTAAACAAAGAAGATTACTTCGCTTTAGTCAAAAAACCCTTAGATTCAGGTTCAAGTTCTCTTGAGAAATTCATAGCCCACTATAGAAGCAAACAAAATTTGAAAATTAAAGTATTTTATTATTCAACATACTCTCCTCTTAATAGGATACATTTATTACAGCGAACTTTCAACGCCTCTAGACTTTCCAAAAATGTTTTATCTTGATCTTCAAACCAGGCCTTCACAGCTTCTATCACCTCTTCGTTGGAAGAAAATTTGCGACGTTTTAGACTTTTGTTAGTTGAGGAAAGACATGATAGCCGGACGGAGCCAGATCTGGTGAATGGGGGGGGGGGCATGGTCCTGCAAAAACAAAATACCTTTGGCCAAATTTTTGCGTGTTCCGCTATAATTTTTTCTCGTAGAGTGGTCAGTAACGTCGAATAGTAATTCGCAGTGACTTGTTCTACCATTATCCAGAAAATCAAGCACGATTACTCCTTGGCGATTCCAAAAACTGAAGCAAGAACTTTTCCAGAAGATTTTTGAACACGGAATTTCTTAGGTCTTGGAGAACCAAAGTTTCTGCGTTCCATCGCTTGCTGCTTTGTTTGTAGGGCGTAGAAATGGACCCAAGTTTCATCCATAGCATCAATAGGGCTTAAGAAGTTTGCATCTTTTTCAAACGAAGCACAGATCGAACGCGATGCTTCTACATTTGCACGCTTCTGGTCAACATTCAAACAATTGTAGATACATTCTGCAGATACTTTTCTCATATCCAAATCGACGTGAACTATATGATGGACGCGTTCATATGAAATATTCAGTGCCTCAGATATTCGTTTTATCTCAATTCGACCGTCTTATAAAATCATGTCATGAACTGTATCGATATTTACGGGGGTAGACACAGAAACTGGCCTTCCCCATCGGTTTTCACTTTCAATGAAACATTTACCTCTTTTGAAGCTTGCCACTCAATTTTTTCACGGTCGCATACGAAGGACTTTGATCGTCAAGGGTATTAAGCATATCTTCGTAAATCTGCTTACCTTTTAACACCTTCAAATACAGGTACTTGATGATGCTCGATACTCCAATTTTCATAATTTCGGTCCACATCCTTTTTTTCCAAATGTATTGCTTATCTTCGTTGCTGTGGTAACACAATACTTTATCTTCTCACGTTCTTCGAACGGTACCCTATGTAGAATGTATTAGTTGTCCGAGATTCATAAATCTGTCTAAATAGTTGTCTAGTTAAATTTCATAATCTCTCCTATCAACAGCCCAACTTTGATGTTCATATGGATTTATTGATAAAATTAAAACAAACTTACAAAAAATGAAGTTTTAATCGCATTCGACTCTTGTTCATTGTTCCCGAACGTGTCAGTAGATCAAACTTTAGTTTATTTAGGAGATGTTTTAAATAAAAACCTGTTGGACAGTGCAGAACTAGAACAATTTCATAAATTAATGTAGTTGTGTATGAAACAAACCTTTTTCAAAATTAACCATCAATTTTCAAAACAACATGATACGATAATAGGTAATTGTTTATCTCCGTTTATGGCCAATCTTTTCATGGGTAAATTTGAAACAGACTTAATACTTAATTTTCCTCATTTTCCCAAAGTTTGGATTAGATATGTGGATGATGTGTTTGCCATCTTTAATATTAAAATTTGTAGTGTTGAAACGACTTGAATTTTTGTGGGCAGCGTAAACTCGTGGCTTTTAATTTTTTGGTTCGTTCATAGATTGCTAAATTTGTCCCTTTCAGTTCAAAATTATATATATATATATATATATATATATATATATATATATATATAGAATTGCGCATTATTAAAGAAATTGCGGCAGACATTGAGTTTTCATATAACGTCGTTATAATTATAATTAGGAAAAAAACACATAGGATGAGGGTTAAGAATGTAACTACAGTAGGTAACGCTAGAGAACAAATAGAGACAAAGTATGTAAAATTACCAAACGATCCTGCTTACAGAACTGGTCTGTCTAAAATTTTTTCCAAAATTAATTTAAAAACAGTCACTACTTCAGATAATAGTTTGCAAACTCTTTTAGGCAATTTAAAAGATCAAGTGAGTAAGTTGGATAAGTCGGGAACTTATGAAATGAATTGTAAAAGTTGTGAATAAATATATGTAGGGTTAACTAAGCGACCTATAAAATTCGATTTAAATAACATTTAGCTCATATTAAATACAAATATATGTTTGATAACAATCATGTAGTAGATAAGGTATCTTTGAGAAAGTTTAGATATCTTCAAAGACAAACAAACTCTAATGAATAATGACGATCAACGACCTTTAGGCTACTCAGTACCCATTAAGCATTCATGGCTCCAATATATGCGTAGTGGCACTATTTCGTGGCGACGGAACGTTTCCTTTCATATATGATATCCAGGGGTCTCAAGACCCTGAACGCGAAGTTTCACGATGGCGACATTTGGACAATATATAGGAAAAAATTGTGATTTTAGTTCACGATATAGATTTAAAGACGGCGCTTCGATTAAAAAGTATATGTTAAACGTCTAAGTGGCTCCACCATTCAATTTGAACCACGTACTGTGCAACGCCAACCAGTTTTCGGTTATTCTACGTCCCCTTTTACTACTCTATTACCTGACTCAGTAATCCTTTGCATTCGTTACTTAGGATTTTATTTACAATTGTATTTTGCTTGTAATATTAATAGAAGTACTGTTTTATTGGAAAGAATGTTTTTACATTTTACACTTCTTAGCTTCAATGGTGGAAATTTACATGCATCATGCGTTTTGTCAAAGATTTTACATTTCCTTTTATAATTATTAGAAGCATTTGATGTGTTCGATTCCTTACTTTATGCTCCACTAATGTTATATATATATATATATATATATATATATATATATATATATATATATTATATATATATATATATATATATATATATATATATATATATATATATATATATATATATATATATACATATACATATCTAGTGGGCCACAGAAAACGGTCCACCCCGATATTTGACAGTATTCATGAGACTTTAATAAGGCTTTAAGACTTTAATGCTGCAACACGTCGATTTTTGTTCCAAGGTGGACACATTTTTAGGATGCAGATATCTGTCATTTGTCAACCACCTCCCTTTCCACTTCCCTAACTCCTTAATTTAAAATAGGGAATGTACGATATGTGACACATCATTAAAGGCATTTAGATGGAGTATTCAGGCATATGATCATCCATGATTTTTTTCGATATTTACAGTCTTTGCAAAAAATGTCTTAATTCATTTAAAGTGCACCACCTCTTAAAAATGAAACGCAACGCAAAAATGTAATGTAATTAAAGTAACTAAATTATGAGTTATAACGTACAAAACAATTTACTCAAATTAATAGTGAATAAATGAATTAGAAGTTCAAAATGGTGTCCATCGACTTCCATACAATTGTAGAGTCGTCGTTCCAAATTACGTGGAACGCTTTGAAGCATTTTAGGGGTTATTAACGAAGCGGATTCGGTCGTATAAATTTTGGTCTTTAAATAACCCCACAAAAAGAAATCCAGGGACATTAAATCGAGGGATCATGCAGGCCAATCAATGAAGGCTCTTCTTCCAATCCATTGCCTAGGAAATCGTTCATTAGGATATCACCATACAGCTCTACTATAATGCGGAGGTGCACAGGCTTGTTGGAAAAACAGACTATCTTCTGAGTATCTCTTATGATTTTCGATTATACCTGTGAGAGCGGGATCAATAGTGTCCTGTAATAATTTGAGATATGTTTCTCCGTTCACATTTTCTTTCAAAAAAATGGCCCAACAATACGATCCCCATAAATTCCTACCCACACATTTAATTTAAGAGGATGCTGGGTATGTGTTTCGCGGAATACTCTAGGATTTTCGTCAGCCCAGTAACGGTAATTGTGTCGATTTACGGTGCCATTTAAAAAAAAGGAACATTCATCCGAAAAACAAATATTGAATAAAAAGTTTGCATTAGTATAATTTAGTAATTTTTAGTATAATTTCATAAAACTGTATTCTCCTGTCTGGGTCATCTTCATTTATTTCCTGTACCAAATTTAGCTTGTAGGGATGAAATTTATGAAGTTTCAAAACCCTACGAACCGTAGTGCGCGAAAAACCAAAATCTTCGGCCAATTTTTTTGTACTTGTTGTAGGATCTAAGTTAATATGACCTAAAATTGCTACTTCTGCCGCTTCAGTTCTAACACGATTTCCAAAGTTCTTTGTTTTATTAGCTACTAACCCTGTTTGACGAAATATTCTAACTAATTCTAATACATATGAGTGATAAAGTTGTTTCTTTTCTTGAAGCTGATTAAATAATTTCGCTGTTCTTCTTGCACACTTCCTGTTTTCAAAAAATATGGAAATAATCTCAACTCGTTCTGCAATTGAATATACCATTTTGAAAGTATTCAAAAAATACATAAATTGATTTACTAATAGCAATGTTAAACAAACTGTCTGTTTCAAATTACTAATTTTTTTACAAAATTTGTTTTAATTTACTTTTGATGTGACAGATAAAATTGATACATTATCAAAACATAGGCGTTGCGTTTCATTTTTAAAAGGTGTTGCAGATATCTGTATCGTAAAAATGTGCCCCTTGGAACAAAAATTGACGTGTTTCAGCATTTCCTTAAAGTTTAATGAGTACTGCCAAATATCGGGGTGGACTGTTTTCTGTGGCCCACTCTGTATATATGTTTACGATATATTAGATGTTCAATTTATTTGTAGATATTTAAAAGATTACCTATTGTAAGATTTTTATTGCATAGTATATGTTTAAGTAAAAGTAAAATATTGTAGACGTTTCGTAGAATTTAATGCTTTATTTACAAAAAGGTTTATAAAACCTTGTAAAACAGGATACTAAATTAAAAATTATTTAATAACTTACTCGGAGTGCAAATAACATAATTATGCAAAAATTTGTATAAAAAGTCACAAAGTATAGCATAGATGCTCAATAAGTTAACTTGCATTTTCCGTGACCATATGGATTTTAACCAAGAGATGTTGAAATTCTTGTTTATGCAACATTTTTTTTTGGAAAAGCATCCCAAAGGTAAATTTTATGCTTTTTTCGTGGCCATATGAAGTTTAACTAAGAGATATCAAAATCGTGATCTATGAACCAATTTTGCTGAAAAGACGTCCCAAAGTTTTGTATCGATGTTCCAATAGGTCCAAAAGCATTGCCCAGTAAGTGAATTGAATGCAGTTTCCGTAACCATGAAGATTTTGCAAGACGGTAAAACCGATACTTATGCACCAATTTTTGGCAAAAAAACGTACTAATGCATTACATTCATGCCAAATGCGTAAACTTTATCCATTTTTTATATGAATTTTGAATAAGAGATGGCAATCGTTAAAACACTGATTTTGTTAAAAAAATGTCCCAAGGCGTTGTGTCTATTCCTAAAAAGTAAATTTAATGCATTTTCCGTTACCTTATGGATTTTGGACAAGGTATGTCAAAATCGTTATTTATGCACCGATTTCTTTAGAAAAACGTCCGAAGGCTCAATAAGTGAATATGCTGTATTTTTAGTGACCATATAGGTTTTGGCCATGAGATGTCAATGTGGTTACATATGCAACACTTTTTTTAAAAAAAAACGTCACAACGCATTGTATCAATCCCTAATAAACTTGATGAATTTTTTCGGACATGTAGATTTTATCCAAGAGATGTCGAATTGTTATTTATGAACTAATTTTCTTAGAAAAACGTCCAAAATCCTCGTTGTCCAACAAGTTAATTTAAAGCACTTTCTTTGATCACATTGATTTTGACCAAGGAATGGAGAAATCGTTATTAGTGCACCAATTTTTCATGGGAATTTTTACTAGGAGATGCCAAAATTGTTATTTGTGAAACTACTTTGTTTACAAAAATCCCAAACCATTGTATCTATGCCCATAATAAGTAAATTTATTTAATTTTCGTCATCATATGGATTATGACAAAAAAATGTCAAAATCGTTATTTATGCTTAAATTTAATTGGAAAGCCGACTCAAAGCATTGTCTCACTGCCCAATAAGTAAATTTTATGCCATTTTCAGTTACCGTATAGATTTTGACCAAGAGATGTCAAAATCGTTATGTACCAATTTTGTTGGAAAGAGCATCCCATAGTATTGTACTGATATCCAATAAATCAATTTATTGCATTTTCCGTGAATAAAATCGTTATTTAAGCACCAATTTAACTATAAAACCGTACCGAAGTATTATATTTTTTCGTGACCAAATGAATTTTGACTAAGGGATTAAAAAATCGTTATTTATGCACCAATGTTGGTGGAAAAGCGGCTCAAACCGTTATATCACTTCCCAATGAGTAAATTTAGTGCATTGTCCGTGAGCATTTGGATTTTGGCCAATCAGTAAAGTTTATGCAATTTTTCGTCGCCATATGCATTTTAACCAAGATATGGCAAAATCGTTATTTAAGTACCAAATTTGTTGGAAAAACGTCCCAAAGAATTGCGCCTATGCCGAATAAGTAAATTTAATGCAAGATGAAGACACTAAACCGATACTTTAGTTGGGAAAAGCATCATTCTGTTATAATCTCAAGATTGCTGTAATGATAAAAATCAGCTGACCATTACATAAAAACAGCAAAAGAAGGTATTTAAGAAAGAGAAATACCATAAAGGTGTCTGCTATTCTCACAGATAATGAAACCAAATTTAGGTTTTGATAAAAAAATATCCCTACATACCAACCTATGGTTGAAATGCATATTGTCAGAGTTTATTAGAAAAGCAGATATCTCCAAAAGTAGTTCAAAATCAGGTTATTGAAATTTAAACGTATTTCCGAAACCATCATTGATCACATGACATGTTAAAAAAAAAGGGGGTTAATGCCCCAAATACACAACGACAGAAGATGGGTTTCGCACATTTAACGAAAAGTATGTTATATCTAGAAAAAAATAAACAATATGAACATTTACAAAAAATTTCTCTGGAACAAGCATTGGATAACATTCGGGGCGATATAGTAACATTAGCTTAAACGATTCAAGTTTGGATAGAAATCAGTGTTTGGAACCCTATAAAACAGAAATTCAAAGAAAATTTTCACTTTATCGCCTTTATGACCGATCCTAAACTTTTAGAAACACACACGCACACAGATACAGACATGCACATGCACACACCCTCAAACCCACATCCACACTCATACCCATACACATCAATTCGAACACGGTTTCCAAAGTACTGAAAACGTGTAAATCCAATGAAAACACGAGATCGGTTTTTTCACCAACACAATACGCTACTTATAGGTGCCTCGCACATAAGAAAGTAAATTATCTGGCGTGGAACACCATACGACCTTCCAACCTACAAAATGGAAATTAAAAGAATTGAAATAATTTTAATAATATTTTTTAGGATAATTATGAAACCTCTTTTATAATAAGTTCATTACGAGAATAAGCAACATTGTAAAAACAATAATATATGTCAAACAGACAAGAGGTTGATAGACATCTAGATACCAACTTAATTACAATAATAATTTTTTTAGGGTTCATAGGTTCATAACGAAAACAGCAACATTGTAAAAACAAAAACATTAATCTATGTCAGAATGACGTTTAAAACTTCATGTCAGGTAGAGACTAATAGACATAAATACATGTTAACTTAAAAAAAAATGCCAAAGCCGCACGCTTCTATAAGATATCAATGATACGGTTTAAGCATTTTCATTCATATTTAATTAATTTTTAGACTTAAGAAGCTTTATAAAGAATGTTATGTAAAATTAAATTTTCTTTAAAAAATATGTCTACATTTTTTCTTATAAAATTAATCGTTATTCAGATATTAAAAAACTATCACTTAAATTCTACCTTAACAATTTTTTGTCGTTAAATTATGCGTTGTATCAAAAAATTGCATAGAACATAATTAATTGATATGTTTAAGGTGTATATCTAGGTATTTTTATATTTCTCCGCCGCTGGATTTCTCCCAAAATCTAATCAGCTCCAAGCCTAATGGAAACAAGCTTAAATACAAAATTCTAAGTACATAGGTATCTTCGTTCTTGAGTTATAGTAGATACTAACATACATCCACACAGACACACAAACATCCAAACTTCATGGCCGATCGTGGTGATAGTGAAAAAAAAATAGATTGCATAACCTTCTATACCGATATATGTGTATGTAGGTTGGAAGGTTAAAATGCAAAATAAATATCTGGTGTGGAACGCCACACGAATAATTATGCAACCTCTTTTATAAGAAGTTAATTATGGAAATAGGCAACATTGTAAACGTAAAAATAATAATCGATGTGAAACAGACGTTTAAAACTTCGTGACAGGCAGGTGGTAACTGAAATTAAAAGAAATGAAATACTTTTAATTTCATTACTTTAGGATAACTATGCAACCTCTTTTTTATACGTTCATAACGAAAACAGGCAACCTTGTAATAACAAAAACGACCATCTATGTCAGAATAACGTTTAAAACTTAATTTCGGATAGAGATTAATAGATATGTATTGCACGATTGAGTGTTTTCGTTCATTTACCATATCTGTTTCCAAGACAGTAGGATATGTGTACTGGTTGCGAGGCCCAAATCGTGGGTAAGATTTTACTTAAAGACGTCTTTTACTTACCAACGTAAAATTATATATTCAATTGTGGTAAATTTAATACAATTGTGTAAAAAGCAGTATGAACATTAAGGGTTGTACCAGTCTCCGGCCAAATTGGCCGTCGACCGGTAAAAGTCCCTTACAGTTCTTGATACTCAATATCATATAACGTAAAAAAATTCCAAAGCCGCCCACTTCTGTAAAAACATCGACAGTACAGCTTCAACATTTGTAATCATATTTATATAATTTTAAATTTAGTTCGCTTCATATTAAAAAAACTTCTTCGCCGGACAGGGACACGGACACGGACACGGACATGGATAAGGACACGGACACGGACTCGGACACGGAAACGGGCACGGACACGGCCACGGCCACGGCCACGGACACGGACACGGACACGGACACGGACACGGACTCGCGCACACGCGCACACGCGCACACGCACACACGCACACACGCACACACGCACACACGCACACGCACACCGCACAGCGCACACGCGCACACGCGCACACGCGCACACGCCACACGCCCACACGCACACGCACACACGCACACACCACACGCGACACACGACACGCACACGCACACACGCACACACGCACACACGACACGCACACGCACACACGCACACACGCACACCGCACACGCACACACGCACACACGCACACACACACACGCACACCACAGCACACACACAAGACACAAGACACACACACACACACCACACACGACACACACACACACACACACCACACACGCACACACGCACACGCACGCACGCACACACACACACACGACACACGACACACGACACGACACGACACACACCGCACACACACACACACACACACACGCACACACGACACACACACACACAGCACACGCACCACACACACACACACACACACACACACACACACACACACACAGACACACAGACACACAGACACACAACACACAACACACGACACACAGACACACGACACGCACACACACGCACACACGCACACGCACACACGACACACGACACACGACACACGCACACACGACACACACGACACACGACACACGACACCACACGACACACACCACACACACGCAACACGACACAGCACACACGCACACCACACAGCACACACGCACACAGCACACACACACGCACACACACACACACACACAGCACACACACACAGACACACGCCACAACACACACACCACACCACACACACACAACCACACAACCACACACACACACAAACACGCACACACAGCACACACGCACACACACGCACAACCACACACACACACACACACACACCACACAACACGAACACACACACACACACACACACACACCACACACCACACACACCACACACACGCACACACACGCACACAAACGCACACACACGCACACGCACGCACACACACACACACACACGACACAGCACACACGCGCACAGCACACACGCGCACACACCACACACGCACACAGCACAACGCACACACGCACACACACGCACACGCACACACGCACACACGCACACACAGCACACGCACACAGCACACGCGCACACACGCACACACACGCAGACACACGCACACACGCGCACACACACGCACACACGCACGCACACGCGCACACACGCGCACACACGCGCACACACACAGACATACAGGCACACGGACACACGGACACACGGACACACGGACACACAGACACACAGACACACTGACACACAGACACACAGACACGCAGACACACAGACACACAGACACACAGACACACAGACACACAGACACACAGACACACAGACACACAGACACACAGACACACAGACACACAGACACACAGAGACACAGAGACACAGAGGCACAGAGACACAGTGTCACAGGGACACAGCGACACAGAGACACAAAGACACAGAGACACAGAAACACAGAGTCACAGAGACACAGAGACACAGAGATACAGAGACATAGAGACACAGATACACAGAGACACAGAGACACAGACACACAGATACACAGGCACACAGGCACATATTAGGTGGTAGGCATGTATACTCCATGCCAGCCGGGGAGGTACCACCACCCTTACCATGGGCTCCTTAATATTGGGTCTCCGATTTTCTGAGCTCGGTAA
Organism: Vesta saturnalis; assembly: GCA_036346205.1. Taxonomy (NCBI): domain Eukaryota; kingdom Metazoa; phylum Arthropoda; class Insecta; order Coleoptera; family Lampyridae; genus Vesta; species Vesta saturnalis. The sequence continues at coordinate 1,377,364 of JARFJB010001819.1, read as the reverse complement.
GGGCTGCCAGTTACCTTTTCCATCATCCTCAATCTATTCTCATCCTTATTCTTCCTTCTCGCCCTCACTGTCTTCCTATCGGATTAAAAGTCCCAAATTAAACAATATGATGGCTGTGGTTTCTAGGGTTATAAATTCCGGACGTAAAATCCTGCCCCATTCGGATGTCCGGGAGGGCAGGGCCCAAGCGACCTCGGTCATCGAAAGTATCAACTTTCTGATTCACTACTGCAACATCCGCGGTATCAGGTCTAACCTTGTGGTATTTTAAGTCAGCTCGATGGAGTGATTTACGGGATTTCTTTGCAACCTTTCCATGGCGTGCATATTGTTTTAAGTCGTCCTCTTCTTCGGACATCGCTCTTTCAGTATCTGAAGTCATCCTCATGGGAATGGAGTTATACATTCCGAAAAAACAGTACCGTGTAGGTCATTCACGTTCCCAACCCTGGTTCAATAAGGCTTGTTCTGATGCAATATCTTTAAAAAATAAATGTTATATTAAATGGAAATCTAATAAATCGGTTGACAGTCATGTAGAATACGTTGGTGCTAGAAATATCTGCAAAAGTGTCATCACTAAAACTAAAAAGTTGTTCGAACAACGAAAATGCAATGAACTAGCTACATCTCCTTTAGGCAGTCGTAAATTTTGGTCTTTAGCAAAAGCCATTAGTAAAAACTTTCGAACATCTTCATTTCCTCCTGACATCTATTGACGGATCGGTAGTTGCTGATTCTGTAGACAAAGCCAACGTTTTTGTGGATTTGTTTGCATCAAACTCGTGTCTCAATGATTCTGGAAAAGATGTGCCCTAGTCAACTCTTCTTCATACGTTATGAAACCAATTCATTTTCGGTACAAGCTCTTGGAATCGATCATCAGTAGGCTTGATCTCAATAAGGCGACTGGCCCAGACGGTATCCCAGCTATTGTCTTAAAGAAATGTTCCCCCGAACTAGTACCAGTCCTATCTAAGCTCTATACGATCTCTATATCTTCTGGGAATTCCCTTCTTCATGGAAGTTAGCAAATGTTCAACCTATTCCCAAAAAGGTGATAAGACGGATCCCTCAAATTACAGACCAATTGCCATCACTTCCATTTTGTCTAAAATCATGGAAAAAGCCATCAATCAGCAACTGCTCACGCTTCTTGAAACTAACAAACTCCTTAGTGACCATCAATATGGGTTTAGGCAAAGTCGTTCAACAGGCGATCTTCTTTCATATGTGACCCAAGTTTGGAACAATACAGTAGAGCAGTCCGGTGAAACAGTTGTAGTCGCTTTAGATATCTATAAGGCATTTGACCAAGTTTGGCATAAGTGTTTACTTGCCAAACTCACCTCGTTTGGGTTAAATGATGCGCTCATCAACTGGGTTTCTAGTTTCCTTGATGAAAGACGAATACGTGTCGTAGCTTTTTTTCAAAAGAAGTTAGCATTAACGCGGGCGTACCACAGGGATCCGTTATAGCGCCTACACTTTTTCTGCTGTACATAAACGACCTTATTTCTTCAACAACTAACCCCATCCATTGCTTTGCTGACGATAGCACTCTTCGCTGTAGTTCATCTCAGTCTACTCATAGTGATAATCCACCTTCTATGTCAAATCAAGAAATTAAAGCTGAAATGGCAAATTCAATCAACAAAGACATTCAACGTATTCTCGAATGGGGAAGCAATAATCTAGTTAAATTGAATGCTAACAAAACTCATGTTGCCTTATGTCCGCCAAAAAAGATCGACCATTTCCTGTTGTTCAGTTCTTAAGTTTTCAGACTCTATTACTCTGTTGGGTATGACTGTATCTTCAAATCTCTCATGGGTTGACCATCTTCTGTCAGCTACCAAAACAGCTGCTCGTAAAATAGGCTTTTTGTACAGATCTAAGCAGTACTTTACCTCTCGACAACTCCTTCTGCTGTATACGGCCCAAATTCGGCCTCATCTGGAATATAATTCTCACCTTTGGGTTAGTGCTCCCCAATACGCTCTCGATATCGTTGATCGTATTCAAAAGAGAGCGATTAGGCTTATAAATGACCCGTCCTTAACTTCTCACATACAGTCCCTTGAGCATAGAAGGATGGTTTCAGTTCTTTCTTTGTATTATCGTTATTACAACGGCTATTGTGCTGGTGAATTACATTCTTTGATACCATCTCCGGCTATCTTTGCGAGAAACACTCGGTTCGCTCATTCACATCATCAGTATGCAGTACAAATCTCCATTTGTCGTACCAAACGGGCGCAATCCACATTTTTCTACACGTTTTCTAAACTCTGGAATGATCTCCCTAGTTCCTGTTTTCCTCTCACTTATGATATGAGAAAATTTAAGGTAGCTGTTCATAGGCATCTATTGGCAATTCATTATCCCTCTATCCATCATCCCAAGTGTTCCTGAGTGCTTTAGCACGATAGGCCTTATTTAGCCTGTTCAGGTCCACAATCATAAAAAAAAACACACAGACACGCAGACCCACAGACACACAGAGATCGTGGCCACAAGTTGTAAGAGTTAAGTCGATTTAGCGATAGTGAAAAAAAAAGTCGATTGCATAACCTTCTATACCTACATATGTATATGTAGGTTGGAAGTTAAAAATCTAAGTAACCCAAACGAGTTTATAGTAAATGCTAGAAATGATATGATCCAACGTTTTATTGTTGATTCGAAATAAAACTTAGACTGCGCATATTATTGTATTTTAATTTTATACCAACAATTGATTAGTTTTGTAGTAAAATCTAAATGTGTAAACTTTCATGATTATCACACATAATTAAAATACTTACCTTTTAGGTATTAAATCGTGCATTTTTTGTTTATCTTTGTATAAATTTATACGTTTCGATAACAATTACGGTTATCGTCCTAGTAAATGTTGAGTTTCTATATTACTTTCGATCAGGAAAGACGTATCTTGAGGTTAAAAGTGCAAGTGTTGACCGCACGATAACCCGCGTTATCGGACTTTATTATTTATTTGTTACACATAATTATAAATTTTAAATTTAACGCTGCGTGTTAATTAATCCTATATAACTGAACGAAGCTACAGCAAAGAGGCCTTTATGGCCTACTACCAGCTTCCTGAAGGAGTGCAACCCCCCCAAATACCACCACTAATGCAACCATCAGTATCGACACCGGACCAAACCCAGAACTTCTACAGTCAATTCCATCAAACACCAGGTAATTTTCCACTTCAAACACAACAAACTCAAACATGTTATCCCCAAACCTTTCTTCAAACCCAACAAAACACTTATCCCATCGCACCCCTGCAGCCACCAGAAAATACTAATAACTGGACCACAGTTTCCTAAAAAAAAAAAAGAAATAGAAATCCTGATGAAACGGAAACCAAAAATAAACACCCTAAAGAGAGCGAATATTGGCTTAACCCACCTACAACATCAAATCGCTACTCCAACCTAAACATGGAAGGTGGCGAGGCACAACATGAACCAAACGCGGATAACACTAACGAGAAAATCTCAAAACCTCCCCCCATTTTTGTAAATCGTGTACTAACCATTTCACCGTTAATACAACTGCTATACGAAAGAGCCAAACATCAATATGAAGTTAAAGTTCTCGTCAATAACCAAGTAAAAATCCAGCCCAAAACACCTGAATATTCCAGAATAATATCAAAAGCTCTGACTGAAAAGGGAACGGAATTTCACACTTATAAACTAAAAGAAGAGAGAAATTATAAAGTGGTGCTAAAAAATCTACATCACTCCATCGACTGTAAAGAAATCAAAGGTGAAATCGAAAAATTAGGGTACGAGGTCACAAACATTTGTAATATAAAACAATTTAAAACTAAATTGCCTCTTCCAATGTTTTATGTCGAGCTTAAACCAGTCCCTAGCAATAAAAGCATTTTTGAGGTAGAATATCTACAGCAATGCAAAATCAAGTTTGAACCCCCAAGGTCAAAAAGAATTATCCCACAGTGTGTACGCTGTCAGCGATACGGACACACAAGGAACTTCTGCCAGCTACCCGCTAGATGTGTAAAATGTGCAGGCGATCATCTCACGGAGCAATGTCAAAGAAAAGAAAAATCGCAGGAAGTCAGCTGCGTCCTGTGTAAAGGGAATCATCCCGCGAATCACACAGGATGTACTATATATAAACAGTTACAAAGTAAATATTTTCCAACCCTTCGACAAAAACAGTACATACCACCCCCACAAATCAGACAATACCAACAAATACAACCGGGACTATTCACAAATAGCTTCAGTACAACAACAAAACACTGAACCTGCTGTAAACCTCCCACAAACAACAAATATCTTCAATAACCATCCAAGATGTCAAAATAAATTTATGAAATATGAAAATTGCAAATAAATATAAAATACCTTTCGGTCAGAATTTAACCAAATTTTGATATGTTCTAGAACTTGACCAATTGATCAAATGTCTTCATTGCCCGAAAGCTCAAAGCTCAACAGTTTTTGATATACAGGGTCTGTAATATCACTATTTGATACTTTCAATATATCATAAAATGGACATTTTTGCCAATATTAACGCAAAACCTAGTGAAATGTTATTTTTTTGTGCTACTGGTTACAACCTTTTCTTTACTTTCATTATTTTTGTACATACACCTGATATACAGGGTGAGACCAAATATATGTATCTGAAAAGAATTATACGGTGGTATTGTTTTGATATTTTGGTGAATGGAAGTTAAATATATTATATATATATATATATATATATATATATATATATATATATATATATATATATATATATATATATATATATTATTATATTATAGTTAGACGTTGTATAGTTTTATTAGTTTAATTGAGATTATTATACTACTACTAGGAAGTATAATAATACTCAATTACATCTATTAAAGAAATGAAACACTTGTATAACGGACGTCTAGTGGACTTAACTTAATAATTATATATATATATATATATATATATATATATATATATATATATATATATATATATATATATATATATATATATACAGTATGTCCCCGGATCGACCTTAAAAGAGGGAAAATTCTCTTATTTTTGATTTCTCAGCAAATTTCATTCTTGCTGATTTGCCTTGCTTGTTTTCAAATCCCCGAAACACAAATTACTTGCTATTTAACTCAAACGGTTCTCGAGATAATATCATTTTTCTTGAAAAATTCGAGCTTTTCGTAATTTTTTGAAGTAAATTGATTTGTTTCAAAGGAAAAATCAAATTGGTCTCACAAGTTTTAATTAATAAATTTAACAATTGATGGTAAAATGAAATGAAATTCTCAAAAAACTGAACTATAAATTTTCTATTCGAATAATGCTCCTACTTTTTCCGCACAGATTTCAATGCGCGCTCTGAATTCATTGAAACTGCGCCTTATTTCTTCGATTGAAAGGGACTGGACAGAATTCCGTATCCCATTTTTCAATTGCTCTTCATCATTGTCTAATGGCTCACTGTACACAATTTGTTTTAAACGACCCCACAGATAAAAGTCCATTATTGTGAGATCAGGACTTCTCGGCGGCCATAAAATGGGACCATCTCTTCCTATCCAGTTATCATGGAACTCTGTATTGAACCACTGGCGAACAGTACCGGCATAATGAGCAGGGCACCCATCGTGCTGGAAGAACATTTCAATTTGGTAGTTCAATAGCAATTCATCCAGTTTATCAGTTAAAAAATTTTGCAACATTTCCAAATATGAATAACGGTTTAAATTTTGATCAAAAAAATATGGGCCAATAATTCCATGGTACGAAACCGCACACCACACATTAACTTTTTTCAAACATTGTCTGCGACTAGCAATTCGGAAGTTTGGATTCGTCCTACTCCAGTAACGGCAATGTTGGGAGGAAACGACTCCGTTAGTTGAAAATGTCGATTCATCGGAGAACATTATTCGTTCATGAAAATTTGAATCTTCCAAAACTCTATTGCCAATTTCCAAACAAAAATCCAGACGTTTGGCTTCATCACCGTTCTCTAAAGTTTGCCTAAATTGCGGCTTAAATGGTAGAATTTTGTTCTCCTTGAAGATTCTTTATAAATGAGATTTACCTATCCCAATTCGTAGTGCCCTCCTTCTTAACGACAACCTTGGAACTTCTGTTGCGGAATGAACGGCGAGAACAGTAGCAGCATCTTCTTCATCGAACAACTTCTTTGGCTTCTTTAGGTTTAAAACCGAGCCTGTTTGAAGGAATTTAGTTACCAAGTTTTTTGCTCCGGCATTCGAAATGGCAACCTCCGGGTATTTTTGGTTGAATTTTCTGATAACAACTCGGTAGCACTCTTCCCCAGTTCCGTAACATTGAATTAGATAAATTATTTGTTGTAAAGTCAACATTATAGCATACAATTCAAATTAGCATGAATTAATTTGCAGTTCAACAGAATTATCACATTTGACAATTTCTGTCAGTGGTGTTTTTCAATGAAATCCGCCTACTAAAGTTACTTCTAAAAATTAGTCCAATTTTTCCAGAAAAATGATATTATCTCGGGAACCGTACGAGTAAAGTAGAAAGTAATTTGTGTTTCGGGGGTTTGAAAACAAGCAGGGCAAATTATCAAGAATGAAATTTTCTGAGAAATCAAAAATAAGAGAATTTTCCCTCTTTTAAAGTCGATCCGGGGACATACTGTATATATATATATATATATATATATATATATATATATATATATATATATATATATATATACATATATGTTAACTTCCATTCACCAAAATATCAAAACAATACCACCGTATAATTCTTTTCAGATACATATATTAGGTCTCACCCTGTATATCAGGTGTATGTACAAAAATAATGAAAGTAAAGAAAAGGTTGTAACCAGTAGCACAAAAAAAATAACATTTCACTAAGTTTTGCGTTAATATTGGCAAAAATGTCCATTTTATGATATATTGAAAGTATCAAATAGTGATATTGCACACCCTGTATATCAAAAACTGTTGAGCTTTGAGCTTTCGGGCAATGAAGACATTTGATCAATTGGTCAAGTTCTAGAACATGTAAAAATTTGGTTAAATTCTGACCGAAAGGTATTTTACATTTAAAACGTGCCCCCTCCTTTATTTTGACAACTTAAATAATTTTGCTGAGAGCACTAACTGTAATTGTTATCGAAACGTATACATTTATATAAAGATAAATAAAAAATACCCGTTTTAATACCTAAAAAATAAGTATTTTAGTTAAAAGATGGTAAATTTTTTAAGCAAATTGAGCAAGACAAAGGCCAAAATGCAAATATTCAGAAGTATAAGAATATGTAAAAACCACCAAAGAATGACATTGATTTAAAAAAATGTTAACAGTCCTGATTCTCGGTTTTTATTACACTGTTATACTGTAAAGCAAACGTGGCGCCTCTTACAAAAACTGTAAATCATCACATCTTTATATTTTTTCTGTAGATTCTAGTGAATTTTTATGCAAATTAAATATTTAGTGTATTTTAAAGATCTTTGATTATCCAGGTTTCTACGTATAAATATGCGCGGTATTTTTTAGTAATCAATTGTAATAATACTGAACTATTGTTGCAGATGTATATATATGTATATATATATATATATATATATATATATATATATATATATATATATATATAAATTATTGATGAATGAAACTTGTTTTTTTTTATACAAACGAGTGCAATTTTTCTGTTCTCAGACGTCCTCAATAACAAAAAAAGCGGTAATCCCAGAAAAAATTCTCTCGACCTTAAACATACATTCCAAGGTAATCTAATTTGGTCTTATTCGAATTTATTTTTACGTCTTAATTTTTTTGTTCATATCCTGTTTGAAATTAGGGAATCGTTGTTGTAACAGGAAATTAACTATACATAAGATAGATTCATGTGTTTTACCAGTTGTTTTAATTGTTTATGCAAAATAGTAGGTCATATGCAAATAGTGTGTAATTAATGTCTTTAGCATACATTGAATTAAACAATTTTGTTTAAGATTTGCCGTAATAATGATTCTTATATAATCGCGTAGTTAACTTTATAATTAAGTCTGATCTTGGTTCAGTTAATGATGGTCATTGTCTACTATTCTGAGTTTATTATTTTAATTTACTTCAATTATTGTTATTAAACATTTTTTTTTAAATTCAAACAACCGTAGATAAAATTTTTATTAGTAATAATCGTTTTAAAATTTGTAATGTTAAAATAATTATTGAAACTTTATCCTTTAAAATGTAAATAATAGAGGAAAGTTTGGATAAGTGAAAGAAATTACTAAAACAATTTATAAACACTGTTTGAATTTAATTGAACCACGTACAATTAAAATGTTTGCAAATTAGTTTTACATGTAACACACAACAATAATCTGACCATTGTTGTAGGTTACAGCAGCCTTCAACCAAATGCGTTCATTGTTAACAAATAGAAAAAGATTTTTATCGTTGTTTATGATGCAAGTGCGAAATACATTATTTTATATTACTAATTTCATTTACTAATTGACATTTTTGGTCTTTTTTGTCCGACTAAATGGGCTTGGATCATTAGAGATAATATTATGTATTAATGTAGGTGCTCGGTATTAATAGAATACCAATTTTTTAGTGCGATCTACAAAGAATGTGGAAGCGTTTACGTTCTCCGTTTTTTCAAATAATTTTCATCTCTTGGTCCTTTTTACCTTCCAACCTACATATACACATATGTAGGTATAGAAGGTTATTTTTTTCACTATCGATAAATCGGTTTATTAGCTCATTTTACAACTTTTGGCCAAGTTTCACCAAGATCAGCTATCATTTCTGGATGTCTGTGTGGATGTATGTTAGTATCCACGATAACTCCAGAACGAAAATACCTACGTACTTAAAATTTTGTATTTAAGCTTGTTTTCATTGGGCTGATTAGATCTTGGGAAAAATCCATCGTTGGGGACAGTTTTTGGTTTTCATCAAATATTTTTAAAACAGCTGCATATCTTAAAGATATAAAAATACCTAGATATAGACCTTAAACATATACATTAATTGTTCTATGCAATTTGCGGCAACAAAATTCCTAAGGTAGAGTTTAAGTGTTGGTTCAAATTTTTTCGTTATCTGAATAACGATTAATTTTAAAAGAAAAAGTGTAGACGTATTTTTTAAAGAAAATTTAATTTTACATAAATTTTCTTTAAAAAGTTTTTTAATGTAAAGCGAAATAAATGTAAACATTAAATAAATATGACCAAAAATGCTGAAGCTGAATTATCGATATTTTTATAGGAGCAGGTGGCTTTGGAATTTTTTTTACGTTAAAATGTATTTATGTCTATTAATCTCTATCTGACATATCATTTCGACATAGATTATTGTTTTGTTTTTACAATGTTGCCTGTTTTCGTTATGAGCTTATAAAAAAAAAGGTTGAACAGTTATCCTAAAAAAATTGAAATTAGTAATATATTAAATGATTATAAGTTTTTGTTATGAACGAATAAGTTCAAAGGTAAATATGTAATTAAAAAGTTCACCTCTAGTAGGATTTGAACCTATGACCTGTACTTTGCTAGAGTACCGCGCTAACCAACTGCGCCATCAACGTTCAACCCCTAATCGATGTAAATTTTGTCTTATTTAGGTTCAAATCCTACTCGAGGTGAACTTTTTATTTATGTTAAAATACTTATCTTTTTTGGGATTTTTTAATGGTGTACTTTAAATTATACAATCTAAACATTTCGATAACACTTACAGTTATCTTCGTCAGTAGTAATGTTTGTTAAAAATTGTTAAAGATGTAGTAAACAATTTTGTCAAATTTGAAAAATTAAAACATAAACATAAGCCTGCTATTAGTATAACAGTTTGGGAAACAAAAAGCCAACTATAAAATTTTAGTAAAGAATAACTAGGTCATACAATTAAATATTATTAAACTGCCTCAAAGATGACAAACCAAAACACTCTCTACGACGAAAGCTAACAATGAAATTTGCCAGCCAAAAAACACATTTAACAAAATTTAATCGAGTTATGATGTAAGTGTAAAGTTGTGAAAAACTTCAATTTTAAAATGATAGAAGCATTCACAAATCCAAACATTATATCAAATAAAATAACCCAGTTAAATCTAACAAAGAGATATCTTTATCAATAATTGGAAGTGTTATTAACAATGAAAAGCACAATGCAGAACGTTGTTTGAAAGTTTTAATTTTAATTTTAATTTCAACTACTTATGTTAAATTATGGTGCTGTGGTAATTTAACATATAATTGGTAAAGCATTAGCTTCAAGGTCTAGGAAAAACACAGCAAAAAACCTAGACATACCAAAAGTTGAAAATAAATTAAAATCAAGGCGTATCATTATGCTTTTTTTTAATTATAAGATGCCAAAACCTATTTAAACGGAGATTTTCTTCTTGTCTATTAAAATTATTCGGGTGTTTATATATTTCAATAGCTTCACGTTGCAAACGAACATAATAATGGGTTTGTCTTGACAATATTTCCATATTGTCAAATTGAATGTCATGATTTAGATTATTCAGGGCATGGTCAGCCACAGCAGACCTCTCTGGTTGACCCAATCTACAAAATCTCATATGTTCTTTGCGTCTTGTATCAAAGCTACGTTTTGTGGTGCCGATGTATACTTTTCCACATGAACAAGATAACTTATACACTCCGGAAGATGATAAAGGGTTTGACACATCTTTAGGTGATCTTAAATGTTCTTTAATTTTCTTGTAGGTTTAAAATAGTCCTAATGCCATATTTGATTAGGATTTTTTCAATTCTATTTGTAACATTAGCTATAAAAGGAAGAAAAGCAGTACCAACATTAAGAACTGGTTTTTATTTAAGATTACGCCTAGAAGGTGTAATAACATTATTAATATCTGTAAGTGAATATCCATTATCTTGTAAGGATTTTCTTAAATATTTATATTCATCATTCAAAAATTCAGGGTCACAAATTCGTTTTGCTCGATCTACTAAAGATTTAATTACACTAATTTTTTGACGTGGATGGTGGTTGGGTAATTTATGAAGGTATCTATCAGTGTGTGTCGGCTTTCTGTAAACCTTAAAAGATAGTGAATTATTATTTTAGATATTAATATGTCAAGAAATGGTAAACTTCCATTAGTTTCTTTTCCATGGTAAACTGAACACTAGGATGTATACCATTTATAAAAACCAAAACTCATACAGTGCTTCTTCTCCATGTCTCCAAATAACAAATGTGTCATCTACATATCTATACCAAACTAAAGGTTTTTAGGTGTATTTTGTAACGTTAATGTTTCAAATTTTTCCATATAAAAATTAGCTATAACAGGACTAAGGGGACTACCCATTGCTACACCTTCAATCTGTTCATAAAATTTACTATTCCACTGAAAATAAGTTGTAGCAAGACAGTGTTGAAAAAGAATGGTTATGTCCTTTGGAAAAAGATGATCAATGTATTCAATAGTTTCTTTTAGAGGTACTTTCGTAAAAAGTGAAACAACATCAAAACTAACCATTATATCACCCTCTTCAATTTTGAAACTATGCATTTTTTCAATAAAGTCGGCAGAATTTTTAATGTAATGGGGTGTTTTTCCTATATGGGGTTGTAATACCAATCTAAGATGTTTTGCAAGGTTATATGTAGGAGAACCAATTGCACTAACAATAGGCCTTAAAGGAATATTAGGTTTATGAATTTTTGGTAAACCATATAGTTTTGGTGAAATAGCTTCAGAGTTAGATAGTTTCTTTTTTATTTCTTCAGGAATAGATGATAATTTAATCAGCTCTTTAGTTTTTAAAAGAAACTTGCAAAACATCTTACATTGTTATTACAACCTCATATAGGAAAAACACCCCATTACATTAAAAATTCTGCCGACTTTGTTGAAAAAATGCATAGTTTCAAAATTGAAGAGGGTGATATAATGGTTAGTTTTGATGTTATTTCACTTTTTACAAAAGTACCTCTAAAAGAAACTATTGAATACATTGATCATCTTTTTCCAAACGACATAACCATTCTTTTTCAGCACTGTCTTACCACAACTTATTTTCAGTGGAATAGTAAATTTTATGAACAGATTGAAGGTGTAGCAATGGGTAGTCCCCTTAGTCCTGTTATAGCTAATTTTTATATGGAAAAATTTGAAACATTAACGTTACAAAATACACCTAAAAAACCTTCAGTTTGGTATAGATATGTAGCTGACACATTTGTTATTTGAAGACATGGAAAAGAAGCACTGTATGAGTTTTTGGTTTTTATAAATGGTATACATCCTAGTATTCAGTTTACCATGGAAAAAGAAACTAATAGAAGTTTACCATTTCTTGACATATTAATATCTAAAATAATAATTCACTATCTTTTAAGGTTTACAGAAAGCCGACACACACTGATAGATACCTTCATAAATTATCCAACCACCATCCACGTCAAAAAATTAGTGTAATTAAATCTTTAGTAGATCGAGCAAAACGAATTTGTGACCCTGAATTTTTGAATGATGAATATAAATATTTAAGAAAATCCTTACAAGATAATGGATATTCACTTACAGATATTAATAATGTTATTACACCTTCTAGGCGTAACCTTAAAGAAAAACCAGTTCTTAATGTTGGTACTGCTTTTCTTCCTTTTATAGCTAATGTTACAAATAGAATTGAAAAATCCTAATCAAATATGGCATTAGGACTATTTTTAAACCTACAAGAAAAATTAAAGAACATTTAAGATCACCTAAAGATGTGTCAAACCCTTTATCATCTTCCGGAGTGTATAAGTTATCTTGTTCATGTGGAAAAGTATACATCGGCACCACAAAACGTAGCTTTGATACAAGACGCAAAGAACATATGAGATTTTGTAGATTGGGTCAACCAGAGAGGTCTGCTGTGGCTGACCATGCCCTGAATAATCTAAATCATGACATTCAATTTGACAATATGGAAATATTGTCAAGACAAACCCATTATTATGTTCGTTTGCAACGTGAAGCTATTGAAATATATAAACACCCGAATAATTTTAATAGACAAGAAGAAAATCTCCGTTTAAATAGGTTTTGGCATCTTATAATTAAAAAAAAGCATAATGATACGCCTTGATTTTAATTTATTTACAACTTTTGGTATGTCTAGGTTTTTTGCTGTGTTTTTCCTAGACCTTGAAGCAAATGCTTTACCAATTATATGTTAAATTACCACAGCACCATAATTTAACATAAGTAGTTGAAATTAAAATTAAAATTAAAAATTTCAAACAACGTTCTGCATTGTGCTTTTCATTGTTAATAACACTTCCAATTATTGATAAAGATATCTCTTTGTTAGATTTAACTGGGTTATTTTATTTGATATAATGTTTGGATTTGTGAATGCTTCTATCATTTTAAAATTGAAGTTTTTCACAACTTTACACTTACATCATAACTCGATTAAATTTTGTTAAATGTGTTTTTTGGCTGGCAAATTTCATTGTTAGCTTTCGTCGTAGAGAGTGTTTTGGTTTGTCATCTTTGAGGCAGTTTAATAATATTTAATTGTATGACCTAGTTATTCTTTACTAAAAATTTTATAGTTGGCTTTTTGTTTCCCAAACTGTTATACTAATAGCAGGCTTATGTTTATGTTTTAATTTTTCAAATTTGACAAAATTGTTTACTACATCTTTAACAATTTTTAACAAACATTACTACTGACGAAGATAACTGTAAGTGTTATCGAAACGTTTAGATTTTATAATTTAAAGTACACCATAAAAAATCCCAAAAAAGATAAGTATTTTATTATGAGTGTTAATGGTGAAAGTTTACATTTTCATATTTTTATTTATGTATTTAATAAAATTAATCATAAGTTTTAGTAGTATATTATTTTATACGGAGGAGAAGTATGGCTTTTCATAGCGAGTCTTAGTAATACGAGGCAACCCATGGAAAGTCACTTCTTCTCCAAATAAAATATGCTTTTTTTCTTCAAACGTTTAAAATGTGTATTATGAAGCTGCCATGTTTTTGTTTTTTTGATACTCAGTTCTCGGTTTAATTGACGCATTCAATGCATATTTGAGTTGCCATGATTAATATATGTGAGTAGTTTCAATTGTTATACAAAAACGTTTTGATAGATATAAATTGTTCAGTGTTGCTGTCAGTTGTGACCGGCCAGTTTCTCTAATGCAATCGATCTTGTCGGCAGAAATTCAGACTGAGGCCAATGAAGCAGTTTTCTCTCTTGGACACACAAAATCGGGCGAGAAATATTGTGCCGCGTACAATAATTTTAAAGAGTGGTGCAATTCAAAGAATGTAAATGTGCTTCTACCATATTTCAACACAATGGCTAAGGAGGAAAAATGGAAATCATCGACCATGTGGTCCCGATATTCTATGATAAAATCGCAACTAATAATTAAATATGGAATGGTTATAAATAAATATTTTTTGCACGATAGGACGATTTTAGTTAGTTACCGGGTTTGTTGTGAAATCAGAAGGTTATTTTTACTGGTGACTAGGATACACAAGTCGGGTAAGTAATTCACTTACCGTGCATGTAGCGCGGTAAGTAAAAATCTATATATTTCACAACAATAAAAACAAAAAATTTGGACATTTCTATTTAAAACGTCACTTTTGACTTTTCGTTTATTTAGTAGAAATTAAAAAATTTCAATTGTGGTAAATTTAATACAATCGTGCAAAAAACAGTATGAGCATCACGAACATTATGGGTTGTACCGGTCTCCGGCCAAATTGGAGGCTTCGCATCGCTCAGCCTTCAAACATGGCCGTCGACCGGTAAACATCCCTTACTGTTCTTGATACTCAATATACTATAAAGTTCATGGAAAAAACAAACGAGAAAAATCAAAAAATTTTTTCGAAGGAGCAGTTTGAACCTTTTTTATTTGAAGCGTAAGATGATTTGCATTTACGATTAAAGGTAATACCTACGTTTTAGGTCATTTTAACTTTATGGTTTAAATATGTAATTACCTTAGATTGTTTTATTAATTGGAGTAACTGGAGCCTGCAGATGCGATGAAATGGTAAAAATGAAAACTACAGGCATAGAGGACATGGGAATGTTGTTTTGATTAAAATTCCGGACAGTATGACTACAAAAGTTCGATCGTTCACAATAATTGGAGAAAATTACCTTGCAATTTATCGAAAATACGCAGCGTTAAGACCAAAAGGCATGCCAGAAATTAGATTCTTTTTAAAATATCAAAATAGAAAGTGCTACAGCAGTGTAATGGGAATACATAGTATTAGCAGTGTTCCTAGAAAAGTTATAACTTTCTTAAAATTAACCATTAGCATCTCATTTGATTACAGAAAATTTAACTTCGTCCGCACAGACTTCTACAGTAGGTACTGCATGGTTTTAATTTTCAAAATGCAACAATGACAAATTGCACGTTTAATATTAGTTTGACAAATAAAAATGTCGTTTAAATTTATATTGCTTATTGCTGTGTTATTATTTTAACGTTTTCATGGCAACACTTTTCCCTGCATGGAGGGAAATGGAAGAGTGCAACTGCCGCCGGCGGAGAAGTGACATTTTTCCGCAGTTAGCTTAGTCAAATTATGACTTAATTATTGGACGTTTGAAGAAAAAATTATTTCATTTCTAGTAATTTAAGTTAGCATCTAGATGTCTATTAAACTCTGTCTGTCATGAACGCCTGTTTGACATAAATTATTGTTTTTGCCTTTACAATGTTGCCTATTTTCCTAATGAACCTCTTATAAGAGGTTTCATAATTATCTTTAAAAAAATGTTATTAACATTATTTCATTTCTTTTAATTTCAGTTTTGTAGGTTGGAAGGTCATGTGGTGTTACACACCAGATATTTTAATTTGTTTATCAGCAGTTGTAAGCATGTTCAGGTTTTAGTCCAAAACTCTGAAATGAGATACAGACATTTGATTCTATAAAACGGTGTATAATATGGTACATCTTTTCTAGATCTAAGAATCGTCTTAAAAATTAAGGACATCATTTCTTCTCTGTCACAACGACACTGAGAATTTCTTACAATTTGTACTGGAGTAAAGTGCCACTTCCTATCTTGAATTTTCTACGAGAGTGGTTGTAAGTACAAATATTTGTAACCCTCGTCAAAAAAAGAGGGGTGTTATAAGTTTAACGTGTGATGTCTGTAGCATCGTAGTGCCCAAACGGGGGAATCGATTTTGATTAGGTTTTCTTGCTTTAAAAGTGCGTTGATCGAGATTATTCTTAGCCATGATTCAATAAAATATGTTCAGCCGTTTGAAGATCATCAGCTCTTTTTTAGTTGACGAAGGGATTTTTTTACTTTTTATTAGAGGTTTTGATTTATTTCTCTTTTTTGTTTGAAAGGTGACTTGATCGAGACTGTTCTTGGCTCTGATTCATTAAAATTTGTTTACTTTTTAGAGCTTTTAAAAGTAGAATTTTGTTGTGTCGGGGGCTTTGTAAATTTTAATTTAATGTTATTTAAAACTCCTGTAAGAGATAATATTTACTTCAGTAAAATTAGTCCAAAAAGCTACATTTTATTTTCTAGAGATGAAAGTAAACTGTACTGCCACACCAAATAACCTAACAATCTAACAGAAAAATTGGTTAGTGTATTTTCTACATTTACACTTAATACAAAATAGCATATTATATACCAAGTTGGAGAAGACAATTTTCTAAGCGAGGCAAAAATAGTTTTCTCTTCCGTGGTTTATACAGGGTAGCCAAACGAGGAAGGGGTAGAAGATTGTACAAAGATGAAATAAGTTAACGAAATGATTTTTAGGTACTGTATTTTAAAATTTTTTTTGATCATACAGGATGTTTCATGTTGTTGGAGGAAACTAAACTTATACATTGTTTTATGAAACACCCTGTATATTATTATATTCTTGGAAAGCCCATAAAATAGGCTTTCATTTGATACAGAATTGTATGGGTATATCTCCTTTGATTTTAGAAATATCCAATTGTTTTTCGAAAAAATTATTCCACTTGCGGTCGCCGCCACTGATTTGTTAGACAACTTTTGTTTATTTTAAAATGACAAAAAAAAATGGTGGTCCTGTAGTATTTTGAAATATCGTAATTTTCAGACTTTTTTTAAACAATGTACAGGGCGTGTCACTGTTTGTAACAACAATGATGTTCGTGTCATTCGATGCTTTGTTTGATATTCTTCTTTTTCATCAAGCATACCTTATAGCCTAAAATTAATAATTTTCAAAATATTTTCAGTTTATTTGTGAAATTGCGATTGTAATACAAAAGGGCCGAAAATAGAGGTATTAAGGTGGCCATGGGATTGCAGTTTCTTACTAAACAAAATTTTTAAGTAAAAACCAGGGTTAATATAACAATTACAAATTGATTTAATGAAGCATCATGGTGAACCCACCTAATACCATCGAGACGTACGAACATTTTTAAACCACTGGAAAGAAAATCCGTGGATAGGTCGAGGAGGACCCATTTCTGGGCCACTGAGGTCACCTGATCAGATCCCACTCAATTTCTTTCTGTGGGGTTGCGTAAAAGATTATGTGTATGAAGAAATTCCAACCACACCAGAAAATATGAAGGAAAGAATAAGAAATGTTTTTCAAAATATCACAGCCGACATTAGAGTTAGTGAAAAATAATTTTGTGCGACGTGTTAATAAATATATTGAAGTTGAAGGTAGAACATTTGAGCATTTATTGAGAAATTTATTTTTGATTTTC
Organism: Vesta saturnalis; assembly: GCA_036346205.1. Classification (NCBI taxonomy): domain Eukaryota; kingdom Metazoa; phylum Arthropoda; class Insecta; order Coleoptera; family Lampyridae; genus Vesta; species Vesta saturnalis. The sequence continues at coordinate 1,359,571 of JARFJB010001819.1, read as the reverse complement.
TTTCTTTTTCATTTTATTGTTCTTGTTTTGTTGTAATTGTATTTGTTAATTTTATTACACAGTATTGCATATAAAAATAATACACATTTACAGTCATTTTCACCAGCCTAATTTACTGAAAACAATATGAAGACAAATTTGGTAATGATAATAGATAAAAAAAGTAAATTAAAAATACTTTCAAAGATTCGAATTTTTACAGTAGAATCTCAAAATCTTGTAAGTGATGGATAATACAGCTTGATTAAAAAATTCTTTAGCATAAAACTACAATTCCATGACTATCTTTATACGTTTACATTTACAAAAAGAGGTAAAAAGTGAAATCGTTGATCTGAACATAATCAAATTGTGTACTTCAGAAATTTTACTAAGGACTGATTTAAATTTGCCTAGAAGCAAGAGTGCTTTATGCATTAATTTTGTTAAAATAATCCATTAAATTAATTTGTAATTGTTATATTAACCCTTGTTTTTACTTCAACATTTTTTTTAGTAAGAAACTACAATCCCATGGCCAACTTAATACCTCTATTTTCAGTCTTTTTGTATTACAATCGCAATTTCACAAATAAACTGAAAATATTTTGGAAATTATTAATTTTAGATATGACATGATTGATGGAAAAGAAAGAATATCAAACGAGACATCGAATGAGGTGAACACCATGGGGGAGGGGGGGGGCATTTAAAAAAATCTGAAGATTAAGAAATTTCAAAATACTACAGGACCACAAACAATTTTCTGCCATTTTAAAATAAACAAAAGTCGCCTAACAAATCAGTGTTGGCGACCGCAAGTAGGATATTGTTTTTGAAGAACAATTGAATATTTTTTAGACCAAAGGAGATAGACCCATACAATTTGGTATTAAATGAAAGCGTATTTTATGGGCTTTCCAAAAATATATAGGATGTTCCATTTAAATAAGTATAAGTTTAGTTTGCTCCAATAACTACGTATTGATATCTACCCCTGCTCTAAAAATCATTTCTCTAACTTATTTCGTCTTTATACAATCTTCCACCCTCTCCGCGTTTGTCGACCCTGTATATTAGTTTATTTACTTGGTATTATGCAAGATTATTCTCGCTATACGGCACGGAATATTTTGGCAAAAATACGAGACTTTTAAAAATTTTATGGTTACTACTTTTTAAAATAATTTGCATTTTGTACAGGTTGTCCCAAAAACCCTGAAAGTATCAAGGTTGCCTTTTTTTTTAAATTGAACCCTCTGTATATTATTGCATTTTTGGATTCTCCGATAAAAATAAGTGTAGTTTTAATAAGGTTTCTACTACCTAAACTTTAAGATTGTTAAATAATTTAAATTTTATCATAATCTAACCTAATTTTCATGTTTGAAATACTCAAGAAGTATTTAAGTTATGTAAGCGAAATTTACAGTGCAGTGAACGATGGATCATATTTTATATTTCAATTATAATAACCTTGCCATCTTATACAGGGTGTCCAAAAATTAAAACTAATCAAATAAGAAATTTAAGTGGCTATAACTTGATTAATTTAAATAGAACGCCATATTTTTTACCTTACCAGGAAATGTACTTTTTAAATATCTAGAGGATGGTATTAGGGTGTTCTATGGATATGTCTTCGCGTTTTTACAGAGTATTCCAAATAATATTTTTTTGCACCGTTTGGAGTTTTTTAAGTAAAGGTTCTAATGTATCTAGTTGCATATGCTATTAGAAATTGAGGTGAACATTTTGATTGGCCACATTTTTTTTTGTTTTTTGTTAATCTGAATTCAGCATTATTTTAATATTCAATAAATTAAGAAACAGTATTCGTGTATGAATATGTATCTTGTAACAGAAATTCAAATAATAAGAATTAAGATACGCCACTGGTAGGGAGTTGAGAATAAAATACATTAAAGCGAAGTATAAATAAATGTTTAAATTAAAAATAAATTAACATTCAATTCAGAATTTATAAAAGATAGCAAACCGTCACTGGTCAAACTGTACTTATTTTAGATTGAAGAGCAAAATATAAAGGCGCCACTTATCGATAAAATTTATACTAAATTCAACAAAAATCGTTAAGAAATAAAACAAATTAAACAACGTTTGGTCAAGCAGAATTACATATTAATTTTACACATAATTTTTGCGCAAATTTGAATTTAACAAAAATAATTTTAATGATGTCACTTTTTAGGGTGGATCCTAGAAAATTTCATATAAAATCAATTAAAAATTGTTATTGACCGGGAAAAAACGTAAATTAGTTGTATCAGGGTGTTAATAACATGGGTAAACCATAAGAATGGAATGTCACTGTTACCTTAATAGATTATCTGAAATTTTCTTGCATTGTACGTAGTAAAGTGGACCACATGTTGTAATATTTAATCAAGACCTTCTAAAATGTCGGTTTTACGAATTTTCATTGGCCTAAATATTCCTCCTGCAAAAGGGGTGAAAAGTTATAAATAGGACTACACATTTAGGGCTAGGTAGTTCTGTATTTAACATCATAAATTTAATGCATTATTGAGTTGTCATTAGTGATTCAATGCGGAAATGTTGAGACTAAACGTTTCGGCCATTTTTATTATTGCAATTTGAAATTATAATAAGTTTTAAATATTAAAATTGAAAGTTTTGTCAGCAGTAACATGAACATAAGGTAGCTGAAATCTGTGATCATGTGCAGGATTTAACAGGCCAAAGTGGAAAATGTGAGATTTGGTTAAAATTATAAACGTGTATAGTGCATAAGTTGAACTAGCCTATACTAATAAAGGAGTGTTTTATGCTCTATTTCCTTTAAATTTTGTATTATTGTCTAAAAATCATTCTTGTGATGGCTTGAATGTTTTCATTTCAGGTACGTTAGGAAAAACACCCAAGCACAGGAAAATGAAGAGATCCGAATGAAAACCTAATTACCAGGTAAGACAAATTTTTACCAAAGAGCAAGAGCAGAACTGATCGGAGTTCATCGTAACTTTTGCTCTTATGTTTTATGGATTGACAACATTCGAAATTAGGAAAGTTGCTTATCAGATGGTGCAAGTCAATTGCATTAATTGTCCAGAAAAATGGTCAAATGAAGAAATGGCTGGTGTTGAATGGCTGTACGGATTCATGAATAGACATCCAATGCTTAGTGTCCGGACTCCAGAAGGATGTAGTTTGTCAAGAGCCACAGCATTTAACGAACACATTGTTAACATGTTTCTTGACAATCTGGACAAAATTTATAACAGTAACCCTATGTTTGCTGACGGAACAAGAGTATACAATCTTGATGAGACCGCAACCACAACGGTTCAAAAACCTCCAAAAGTTGTGGCAGAAAGGGGAATCAAACAAGTGAATAAATGCACTAGCTCTGAGAGGGGTGTACTTTTCACAACTTGCTGTATTGTGAATGGTGCTGGAAATACTATTCCGCCTGTAATGATATTTCCTAGAGTGCATTTTAAAAATCACATGATTTCCGGTGCACCTTCTGGTACTCTAGGTCTAGCTAACTCATCCGGATGGATGACTAAGGAACTTTTCGTTGAAGTTATGCGACACTTCATAAAACATACTCAGAGCTCTAAAACTCGTCCAACACTTCTGCTGTTGTACAACCACGAGAGCCATCTTTATATTAAGGCCTTGGATTTAGCAAAAGATAATGGGGTGACAATTCTTACGTTTCCTCTGCATTCAACAAAAAAGATGCAACCCCTTGATGTCGGCGTTTACAAACCGTTTAAAACATATTATAATATGGCAATTGACAGCTGGATGATGAAAAATCCCGGAAAAACGATCTCTATTTACGAAATTGCAGTATGTGTAAATTATGCTCATCAAAGAGCTATGACTCCTGCGACAATCATAGCATCATTTAAAAAGACCGGAATTTTTCCGTTCGATAAAAACGTTTTTAGTGATATCGATTTTATGTCTAGTTCTGTGACGAATCGACCGGATCCTATATTAAAAGAAGATTCCATAGATGATGGGACAAATCCAATAGCTTCTACATCTAGCTCTGCAACATCTTCAAATATAAACACTTCTATATCTAGTTCTGCAACACTTTCAACAAATTCATTTCTAAGTCCTGCAGAATTCATAGGTTTTCCTAAAGCCAAGGACAGAAAACCGGATAGATCTGGTCGCAGGAAAGGCAAAAGCATAATAGCTACTTCTACTAAAAAAGATGCCATAGCGGAAAGAGAGAACATAAAAGTCAATCGAACAAAAAAGCAGATGGTTACTAAAAAGATTATAGTTGAATCGTCCGAAGAATCATCTGAAGGGGAAATGGAATTTGAAGAGTACGATATCAGTGATCAATTAATGGAAGAATGTGAGGACTATGAATTTGAATATTTGAAATCTGAGCCAACCAAAGGTGACTACGTGTTCGTAGAATTTATTACTAGAACAAAAAATAAAATGTATTATGTTGGTGAAATTGTCAATGGTAAAGATGAGAACAATGATTTTGAAATTGATTTCCTGAAGAAGAGTGACAAAATATGTGACCATTTTTACAAACCGGAACTTCCAGACGTATCACTAGTTAGTTTGACTTCAATAAAACAAATTTTGGCAAAACCATCTTTCTTCGGAAAAACCAAGCTTCAGAAATCATATATGAAATTTGGCCTTACTTTTGGTTCACTAAATGTTCACTAATTTGTCATTATACGTTGTTCACTTTAGAAAATAGATTTGTTTGTTACATTGTTTCATTGTACCCCAAAGGATGTTTCATGGTACCCCATAGGTGGAGCACAATTAAACACAAGACATCTGTTGTTTCAATAATGTGTAAATCACAAAAAAAAATAAAGATTGAAGTAACGTGAATGGATGCCAAAAGTTATAAGAATTCTGGTACCTTTTCATATTTTACATAATATTAAAATTTTACATGAATACATTCATTATGCATTTTTTCGTTTCATTGTGCCCCGGTCTCCCCTATATATTTTCTAGTTTTAGTTTTTCAGAAATCAACGACATAATTCATTTGTCATTGTTCTTAAGTAAAGGGAGCATATAACACACCAGTATATATGATTAGTTCAGTCCATAAATAATTTTAATGTGTTTTAATATTTATCACTAAAGGTCAGAGTTTAATTAAACTGAGATAAATTTTTCACAATATTTATTTTATCAGCTCGATTGATCTACCTTTTACTATTATTACATTAAATGATTTAGAAGTAAAGTTAATACTAACTTCAATTACAGTTAGTTGTATTCAGTGTTGGGTAGGATCTAGATCAAAGTGATCTAGATCCACTAAACGGATCTATGATCTGGATCTAGATACTTTGCTCTGCTAGGATCTAGATCACATTTTAACAGATCTTTAGTACTTGAATCCAAAGATCCATTAGAAGATTTTAAAATGTATTTTAAGGGTATTTTGTGAAATTTTTAACTGGCTTGAGGCAACAGAGCTTTATATTTAAAAAATACATTATGCTCCGTTACGACCGTTACATCCGTACCCCACAGAGATACATACACATTTACCTACTGCCTGAGGCATGTTAAATTCCGAAATATCCAATAATAGAACTATTCATTTTCTTTGTTAATATTTCAGTCGGTTGTTTTTGTTTCCAAAAGCTACAAAGGCAGGTAATGACCGCTAAGTGCTAATCTAATGACTTAATGAGTAATGACAATGGGGTCATCCATCCATTAAAGTAGGTACTTAAGTTAAGTGGAACAGCAATTCCCTGTTGCTAATTTAATCGAACAAAAGGAGGTATAGAAAAACAACAATCTTGTCTTCAGTTCTTAAGAATACGACTTTAAGTAAAGCACATTTGTTAATTGTTAGTTAGATCAACAATGAGTGACGAAGCTGAATTAATGGAAGTTCCGCCAATCTTAAGCGAATTCTTTGATTTTTTAAAAATAAATACTTAATCGCAAACAACATTTGATTCAGAATGCACAAATTATTTTAAAGACACAAGCACTAACTATGAGCAATTAAATATGTACCCTGCTATAAAAGAAATCTTTTTAAAATATAATTCTATACTTCCTTCATCTGCCCCCGTTGAAAGGATATTTAGTATGGGTGGACTAATTTTAACTCCTCGTAGGAATAGATTAGGTGATGATATATTTGAGATGCTATTAATTTTAAAACAAAATAAAATAAAATTAGATAATAAAATGTAATTATGTAATGTATACTTATAATAATTTAGAGACATGTCCTTATCCTTATAATTGTATAACTATGTGTTAAGTTAAATTAACAATTAACATTGCAACTTGCAAGTGTAAATGTGTAAGGTAAAATGGGGTAACATTGACATGGGGGAAACATTGACACATTTTCAAAATTCCCTCCTAATTTTAGCTGAAAAGAAATTTACGTTCTGTCTTTTGTTGTAAAATTATGTGTATAGTTCCGCCATCTAGTAACCTATACTTCAAACAGTTTGTTCTAATTTTATGGTTTGTAGTGTCTGTTTAATGGTTAAGCACAAGAATTTGTTGAGTCACGTCTATAGAAAACTTTGCCGGTGTTAATTGTTTTTTGAAGATTCGACTCATAGTCGGCCAAGTAAGTAATTTCTTATATTACGCGTTAACAAATATTAGTTTATTTCAATTTAAATTCTGTAATTTGATGAAGTTCTACTTTCGTAAGTGAAGGTTAAGATTGACACCTGTGTCAATGTTACACTCTATAAATGTGTCAATGTTTTTTCTCTTTGCAGAAATGCCCCGCAAAAAGAAGGTTGGCGAAATTCCCAGAAAATATAAAACCTATGATGAAGACAGTATGGTAAACGCCATAAATCAAGTAAAAAATGGAAGTTTAAGTGTCAAGAGAGCTAGTGAAATGTATGGAATTAACCGTTCAACGTTAATAAACCACTTGAAAAACTATAAATGCAAAGCAGTTGGCCGCCCCACAGTACTCACTTTACAAGAAGAAAAACTCTTGGTAAATGCTATAATAAAAGTAGCTGACTGGGGCTTCGGACTCGATCGTTTTAAATTACGTATTTGTGTTCAGGATTATCTCAAACGAATGGATCGTCCAAATCCATTTAAAAATGGATTACCACGTATTGACTGGATTAAATCTTTTGAACGTCGTTGGAAGAAAAAACTCAGTAACAGAGTCGCACAAAATCTACCTAAAAATAGGGCAGATGCTTGTTCTTTGGAAGTGCTCAATGATTTTTACGAAAAGCTAAAAGCCACGATTGAAAGGCTGGAATTGTCGAATAAGCCACAGAATGTGTTTAATTGTGACAAATCAGGCTTTCAAACTGACGCTGGTATTCAAAAAGTTTTATGTCGCAGAGGTTCACACAACCCACTGAAACTTGTGGGTACTGTAACAAAAACTACTTACACCGTTCTAGCATGTTGTAGTGCAATCGGTGAATACCTTCCCTTATTTGTAAATTACAAAGGTCTACATCTTTACGCAACATGGTGTCAAAATGGACCAGAAAATACTGTGTATAACTGTTCTCCATCCGGCTGGATGGAGGCAGCCCAGTTTGCAGATTGGTTCGAAAATGCTTTTGTGAGAGCTACTGCTGCGTTAAGTGGACCGAAACTACTAATATTTGATGGCCACAATTCCCACATAACACTACAACTTATTGACATGGCTATAAAAAACAATATTGAACTGTTCTGTTTGCCCTCGCACACATCGCATGTTCTACAGCCGTTAGATATTGGAGTTTTTAAACCTGTTAAAACAGCATGGCGTAATGTTCTAAAAAGTTTTTATCAAGAAACTGGGTTTAAGAACGCCGACAAGGTAGTGTTTCCTGGTCTGTTAAAAAAACTTCAAGAAACTGGGTGTTTTTCTAGGGCCAATGCAGTAGGTGGTTCGAGGGGTCTGGAATTTTTCCCTTATCTAAAGAAAGGATATTAAAAAAATCCATATCATCAACCGTCATATGTTCTTCAGAAAATAAAATTCAACCAGCCACATCCGCAGTAGAAAAAGAAAATAAAACACCAACACCCGATTTTGCAGGTTACAGTCAATCCTCACCACCACCTACTCCACTTCCTGAACAGTTGGAAGATATTACACCTACTAAAAAGTTGGAATTATCACTAATGACTGTATTAAGACGGCAAGAAGCCAAAACAGTAATACAAAAAAGAAGTAAACTCAGAAGAAAATTTGCGGAAACATTAACAGCGGACGATGTTAGACTAAGAATGATAGAAAATGAGAAAAACAAAAGAAAACCAACAGTAAGAAAAACTCAAAACAAAAAAGCAAGAAGCCTGTTGAAAAACTGAAGAAACCTCAGATAGTGATGCTAGTTTACAACTTGTCCATGATACAGATGATGACATTTCACACGATGAAAATAATAGCAGTGTAACAGAAGAAGATAATTGTGGTAAAGCAAAGGAATTTGTGAAGTCCGACGGAAGTAACCAAAATATAGTTGCAAATACATGGGTCCTCGTCAAATTTAATAATTCTAAAAGTTGTGTAGAAAAGGAAGAATGCATTCACTATGTTGGACAAGTGTTGGAAGTAAATGACAGCGAAATTATGGTCAACTTTTTGAGAAAGAAGAAAATACATTTTGTGTACCCTGATGTGCCCGATCAAAGCCTGGTATCTGTAGATGATGTCGCTATGGTTCTGTGCGAACCTTATATTAAAAGGGGAATGCATTACTTTCATGTCAACTTTCTTCCTTCTAATTATAAAGCGCCTCCTAAGATTAACTAGGCTTTATTATAATACGTAGGTGTATAACTATCTAAAATTAAGTATAAAGTTTCTTAATTAAGTATTTATTGTTTTATTTCTATGATTTTCCATAAAAATATCTAGGACATTTGTCAATGTTACACTATACATGCAAAATATTGACATATTAGCTGTTTTTATGAGTGTGTCAATGTTAGACTTGCCATGGGTAACATTAACACATTACCACTTTTTAAAAAAAAAAATTCTGTAAACGACTTGGTATATTCATATTCTATCATATACAGTATAGAAAAGGTTAATATATCTTCATTCTGTCACAAAAGCAGTCATATACCAAACTGATATGTGCCAAAAAAAAAATCAATTTTAAAGTTGTGTCAATGTTACTCCATTTTACTTTACCTAATACTAATTTTGTAATTTGTATTTGTAGTGCGTTAAATAATTAATGTAAGTTTTCAATGAAAACCTATAAAAGTTATATTTATATATTATTTTTCTTAATAATTTAACCTTACGGACAGTGTTGGGTAAGATCCATTTATTTAGGATCTAGATACAGATCCAAACACATTTTTAAAAACTGATCTAGATAAAGATCCAAGATCCGTACGTAAAAATGGATCCAGATAAAGATCAAAGATCCTTGAAATGGGATCTAGATCTTTTATAAAGATCCGACATTCCCAAAATTGTTTCGAGATTTTTCTAATTATTAATATTATCTTTAATTGCTAGTATTGCTACTGATAAGTAGTACTCCCATTCCCATGATCATTTTTCATGTAATACAAATATTAGTCCGTAAGGTTAAATTATTAAGAAAAATAATATATAAATATAATTTTTATAGGTTTTTATTGAAAACTTACATTAATTATTTAACTTAACACATAGTTATACAATTATAAGGATAAGGACATGTATCTAAATTATTATAAGTATACATTACATAATTACATTTTATTATCTAATTTTATTTTATTTTGTTTTAAAATTAATAGCATCTCAAATATATCATCACCTAATCTATTCCTACGAGGAGTTAAAATTAGTCCACCCATACTAAATATCCTTTCAACGGGGGCAGATGAAGGAAGTATAGAATGATATTTTAAAAAGATTTCTTTTATAGCAGGGTACATATTTAATTGCTCATAGTTAGTGCTTGTGTCTTTAAAATAATTTGTGCATTCTGAATCAAATGTTGTTTGCGATTGAGTATTTATTTTTTAAAAATCAAAGAATTCGCATAAGATTGGCGGAACTTCCATTAATTCAGCTTCGTCACTCATTGTTGATCTAACTAACAATTAACAAATGTGCTTTACTTAAAGTCGTATTCTTAAGAACTGAAGACAAGATTGTTGTTTTTCTATACCTCCTTTTGTTCGATTAAATTAGCAACAGGGAATTCCAGTTCCACTTAACTTAAGTACCTACTTTAATGGATGGATCACCCCATTGTCATTACTCATTAAGTCATTAGATTAGCACTTAGCAGTCATTACCTGCCTTTGTAGCTTTGGGAAACAAAAACAACCGACGGAAATATTAACAAAGAAAATGAATAGTTCTATTATTGGTTATTTCGGAATTTAACATGCCTCAGGCAGCAGGTAATTGTGTAAATGTGTATGTATCTCTGTGGGGTACGGATGTAACGGTCGTAACGGAGCATAATGTATTTTTTAAATATAAAGCTCTGTTGCCTCAAGCCAGTTAAAAATTTCACAAAATACCCTTAAAATACATTTTAAAATCTTCTAATGGATCTTTGGATTCAAGTACTAAAGATCTGTTAAAATGTGATCTAGATCCAGATACTAGATCCTAGCAGAGCAAAGTATCTAGATCCAGATCATAGATCCGTTTAGTGGATCTAGATCCTGGATTTAGATCACTTTGATCTAGATCGTACCCAACACTGCTTACGGACTAATATTTGTATTACATGAAAAATGATCATGGGAATGGGAGTACTACTCATCAGTAGCAATACTAGCAATTAAAGATAATATTAATAATTAGAAAAATCTCGAAACAATTTTGGGAATGTCGGATCTTTATAAAAGATCTAGATCCCATTTCAAGGATCTTTGATCTTTATCTAGATCCATTTTTACGTACGGATCTTGGATCTTTATCTAGATCAGTTTTTAAAAATGTGTTTGGATCTGTATCTAGATCATAAATAAATGGATCTTACCCAACACTGGTTGTATTGATGCATTGATTTAAAAAAAAGACATTACCTACAAATCAGTATCAATAATAATCGATATCAGAGATAAGTTTTGAGTTTGCTGAATATAAATTCAGGACCATTGAATTATTGTTGTTTGCCAAAGTTTAACAGTTTATATGGAATATGAATTATAACTACATGATGTTCATACATTAAAGAGTGCCCTGGGAAAATAATTATTATAATTTTTACTCTAATAAATTGCAGTATAGATTACTCAATTAATGTTTTCTTGCAATACAATTAAAGAAAGTACCACTTTAAGCTATAATTTACTTTCTTTTAACGAGGAAGTTTCATTACAAATTTGGTCCTCCATCGTGGGGTTTGTTTCATTACAAATTTGTCCTCCAAAATATTAATTAAACATTAGGTAAGTCTTAATTTCTAAGACGACCCATTACAATGTCTATTAATCAGAATGTGTTTTAAAATGCCTGTATTAATAAGCTTCATTTAACAACGCTGTTGATACCTCATACATACAGACATATTAAAGAGCAAAAACGTATTATCATAAATTACAAAATAGTTAATCAAAATAAAAAAATTGCCCTGTCTGGTATCGCTATTCAGATAGTCTAAATGCATTTCAGTTTTACACATGTTCAAGACCACTTACTCTGTCGCCCAACTGTTGGAAAGAAAATTCGGTTGTGCAATAAAACAGTATACAAAAAAAAATCAATTTACTTATTTTTATTTATTTTCCGTTCTGTACAATAGATTTCTCAATCCTGCTTTGTTATTTTCTTAATAGCACAGACAATAGCAGAATACACTTTATTACAACCATCTCCTTCCACAACATGTTTGACATAACAATTATCAGCAATTTCGGGAGTTAAGCCCTTAATCTTTTCCACCAACTCATCAATATTAAATTTTCCAGTTTCACTATTATAAAAACCTAATCTTACAAACATACATTTTGCGTAACATTTAGTTGCATAATCTGTAGGAAAATGTTTTCTTTTTATAGCGTGAATCACTTCGTCTTCAACAGCTTTACTTTCCACAACGCAATCATGTTTAAATGGTTCTGCCAATTCGTCCCACGAGTTTAGTAAATCGTCACCGCACTCAAATTTCTATAAAATTCAATATTAATTACTGCTTTACTTACACTAATATAAATACAAAAGAGGCAAAGACTGTAGTGAATAATCCAAGTACGATTAAATGTTTCATTTTCGGTCAAGATTGTTGTTGCTTCTGAAGTTGAACTAAAGTGAGATGCTATTTATTTAATCTCAATAAATGTATAAATAGAAACATTAATCAACGACTTATAAACAAACAAACATATCCACCATGTCATTGCCCCAAGGGGTAGGCGGAAACAGCGTTAGCCCTTCATATTTACTTATCAAGAACAATTTTTCTCCATATCGTCATATCTTTGCAGACGTCGTCCGCCTTCGCATGATTCATAAACTGATTCTGACTGGTCTTTTTATTACATTACTCCTTATCTTCCTTTTGTTTATCGCACTTTCTACTGCATTCAACCACAACTTTTAAGATATACACGTTTTGTCCTATCCCTAACTTTACCCACACATATTTGCTTTATCCATCGCTCCTTGTTCATTTTTTCAATGCAAACAAACCAACAAAACGTGCTTAATCACACATATTATTAATTTTTTATGCTGCAGTCAATCATTATGCACTCATTAACCACCTTATCCATCCTCGTTCAACCGCATAACGTACACAAAAATCTCTCACAGTATTTCTTTTAATTACGTGCTTTTTCTGAGCTACCCAAGTCTATAATACCAATCTTGACAAACATACCTTTGCGTATCGCTCGTATTACTACTATACTCGTACTCTTTCATTATAGTCCAAATACCTGCGATCACCTTCGTTTCTCCATTAACTCGTCGTCCAATTTTACATCCCGTTCTACCATCTGCTGCGAAAAGTTTATCCAAATACACCAACACATCAACTTTTTCTACAATCTCGTTGAGTAGGGTAAACAGGCTACGCCCTTTTTCATATTCAAGATTAAATACTACCCCTTTCGTTTTATCCACGTATATCTCACGACTATGCTTTCTCAGCATTGTCTGTACCCTTCTTGTCTTTTCACTAAGTGAAATTGTATCATTATGATACACTAGAATTCATATATTCACATCACTAACCATTAAACCATTTACATCAGTACATGATTGCCTAACACAAATATCCTTGAATACATTAAACAGCCACGTTCACGTAGCATTGTCTAATCCTTTGCTCTATTTTGAAGTGTTCACTCAAACCTTCCCCCACCATGACAAATGCTCACATTTACACACTACACAATTACATAAAACGCCCTAGAGCTTTTCTCTGTTCACTCGGTCATACGCTTTTTCCAAGTCTACAAACGCACAGTACAGTTTAATAATATTTAAATGGTTGTTTATTAAAAAAAATATTTCATTACATAGTTATTGTAAAAAAATTCGCCAAAGCAAAATTACAAGCGGTTTATGTATGGAGGAAACAAGCTGTTTTCATTTTTGCTAAAGCCAGTTGCTCTTCAATTTCTATAACTGGCTGTTTCGGTATTTTTCGAACGTAATCGGCTTTGTCCCACCCTTTAACGTACACATAATCTGTTACCGATATTAGTTCATGAAGTATATGTGGACAGAGATGTGCAGAGGTATATCCAGCTCCTCATTGGTACAGTGATGATTGCTGATTAACCAGGTGGTTTGTCGTTGAAATTCCACATATAAGATGTGCAACGGAAATCGTGGTTTGAACACAAAATGGACCGCTTGATTTCCATTATATATTAGGTGTAAATACGTATTTTGCTTTTTTGAATCCTTATACATCAACTATTACAATTATCGTCTCTGTAGCGTGACTCCGTACCTAATCTCTAAATACTACTTATGAGTACTCGCAAAACATACGTAAAATTTTGTTAGAGCAATCATGTTTTCCAAAATGCATTGGAAAGAGGGCAAAAATTCCGAATTTTAAATGCACAAGAATACGTGTACTTTAATTAAACCGTTCAGTTCCAAGCATAGTGAGAGATAATTTTCTCTTTTGCGCAAGTGTCAGACATCTATTTATAACTTTTAACAAATATGACTAATATCTAATTGCTCTTCACAGCAATATTAATATACTTTAGGTTTACAATAAAATTATTCATCACGATCGCAATGTATATACTGAGATACTACTGCTCTTTATCTACTTATATAGATGTATAAATTGCATTCAAGGTCAAAATAGGATCACAGTTACAGTGTTGTCATCTCTCAAATCATGTGGCGTTTCCACAGCGGGTGCCGGTTCTTGACCTGTTTTGAGTTGTATTGATACTGTAACGGATGATTAAAAGTAACACCAGTATTGGGAGGCTTTTATGTACATTATGTAAAAGATAAAACAATTTCCGCGAAGTGATTCGATATTTAGATTTCTAAGAACAGACCGTACGCAGTGGTAGCGGTGAGTGACTTTAACGCCAAACTTTGAGTGTTGGTCATTTGATTCGGTTAGGACTAATGACTAACGCCTAGATGTTTACCTATGTCAAAAAGCAAAAAGCCAATTTCATTAGAGCTGCGTCCGGTGCATCCCAATGCTGCGGTTTATATAATCCTTGACCCGAGTACCTATAAGGTCATTGATTAGGAATGTTTATTTTGCTATGACTCCATTTAGCGAATACAAGGACCACTTAACCTTGACCTGCGTTATAACAACAACCTTTGTAACGGTATAAACGGGTGGTAGAACGGGATTACAGATAAATTGGCCCCTTTTTGCCTCGACTAGTCAGCGTGTGGGTCGTGGATTGATGTTAATAATTTTGCACATCCAGAATAATAAATCGTACGTCAGTCAAAATAGGGGATGAAGTCAAAATCGTTTCGGTTAAGGGCGCCAGGATATTTGATAGACAAAAAATAAGGGTTGTCGTGCCAAAATTACGAGTACATAGCGTGTCTAAACATCCAAAAAACATGCGCTTACCTATTCGTAATCAATTCCAGGTGTGCTGGACAGCAATTCAGCAAACCACCTAAAATCGGGCTTAAAAAAAAACACTACACGCTTGTCAAATAAAAGCGTGATCAACACTCAATAAATTTACGTTACTACACCTCAGTGTAAATAATGCATTAAATAATAATCAAAACAAAAAAAAATCTATAAAATGAACTCTAAATGAATTAATACTCAACTAAAAAATCAAATAAAATTACTAAATACTAAGAACGCTATTACTCAATAAAACAAAAAAACTACCTTTGTTACGTTAAAACTAAATTACCGGTAACTTGCAACAAAGACTTTTATGTAACACAAAAGGGTTTCCATAGAAGTAAAACATATTTATAAAACAAAACAAAGCTATAATAAAATAATAAAAATGATAAATATAAAAAAATGTAAACATACGATAATGCGTATAAACAAGAAAAATAAAGGCTTAAAAGGCGACAGGATGTCTGATCAGAATACTGCTTACGCCGTACTAAATCGTAAACCTAAATATAAATAAACCGTGGATAATATACCCACACAACAATAGGGTCGATTGCCCTTTAATACCAAAATAAATAACAAAGGGTGAAGGCGGAGCGTCAAAACTATTAATTTAATTAGGCTAAATAAATTTAAAACAACTTACTTTAATAACAAAAAAATTACGACACCGCTTTCAGACCTTCATTGACACAAAAAAAAATAATTCGAAACACAAAATAATAAATCTTGAAATATGCAATAAAAAAAAACAATATTATTTTACCTTAAAGGTCTAGAATTACACCACTCCTGTGTTACAATATATGTGGAAGATAACCAGGTGGTCGGTTACGGCTGACGGAAGTGAACTCTCCCTGCTCTGGTAAATGATGAATGAAAATTGTTGACTATTGTACTATGGTACACAAACGATCCCTTGCTTGAATCGCGTTAAAATGTTATTGCATAAATGAAAAAACTTCTTTTAAAATACTAATAATTTGAGCGTTCAAACTTGCTTGATAACTTAAATCTTTTAACTGGTTTTATTTCCACTGATAATCCAAAATGTTAATAACTTGATTTAAATAACGTTAAATTTTAATATATTGCGAAAGTTTCTTTATCTTTACACACGCTTTATACGATAATTAAGAGGCACTGTAAGAACGATGATTTTAAAATCCGCAGAAGCGATATAAACCCAAAGAGGTCATAGAAGCACTAAACAACACGACGATGTCCTCTAGGTAACTTTACGTAAAACCGAAATCGGCACTAAGTATAATCCTTTGGTGATGAACAATTTTAATAAATCCCTTTACAGGTAATCTTCAGTAGCTAAACTACCCTTACTACACAACAAAAGTACGTTCGTTAAACACCACAAGGTCCCAAACTTTCAACGTTCTAAACCACCCCTTAAAGCGTAACACAAGCGGCAACGTACAACTACTCGAAAGCGTGATCTGTCTTAGACTCCCAAAAATTATTAACAATTTCCATTTTGAATTTTGCATCCCACTACTCATAAAAACTCTTATCTACTTTAATTCCACCAATTAAAAAAACGGAAGGGGAAAATAAGGTACCCCGATAAACAAATTCGTTTCCGTCCGTAAGGACTCGGTAAATTTTCAAAACTAAACGTCAGCTAAAATATCCTGTACAGCCTCTGTATGTTTACCTTAAAGTACGAACAATAAGGCCCACATGCAATCTCTATAAATCAAAACCACAATACCTAATAATAAACTGGACAACTATAAATAAGCGTCTGTATGGCGCTACCATGACATCATACGCCGATAATTCTACACTCTTTCTATAAATTACGTCATTTTTACAGAACTTTCTATTATATTTTACGGAAAACAAACGAAATGAACCTTATTTAAATTTATAAACTACTATTTACAAAAAAGCGTTAATCAATATTCAATAAACGAGGAATAATAAGAAAAAAACAACCTAAATTACAAAAAAACAATTCACAAACAAAGAATCTAAAGCTCGCCATACACGTTAAACCCAAATTTACTATAAAACTTAATTTGACAACAAAAAAAAAAAAAATTTATATACGGAATCTTAACTAAGTACATAGAACTACAAACAAAATTACCCAATACGTATACAGGGTGTTCGAAATACCCTGACACCTTCATGTTTCCACAAAATGATTCTATGTTTATATTTCTAACAAAACACTTAGTTGCCACACCCCATACGCGTGACATGGACGAAAACGTCAAAACACATCGAGAAATATGTCAAAAAACCTCGAAAAACGCCAAAATACGTCAAAAAACGTCAAAAAATCGCCAAACAAACACAGAAGAAGCGTCGAAAACATAGCTGTTTGCGTGGTTAGGACAGTAGTAGTATGTAAATAAAACCCCACACACTGTAAGCATAATCTTTTTATTATTCCGAACAACAATTTAGCCAATACAAGAAACACCTAACCTTGACATACGTTTTATCATAGACAAAAACCCTATCATTATTCTTGTTTCCACGAACTGATTCTATTGTTAGAATTGAGCAATAGGAACGATTACTTGTTATTTCCAAGAATTTAATCTTCAAGGAATGCAATAATTCAGCAAAAATTTTTTATGTAAGGTTGCTGAAATCTGTCTGTGATTATATACAAGATTTAAAGGTCCGAAGTGTTAAATTGTAAGATTTGGTTAAAAATATAAATGTGGATAGTGGATTTAAGTTGAACAAATATATATTGACAAAGGAGTGTTATATGCTCGCTTTCCTTTAAGAGAATAAATAAAATAATTTATATTATACTTAAAATACGAAAGTAAATCGGTGAATTGAATTGGTAGACAATTATTTGGTTATTATTGAAAGGCCAAAGGGTTTATTAAACCGTATTTAAGCTTGGAACTTAACAAATAAGCAGGTGAATATAAACGTTTTAGATAATTGCATGTTAAATTGGGATAGTATTCCAAAATAGTGTAGTTCAAACAACCATAACCTACATTGTGTATGTAAGAAAACAGCTGACAGTGACTAGGGTAAGAAACAGTAGTGTGACGAAGTACTGAAAGGAAAATAAATTGGTTTGTCAAGAAATCAATTGTAGTTCAAGGTGATAGAAACCTCAAACCAAAAGAAAATCGACAGTGATTATAAGATATCATGTTTTTATATTGTACTGAAATAAGTCAGTGATCGCGTGCTGAGAGTATATTTCATTTTCTCTTTTTTTTATAGTATTCATTAAAGTTATTGGTAGAGTAGAAGGGCTGTAACAGAATTAGACCATTGAATCTATATGTTACATGTACTTAGATTAAATATATCTGGATGTAGGGGTGATAGGAGTATATAAAAGATGTCAATGTTTATGTCTGTGACGTTACACAGTAAATTTATTACACGTATATTTTCCAGTTTAATGCAAATTTAAGTAGACAGTATCACGATATTAGGTTGGAAATAAGTATTTGGACGGACTTAATTGTGGTAGAGAATAGAGCCTTCAAACGTACTTAAATTGGTCGTGGCATATAAAATTTTCTAAATAACAGAAAATTTAAAAGAGATTAATATAAATTTTCCAATACCTCAATTATTTTAATTTTAAAGTGATCAAAGACATAATTTATTTGCCATTGTTTCTAAGTAAAGGGAGCATATAACACACCAGTGAATATTACTAATTTCATAAATAATTCGAAAGTAAATTTACATTTATGACTAAAAGTCAGGATTTAATTTAATTAAACTAACCGCGACAAATGTTTCACAATATTGATATTATCAGGTTGATTGAGAAACCTGCTACTATTATTACATTAAATGATTTATAAGTAAAGTTAATACTAACTTCAATTACAGTTAGTTTTATTGATGCATTGATTTAAAAAAAAAGACATTACCAATAAATCCGTATCAATACTCGATATCGGAGATGTTTTGAGCTTGCTGAATATAAATTCAGGACCATTGAATTATTGTTGTTTGTCAAAGTTTAATAATTTATATTGAATGTAAATTATAACACATATGTTCGTACATTAAAGAGCTAGCCTGGGAAAATAATTATTATAATTTATCACTTTAATAAATTTCAGTGTAGATTACTTATTTGCACCCATGCACCCCTCGTGTGAGCACGATTTTATCATTTATTGAATCAATACAATTTAGCATTAGCATGAGAGGTGTAGATTAACCAAGCATATAATTAAAAAATTGTCTCTCAATGTATCGGCATCGCTTAGCTGTACTCATTACAAGTTGTCTAGTAATTTACAATTATAAGAGTAATAATGAACAGAAACTTATAGGGTAATGTATAATCCAGCAAGATATAACAGCAATAATGATAAGATATCAACGATAACATAAAACAGAAGCAAAATATTTATAACAGATGTTAGAAATTCCGACCGTCCATTTCCAAACAGTAACAAATTCTTTTTTCAAAACCAATGCTAACCCTGGACAACATTTGCGGGGTTACAGTTTCAAAACCGTTTCTTATGCGTATTTTCATATCGTGTGGTGTTGTCGTAGGCGTGCTGTAGACAATTCCTTTTATGTATCCCCATAAAAATAAACCAGCTGGAATTAAGTTAGGTGATCTGAGGGGGGCGGACAATTTTGAAATCCATTTCTTCCAATCTACCTGTTTTGAACGTTGGCATTTAAAAATTGCCGAACCGAATATACTGACAGTTGCTGTACACGAAAGTTGAGAAACATCATACCATTTAAAGCTCCTTAAAAACAAATAGGCTCCAATTAAATATGGACCCAGTATTCCACCCCACACATTAACGGACCACCTATTCTGATTTCTCATGATCAGGATTCGAATAATGGAAGTTGTGTCTATTCACGAGACCATTGTTATGAAACTCATCACTAAATAACACATTATCAAAAAAGTTTTCAGTTTCTGTCACTTTATCTAACACCCAAAATTCTTGAAATACTAGCTTGACTAATGTTAGTATTTTCGGATATCTGATTTTGACCAACATTGGGATTTTCGATAACTGAACCAACTACCGTAAAAACATTTTCTTCATCTTCGGTTACATATGTTCTTCTTATAGGTTTTTTATAACTGACGCTTCCGCTTTCTTTAAACTAATTTAATAATCTCCCAAAAGGGCTGGCTTAGGATGATTTCTTTCGGGGAACCTTTGAGAATAAGCCCCAAAAGCCAATAAATAATCTTGATGACATTCTCCAAGAATAAGAATCATGTCAATACGCTCTTCTTTTGGATAAATCTTCATTTTGACTAAGCAACACCACAACAATATTCAAATAATAACGATTTAAACTTCCAAATTTACAAAAAATAATACCACTACAGCAAAAACAGATTTTTCAGGATAAATTGTCATACTAAATGAATTATCTGACATTCTAAATAGCATAGGCAACTAGATACATTAGAACTTTTATTTAAAAAACTCCAAACGGTGCAAAAAATGAATATTTGGCGTATTCTGTAAAAACGCAAAGACTTATTTATAGAACACCATAATATCATTCGATAGGTAATTAAAAAAGTACGCTTCCAAAAGTATGGTGGTCTATTTAGATTAAGCAAGTTGTAGCCACTTAAAGTTTTTATTTGATTAGTTTTAATTGTTGGATACCCTGTATAATATGACAAGGTTATTATAATTTGGATATAAAACACTTCACTGAAAATTTCGCTTACATAACTTAAATACTTCTTAAGTATTTGAAACATGAAAATTATGTTAGATTATGATAAAATTCAAATTATTTAAAAAACCCTAAGGTTTAGGTATTATAAACCTTATATTACAACATACTTATTTTTATCGGAGAATCCAGAAATGCAATAATATATAAGGGATTCCTTTTAAAAATATACTTTTAGGATTTTTGGGATACCCTGTATGATATGCAAATTATTTTAAAAAGTAACCATAATAGACCCCATATATACCAAAAGTGAAAAGTCATGTATTTTGGCCACAATATTCCGTGCCGTATTGTATGAATAACCATGTATATTACATTTACTTATATTAAATATTAATATGGATATTTGTGTGTAACGCCTTATATTAAGAAGTTTAATAGATAGTAGATAGCTGCGTGAAAAACAAGTTGTTGTCAAGTTCATAAAGTTGTAATAACAATGTACACCAATCCATCATTAAATATAATTATTAATATGGTAGCAGAACGTCGTAATTTAAAGAAGAACGGAGAAAAGTGAGATTAAGTATTGGATAAAAATAGATTTGTGTGAAACATGTGATATCAGCCGAAATGGAACGAACAACATAACGGACGTCACAATTCCCGTGTTTGACGGAACAAATTATGGAAATTGGAAGAAACGAATACAAATGTATGTTAAGATGAAGAAGTGCTACACGGTAGTGACAAAGTAGAAATTAAGTACCAACTTGGTGAACGTTTGGGAAGAAGAAATTTTAAAAGCAATTAATTACATATAGTTATATTCTCCGTATTCTTGTATAATATATATCATTATATAAATAGCTAGTATAACATATCATTTTTTAAACAATAGTCAGACATCAAATATTAATTACTTCATCAAATATTATCACATGGAAACTTTCATATTTGTTATTATTGTAATTTATCAATTCTTAGGGATGTTAGTTATCTTAAGTAAATTAATGATTGTTATAAAAGACGCTGCATTGATAACAATAGACAGAGTTCGTATTAACTTATAGTTAGTGAGGTCTCAGTTTTTAATTGTAATAATTTACTTTTAAATAAATCTTATTTGCAATAAAAACATAATTGGCGCTGCGAACAGGATACCCAAACGGCTCTATATAATATAACGTAGTGTCGGCGATTTTTAAACCTTTATTGGGTATACCATCATTATTCATCATCGTGCTAAGCAAATTTTGGTAAGAATATCCATCTGGCCTACCGAGGTACTTTGCCCTTCAACGGACCTCAACTGTAGACACAACGCGTAGGAAACAAAAACCAGAGTCTGCAACAATAGCAACATCAACCATCGAGAATCCTCAACCGCTGTGGTATTTCTCAACTGCAAGGCATACCTGAGATGCTATTAGCAACCTTAGTTTTGTAAGTAATAACATCCTTTTTCTTTCTTTCTTTTTACAATATACGTGTTGGAATCTTTTATGACTGAATTCCGCGATAGATCACCTATAAGAATAAGTCATTCAAGTAACTCCGATTCTGATTAATTAATTAAATTCTAATTAATTAATAATGAAATAATAATGGCAAATTATATTGAAATAAATATTCCTAAGGAAATGATTCCTCAATATGAAGGGGGAAGTAAAAAATTATCATACTTCATACAACAGTGAAAAATTTATAGCTAATTATAGAAATAATTCACCAGGTCACGAAAACTGTACATTAAATAAATTGTTGTTCGAAATGTGCTGCTACAAATTAGTTGGTACTGCTAGGGACACTTTAGTAATTTCAAATTGCTTAACTTGGGACAAGGTAAAGAAAACATTAATAAATCGTTTCGGCGACCCTAGAACCGAAACATTACTAGAAAATGATTTAATAACGTGTATTCAATTAACAAACGAAACTTACGATGAATATTATGAAAAAATTAAAAGTGATTTGCAACAGTTGTTAGAACACGTAACCATAAATGAAACAGATGTTAACCTTAAAAATTATAAAACTAATGCTTATACAAAAAAGGCTTTATTCACCTACATGGCAGGTTTATTAGAACCACATAGGTCTTTTATATCTTATAAAAATGTAGAATCACTAGAAGATTGTTTACTTCAGTTAAGAAACTATGATAATTATAAACAGCAGGTCAATTTTCTAAATTTTCGACAAAAACCATCGACAACTAGACAATTCAGTAATTTCTCGAATAAAACTCAACAACCAAAATAGTTTCAACAGGCAAACGCAAACCATTTTTATAAACAATTTACAAATCGTAATCTAAGTCAAAATCTATTTCCGCGTGGTCCGATAAATTTCCAGGCGAGACCAGTGTTCACAAATTATCCTACAAATTCGCAAGTATTTGGCAAGAAGGAACCTGAGTCAAAACCAACCCCGATGTCAATATCCACACGAAATACTGGCAGACTAAATCAACAGCCCCTTAATTCACGTAACCCTTCGAACTATTTTCAAAACACGGGCCCCCGTAATTTTCATTCCCAAGAACTTTACAATTTTCAAGACGATGGACACTCAATAGAAGACAACGAAGATAACCAAGAAGATTACCAGAACCATGAAACTTTTGAATTTACTGAAAATTTTTCTGAAACCCGATTTGAATCCACTGAAAATTTTCGAATACCTGCCTCGGAACCACAGATTTAGATTTAAATTCACTAACAAGCAAACCAAAACTACCATTCGTAACGATTCATAGTTTAAAATTAAAGATTTTAATAGATAGCGGAGCTTCTAATTCAATAATAAATCCGGGTCCCGCCTATGAACATTTAAAAAAAAAATTTTTTTTAAACCATTTACTGTTAAAAGTCTAAATAATACGATAACCGATAATCAGAATGTATCATATCCTATTTTAAAAGAATTCGGACTTGATAATAAAATTAATTTTCATATAATACAATGGCATGATACATTTGACGCATTAATAGGAAGTGAAGATTTCCAAAAGCTTAAAGCTACGATTAATTATAATAATCAAACATTAGAGATAAGTAATTCTAAAACAGCGTTTTTTATGGAACTAAACCCGAATAATTTTAAATCAGTAAAACAAATTGTTAAAAATAGTATTAGAATTCCCGTAAATGTCGATCGAGGACAAGTTATAATCCCATAAATTAAATTAGACAAATTACATTATTGCAGAATCAATTGCCGTTGCAGAAAATGGCATTTGTACTATTCCTGTTGAAGAAGAACGTGAAGTAGAAATAAATTTTCAACAACAATACCTATTACCAATGTTGATTTAGTAAATCCAAAAATTCAAAATTTTAAGATTGATATTCCAAATGTCATCTTAATCTAGAAGAAAAAACAGAAATTATATCTTTGTACAAGAAATATAGACACCTTTTACAACGAAAATTGTGACTTAACTTTTACCAACGCTGTAAAACACAACGTCAGAACAAATGATAACAAACCAGTTTATTGTAAATCATTCCGACACCCACATCAATTGAAACATGAAATCCAAAATCAAATTCAAAAACCGCTTGATAACAAAATCATTAGACCAAACATTTCACCTCATAGTTCACCAGTTTGGATTGTACCGAAAAAACCAGATGCGAGCGGGGAAAAAATAGCGACTTGTTATAGACTATAGGAAACTAAATTAAAAAACGGTTGAAGACAAATATCCACTCCCAAGAATTGACGAAATATTGGACAATCTAGGAAAATGCATATACTTTTCTACCTTAGATCTTGCCCAAGGTTTCCATCAGATAGAAATGGATCATGATTCTATCGAAAAAACTGCTTTCTCGGTAAACAATGGTCATTTCGAATTCGTTCGAATGCCGTTCGGACTTAAAAACGTCCCGAGTACATTCCAAAGAGTAATGGACAATATTTTTCGACCATATCTGTATAAATTCTGTTTTGTATACATGGACGATATTGTAATCTTCTCAAAATCACTTCATGAACGCTCAGTACACATTAGACAGAAATTTGAAAAATTAAGAGAATATAATTTAAAAGTTCAGCTAGATAAGTCGGAATTTTTGTGTAAAGAAGTAGCCTTCCTAGGACACGTAATTACACCACAAGGTATAAAACCTAACCCGCAAAAATTAAAGCTTTAGAAGAATACCTACTTCCGAAAACAGTAAAAGAAGTAAGAGCTTTCCTTGGACTTGTATGATATTACAGAAGATTTATAAAAAACTTTGCTAAACTTGTATAACCATTTACCACGTGTCTTAAAAAGAATTCAAAGATTGATATCACAGATCAAAATTATTTGCAAAAATTGTAATGAGCCAGAATTGGGTAAGACAAATTAATTGTTATTTTAATAAAAATTATTAAGATAATGTTTAAATAATAATTCATTTTATTCCAGTTCTTAAAAATGTAAATAATCAGCACTTTTGCGTGCGCACCAGTACCCCTTTCACGATGTGCAGAAACGTTGCGACATTTCCTACCTAAAACCCCACTCATTCGCAAGGTTTATAAGCGAAATTGTTGGCAATTTTGAATTAATTCTGTTTGTAGAACGCTTCTCTACAAATACTCTCCTGCCTCTTCGTTTGTAATAATTTATTACACCTGAAAATTCTGTTTGTAGAACGCTTCTCTACAAATACTCTCCTGCCTGTCCGTTTGTAATAATTTATTACACCTGAAATTCGGTTTGTAGAACGCTTCTCTACAAATACTCTCCTGCCTCTCCGTTTGTAATAATTTATTACACCTGAAATTCTCTATTCGAGAACATAACCGCCTGACCCGCTCTTAAAGCAATTTCAATTGAATTAAATAGAATTCTAACACTCCGAAGTATAACCAATTTTTACGAAAATAGTTGTAATACCTAGGAATTCCTGTTAACAAACCATACTTAAGAAATTAATTGACGTCAAAGAGGTTTTTCGTATTATACTGGCCTTAGGTAGATTGACTGGTTAACACCGGCGGTCATCGGGACTATTATAGGACTTCTTCTAGTTAATGGGGCTAATATAAAGCCACGTATGGTTCGCCGATCACGCGCTGTAACCTCAGAAACGGCAATTTACAAATCCCATCCTGAACCCCTGTATATAGTTCTATATATTCAAAGTGTCCGTTACAAGTTTGAATAAATAGAATCTTTAAGATTCGTTAATTTAGACTATTGAGCCCATTGGCTTGGCTATTAACGAGATTATAAACGAACACCCGATATACCCTGAACCCCTGTATATAGTTCTATATATTCAAAGTCTCCGATACAGCTTTGAATAAATAGAATCTCTAAGATTCGTTAATTTAGACTATTGAGCCCATTGGCTTGGCTATTAACGAGATTATAAACGAACACCCGATATATCCTGAACCCCTGTATATAGTTCTATATATTCAAAGTATCCGTTACAGCTTTGAATAAATAGAATCTCTAGAATTTGTTGATTTAGCTCGAGCTCCTTGATTGGCTATGAACACTTATAATTTATTCCCCTGTATATCACGAAAATCCACCTGACTTTCAAGTCCAAATTATTACCGAAAACAAAACCTGAATTGTGTAAAACATTAATGTTATACAACAAAAAGTAAATTTTACGGTTTACTTCAAAGCAAAAGAATTTCTATTTTACAATAAGAAATCCATTACATTAAAGAGATTTATTTGCGCTTTAACAATTAAAACTTTAAGATAATTATTCTTAGAGAAAATAAGTAGCCCCATTCAATTAAAGTGTAACGAATCATCCTCTTTATACAAATAAAACGAAGGTCAACGTTCTATTTTAGTAGTTTGAATGAACTCATCAATTTTCAACAACACATTGTCGAAAATATTCCTGTATCGTATGAACCATTACAAAAAACGTTGAATAACCCCTTGTACATATTTCATTGTATATATTATTTATAGTTAATTTAGAATTAGTCTTTCCCTTAGTCCGTGTGTACAAACCCTCAAAATTAAACAAATCGTCTAACACGAATTTGTATTAACACTAATCGTGTAAATATCAGAATCTCGTGTAAGGCCTGCTTTTCTTTAACCTGTTCCGTATTTCAAAACGTTACTTAAGAAAATATAAGCAATCAAGGACCAGTCCACGATAGAAATTTGAAATACGCTCTAACCTCGAATTCAACAACATTGTCTTAAATTTGTTAAAATAATAGACAAAATAAACTTACCTGTCTAAATCACAGTAATCCTCCCGGTTGTTGAAGTGTACACACACCCTTGTATTATTTTCACCTGAACACATTATATTTGTTTACAAAGAAACAAAACCACAATTATTCTATTTTTGAACACTGCATGATAACGCGCTTGTTTACAGGAAATTTCCAAACCGACGACGAGCACAGATACACCGGCAACACCTGTCCCTAAACATTATAAATCTTAGGATTTACCGCCAACATTTCAACGACACCAGCATTACTCCGAGGTACGGTGGGCTGCCCAGATACCAGACGCTGTACAAAGAGATCCCTTATGAATATGTTTAGAAATTTTTCGTTTATTTTCAATCATTTTGTTTAACTTGAATATTTAATTATTTTACCAGAATATTGTTTTTGTTTTCCAGAAGTTTTGTTTTAATATATGTATTAAACCTGGGTATGAAAATTATTTAACAGTTATATAAGTCTAAGAAAAACCCACTGCCCAAATTCCTGACTAGCCGAGGTTAAAAAGAAATCAACGTAGTGGTAATTAGTAAGTAACTCATAAAAGAAACCTGTACAAAATTATGGACCTTGCAACATTTTATTAATGCAAGGAATTACTAATGAATGCACCAGTATTAACGTATTCAGACTTTGAAAAAACTTTTCATGTTACAACCGATGCATCCAATGTAGCCATAGGAGGAGTTTTATCGCAAAATAACAAACCAATTGCATTTTACTCGAGGACTTTAATAGTGCTGAACGCAATTATTCAACTATCGAACGTGAATTGCTAAGTACAATTAGAAATCACGAAACATTTTAGGCCATACATTTACGGAAAACAATTTATAATAGAAACGGATCAAAAGCCGCTGGTTTGGTTATTTTCCCTTAAGGATCAAAATTCCAGACTAGTTAAATGGAGATTGAGACTCGAAGAGTTTGACTACAAAATACGATACAAGAAAGGCAAAAAAAATTTAGTAGCCGATGCGTTATCGCGAATCGAAATAAATACAAAGGAAACCTCAAACTACAGAACTAGACCTTATGTCAATAATGCCAAATGTCGACGAAAACCCTTCGTCCGATGATTTAGAAGAATCATTGAACAGACAACAAGATGATCAATCGAGTATGTGATGTATACATCTACTGAAAATCCAATATTCTCAGTACCAATTTCTGAGAATCCAGTAAATCGTTCCATGTATCGAGTAATCTTAAAACTAGGAGAACAATATAAAATAGAATATCAAAGACCATTCTTAAAAAATAACTATGTTGTTACAATTAGGCAAGATAACGAACTGGAAAACATTTCGCGAATGTTAAAGGAAATCATAGATCCAAAAAACTTATACAGAATATACTTTAAAGATAAGGAATTAGAATCTAAATTTTTCGAAATAACAAGTAATTTATTCAATAACAAAATAAAATTTGTTAAAAGCAACCTTCTAACAAAAGATGTAGAACAATCGAATGAACAATTCGAAGTAATAGATAAATATCATTCTAATAATCACAATGACATACTAAAAACCTATAATCACTTAAAAACTAAATATTACTAACCTAACTTAAAAACCACGATAAACAAAGTAATTACCGAATACGAAACTTGTAACGTTAGTAAGTACGATAGAAATCTATATAAAATTCGATTTTCTGGACCTTTACTCGCAAGGGAACCTTTCGATGTCGTACACATTGATACATTTAGTTTCGAAGGAAACATATTTTTAGCAATAATAGACCTCTTTTCACGATATACACAAGCCTGTTACATAACAGATGCATCAGGATTAACAGTGTTAAATAAGTTCAGACACTATTTTTCGCAACACGGTTACACAAAGAAAATCGTTTGCGACGAAGGAAAGGAGTTCAAGAACAAGGTCTTCCAAGAATATTGCGCTTTATTCAAAATCGAATTGCATTTCACTACTAACTGTAACAGTAACAGTAACTCTCCAATAGAAAGCGTACACTCCACCATTTTAGAAAAATTAAGAATTATCAAGACTGAAAATAAAAACGAAAGTCCCCAAAATTCAATGATATCGGCCGTATTAATGTACAATCAGTTTATACACTCTGCAACGCGTTATACACCTTTTACTCTACTATACGGGCCTTACGAAAACTTAAATGCACATGAAATTGATTTAAACAAAACTGTGTACAAAACTGTGTACGAAAACTACAAAGAAAAGCGAAAAACCGAATTGTTACCCTTCTACGAACACTTATATTACAAGCAATTAGAAAAGGGCACTAAGACTCTAGAAAAGAAAAATAGAGATAAAGAATCAACCATTGAAATCAATGAACCAGTAGCCTATTTTACACGGCAAAAAATTAGAAAAACAGATCTGTGCTTTGATAAAGTAAATATAACATCCGTTAATAAAAATAAAATCAAAGGGCTCGGAGAAAGTTCAAATAGACCAGCGAACATACACACAAGAAAAATGAAACGTATTAAAAAGAAATTTTGTTTGCAGGATTTGCCTGGCAATCCAGAACCAGGGCCTTCAAATTGAAAAATTTAATACAAATGGGTACATTACCGAGGACATAGGCCCAGCCAAATTAGTAGATCATTATCATAAGTTTTACTTCTATACTAATATAACAGATTTAGAATTAAGTTATTATCAAATATTAAGTAAGGTAGTAAATTTATACACAAATTCATCCGTCATGATCCAGAAATTAGTCCATGTGTTAAAAGAAAATTGTAAGTTAATAACAAAACAATTATCTAAACTTAAACATAAAAGAAAACGTGGTCTTGCTAATATTATTGGTACAGTAATAAAATATATTACTGGCAACCCTGACAACAACGATTTAACTGAAATTAATAAAAATCTCAATTTACTATATAAAAGTCAAGATAAAATTATTCAACAAGTAGATAAATACACATTTGCTAATCACATCACTGAAAGGTACTCCAAAGACTTGGAAACAATCCAGAACAACACTAATTTATTTGTTAATGAATTAAATAAGATGAACAGTATTCTTGACACACAGTTAATTATTCAATACAATAATTATTTAAGTTCCAAATTATTGGACATCCTTCAAACTATTGAAAGAACAATTTCTTTAGCTTTTTCTGAAATAACAAATCTCGAAATTGTGTCTAGTATAGAAATAATTGAAATTATCCACCATTTAAAATTAATTTATAAAAAGGCGAAGTTGCCTGAATTAGATAACATCCACATTTTTAAAATACTGGAATATCACCTTCAAGGTGTAAGAAAAGAACTATGGACTAAAAGTGTAAAGTTATAGAAAAACAAATTGTGTGTTTTGAAAGAACAGAAACGAGTAAGTGTTCCATAACTTATAACAAAGACTGTATATACGCCGTAGTCAATAACAATTATAAGTTATATGCTCAATTAGACAACGGAAAATTTTAGTATCCGTTAAACAAGATTTAGAAATAATTGAAGCATGTCCCAACGAAATTAATAACTTTGAAGTAATTTTTAATGCTTTTGTATCATCCGGAAGCAATTGCAAATTAACAATAGATGATCAAACTTTTGAAAACACATTTGTTAATTTTACTTACAAGAATCCTATAGAAATTAATAATTATAAAGCTGACTGTAAAACTAGAACCAAAACATTTAGAAAACTTGAAAACCTGAACAGAAGAAACTGAAATGTTAAATACTGATTTAAAAATTAATCCTTTAGTGCATGTTATACATTTATCTATAACTACTATTGTAATTATCTTATTAGTCATGATAAAGAAGTGATTCCTTTAAAACAGATAACTTCGCAGAATGAGAACATTTTGTCTTAATGGGAAAGGAGTTATATTCTCCGTATTTTTGTATAATATATATATCATTACATAAATAGCTAGTATAACATATTATTCTGTAAACAATAGTCAAACATAAAATATTCATTACTTCATCAAATATTATCACATGAAAACTTTCATATTTGTTATTATTGTAATTTATCAATTCTTAGAGATGTTAGTTATCTTAAATAAATTAATGATTGTTATAAAAGACGCTGCATTGATAACAATAGTTAGAATTATTAATTTATGGTTAGTGAGGTCTCAGTTTTTAATTGTAATAATTTATTTTTAAATAAATCTTATTTGTAATAAAAACATAATTATATAAGGTGGTATGAAGGCCTACGAGACAATTATGTCGACAAAACAAGTTTTTAAACGTAATAGGTATACAGGGGGTGAAAATAAGGGTGTTATTTTGGGTGCAAATTTTTAAGATTTAACATTTGCAGTTTTTTAAAACTTTCAAAATTGAATATGGCCGCAGTTACACTCACATATACATTTTTATTGTAAAAATATATATTTCCGATACCTTTCAAGATATAAAAGAATCAAGATATAAAAAAATAAATTATGGTATAAATTTGCCTATATTTAAGGGGTCAAGCAATTATTCGAAATTGATTTATTCAAAATTCTCTCGGCCATCATGTCTGGATGTCTGTGCGTACATTTGTGTGGATGCATGTTAGTATCCATGATAACTCCAGAATGAAAATACCTACGTACTTAAAATTTCGTATTTAAGCTAGTTTTCATTTGGCTTAGAGCTGATTTTGGAAGAAGTCCAGCGGCGGAGAGGGGGGGTTGTTCATTAGGGACAGTTTTTGGTTTTTATCAAATATTTCTAAAACAGTTGATTATTTCAAACACATAAAAATACCTAGATATAGACCTTAAACATATCGATTAATTATGTTCGACGCAATTTTTTGATATGACGCGTAATTTAGCCGAAAAAAATTCCTAACGTAGAGTTTAAGTGTTAGTTCAATTTTTTTCATTATCTTAATAACGATATATAAGAAAAAGTGTAGACGTATTTTTTAAAGAAAATTTAATTTTACATAAATTTTCTTTATAAGGTATTTTAATGTAGTAAAAGTAGATGTACACCTCTTATTCTCAGTAGTTTACGGCAAATGGTGCATAACATGTACAATGCATCCTATTTTGGTTGAGACAGCCAAGTATCTCGGTTGTTGTTTAAGATAGAACCTTGCAGTTTTCGCGGTCCTGTGACAGTTTTTTGTGAAACTCAAGATATCCTGAACGGATTTTTCCTAACTTCTTTCGTTCATAAGTTACAGGGCGTTTTTGAAAATTCACACTTTTTGGACCCCCTCCATATCTACGAAGTTTCTCAGCGTTAATGTCAAATTGAAAACTTATCCCATAGAGAATTTTATGTAGAATTCAGTGGCGCACTCAATTTTTTTTTCGTGATATGGTTATGGAGATACGACTCAAACTTATGATTCTTTCAATGGAACACCCTAATGCTTCGTCAACATTTTCATGGCATTGATTCAAACATTGTATGATATCATACTTTTCGTTCTTCTAAAAAATCTTTCAGCCATTATAAAATTTCACAAATTAACAAAATCGCCAAACACAAACACAATAAAACGCATCAAAATTTATCATCATGACAGCAAATGTGTTGATTTCTCCACAGTCACTTGATAAAACAATGCTCCAAAAGTCAACAACAGTGTTTGTAGCATCCATGACCTACTATAAAAAAATCACAAATAATAATCCCTGTAGTAAAACTTTGAAATCCATGGCACTCTATTAAAATTCAATGTTTTAGTAATTTTGGAGCGTTTTTGAAAACTTCATGTTTATATATTATATATCATTTCTAAGCAAAAAAAAAGTAATTTAATGAGATAATAAAATACAGGGTGTTCTATTGAATAAATGATAAGTTTGAGTCTTATCTCCACAACGATACCCCGAAAAAAAAATTGAGTGCGCCCCTGGATTCTACGTAAAATTCTCTATGGGACAAGTTTTCAATTTGACATTATCGCTGAGAAACTTCTTAGATATGGAGGGGATCCAAAAAGTGTGGATTTTCAAAAACACCTTGTAATTTATGAACGAAAGAAGTTAGGCAAAAACCGCCATCTTTAGTTTCACAAAAAAGTGGCACAAGACCGTGAAAACCGCAAGGTTCTATCTTCAACAACAATCGAGATACTTGGCTGTCTCAATCAAAATAGGATGCACTGTACAGCGAGAAAGAATATACGGGTTGTAACAAATTCGCTTCTCAGTATAGGGATCTTGGGAACGGTGAGAGATAGAGAGACGGTTAAATTGGAGCAAAGTTGCTAAATCCTGTGGCAAGTAATATGCCGTCAAGAAAGTAAAATTATTTTGTACGGTTCCAGATATATCCGATAGAAACCGACATTCTGCGATTTCGTTTTTATTTTTTTCTGGCCTTACTAGTAAAGATACTTTAAAACTAATAAAACATTCTTAAAGCCATTTTTAATGGTCTACAACATGATATTTTTTATTTGCTTCTACAACGTTTCGTCCTCACGCAACCATCAACTCTATTTTCTTAAATACTAGAGAAAAATTTCATTTTCGTCGTATTTAAGAAAATAAAGTTGTTGATGATTGCGTGACGACGAAACGTTGTAGCAAATAAAATACTATTTAGACCATTAAAATGGCTTAAGAACGTTTTATTAATTTTTAAGTATCTTTACTAATAAAGAAATAAAACGAAATCGTAGAATTTCGGTTTTATCGGATATATCGAACCGTACAAAATGATTTCATTTTCTTGACGGCATATTACTGCCACAGGATTTACAACTAATTAACTCTCATCTTACCGTTCTAGATCTATACTGAAGCAATTGTTACAGCCTGTATATGGAGAAAAATAATTCGTGAGAGGTTCAGAATATGTACAATGTTGTAAAAGAACCATTATTAACTGGATACATAGTTTTCGGTTTAAAAAAAACTGATAAAAGCAAATTTTTAATGGAGTTTCCTACAGTACAGTACGATCGGTTAGAGTTTCTTAGAAAATATTCCCAAGAAAAAGATATTAACTTATGTACACCAAAATATTTGGACGAGATGTCAGAAAAGGTCAGATGAGAAAATCATTGCAAGATAATACTGCATTAACTCAGTGCAAGAAAGCATGCGACAGTTCAGGATATATCATGATGCATGCAGAAGGAGAGGACGATTTTGTTGACGGAGCAGGGCTAGTTTTCAAAAACGAAAAACCGTCAACTACCATGATAATAAGAACTGAAAAATGGTTCAAAATCAAATGTATACCTAACCTAGAGGAACTCAGTTTAATTATCATAGGTAACGCTAGTTACCATTCACGATTGGTGTAACCAATTTCATGTTCCATTTGGTCTAAAACAAAATTATTAGGTTGGACCGAGTATAAAAATATCAATACAGTATTATTTGAACTGTTATGCAGAAACAACAATTGGTCACAAAGTTTTACATTTACCGCCATATCATTGCCAGTACAGCGCCATTGAAATGGTTTGATTAAAAATTGAAAAAATCTACGATCAAGAAATTATTAAAACTAACGAATCTCCAAATGATGTAATTGTGACTTGGAATGAGATTTCAAAAAGTTAGTAAAACTCATTGGCAACAAACTAATTTTGAAACAGTAGGGAATCGAACAAGTTATAGATGCTTCCTAAATCGCGCGTCTTATAATAACCGAAGGTGGCAGTTCATCAGAATAAGATTTACTGTTTGGTTTTATTCTACACTAAAAATGTAAAAATGATGGGTACCGCACATACATCTTCCCTTTGGAGTCAGAAAATGATATTGATGGTCCATGAGAACGTAAAATATTTACAATGACATCATCTAATTCTGTCGTCACCTCGTTCACCATACCAAAATACCATTAATTGTCATAAATACAACCAATGAAACATCCAGGTTATAAATCTTCTACTTTCACAAATAAAATTTGCTGCTTCTTAGTAAAAGCTGGCGTTTGATTACTCAATTATTCCAAATTCATCTATTGGTTGTGGAAAGAACTTGTTCTTGGAAGAGATTGAACATCTTTGAAGCGACTTTCCAAATTCAGGCGTGTTAAACCAACTTCTTCTTTACACATAAATCGGAAGTTAATATTTGTAATGTTGTCTTTGCAAAACTTGAAAAGATCGTTTGTTCCTATTATTTGTCTGTCAAGATGTCGTTGAAGACTTTCCTTCCTAGCTAAAGGTTCTACAGTACCCCCTATTCCATCACATTCTGTTTTACCGTGACTGGTTGGAAAAAATGACTACTGGGCTTATAGAGAAAAGTCCTTATCATGCAGACACAGATTTATGAAATTGTATTTATTTTTATACTGCCCAGCCGTCACCGTCACTGCAGTAATGAATGTTTGTTACATGTGGACAGTTCTCAAACAGATAGGTAATTACAGTTTTTTGAATCTCATATACCATACTCACATCATGTTTAAGGTAATCATTAACGTCATATTTGAGTGCGCGGTATATTATGGCATCCCGTTGCCGCATCCACTTGTTTCAGCGCAGGCAATTAATATCGTCATTACCGTTGCACGTTTCGCTACAGATGTATCTCCTTTAGTGCAGAGTTTGCCTATGTAAAGCTATGTAATTATTTTCTTTGCAGTCTTGTATTCATGTATTATATTTAAAAAGGGAAACTGCAAATCCCGTAATTTCAGGGATATGATAATTAGGAAATTCGAAAGTACACGTATTCTAATACCGTATT
Organism: Vesta saturnalis; assembly: GCA_036346205.1. Lineage (NCBI taxonomy): Eukaryota > Metazoa > Arthropoda > Insecta > Coleoptera > Lampyridae > Vesta > Vesta saturnalis. Next base: position 1,324,066 of record JARFJB010001819.1, on the reverse strand, counting down.
GAGGATAGTTTAAGTAAATGTAACATGCTGCGTTGAGATGGAATATTTTAAGTAAAGTACCTTTTGTTATTGTGTATCATTAAATTTTGAAGAAAGATACGTGGCTGCTCGCTGTTTTAGTTGTGTCTGCAATTGTAGTAAAACCAAATAAATACAATCTACCTTTGGTCATTACCTCTACGTTATTGTAGAATATTGATGTTACCGCACCGTTCTGTTCACGTTCTATTTAACATTATGGTGAAAAAATAATACTGTTTACCATCTTGTCTTAGTTACATTACCGTAAAGAAGCGAATAAATTTTGCACAATTATACACAATTTGGTATTTTATGCAACAATTTTATGAATGAGCAGTTCGAATAACTGTTAATGTGCAAACTTTAAATGCGTTGTATAGTGTTGTATCAAGTAGACAATTAGATAAAATTGTTGCAAATTGTTGCAGACATTAGAACAAAGCTAATTTTATTAATATTCAGTAAAGTTGAATACCGTGTTATTTTTAGTGTTTTTGTAATAATAGACACAAACTTAAATGTGACTCAACGTGCATGTTGACAAAGGTCATAAATCTGAGTTATTACATTGAACTATGCACTCAAGTTCAATCTCAATCTTCATTTTGAAACAATTACACCCAAAAATAGGTTATTTTTATGTGTGTATGATATCTCTGATCTCCCTTAACGACTTGATGATAAAAAAATAAAATTCCGGTTTTACAGTATGCAGTATTTTAGTTTATGTCTCCGAGTAACGCCTCTATCAATAAAGTCGATAAATAGATTGAACTTTGGTTTCATTACGTTACTGATGTTTTAGCATGTTTTGATAGTTCATCGTATTCCATTGGCGAGTTTTAATTAATATTAACAATTTACATCCTAACACAAAATTTATACTAGAGAAAGAACAAAATAGAGCCATTCATTTTCTAGATTTGAAAATAAAAATTAACACATAGAACAAGTTTAAATTCTTCATATTCATTGAACCTACACATACAGACATTATAATTCCAAACGATTCAAGTCACCATAAAACACATAAATTAGCTGCCATAAAAATCATTAGTATATAGAGCAATGTCATTAGATTACCTTTAAACCAAACAAATTTTAACAAACAAATCAATTATAACACAAATTGCACAAGCAAATGGTTACACTTGAAATATGATCTACAATACACATTTCCTATCAAAAACATTTACCCAGTTAACAACGAACTGACAAAAAACAAATATCAATTTCATATTTTCTCAAAATAGATCACATATTACAAAAAAAACAAGAAGTACAAAGCAGCTTTCAAAATTAATACCAACGTTTTAAAATGTTTATTTAATGCCAAAGATTCTATTAACGACAGTTTGAAGTCGGGTATTTATAAATTGAACTGCATATTCTGTAATTATGTTTACATTGGACAAACACATAGGAACTTTGATATCAGATACAAAGAACACATTATACGTTACAGAAATAAACACACAGACAAATCAAATTATGCCAAGATTTAATAGTAAATAATCCCCTAATGACTTCATAAAGCAAATTAAATTTTTACATTTTGTAATAAAAAAGACAAATTAGAAATTTGAAATTTATAAACATAAACAGAAAGTACCTGTAATCAACGAACAGGGTGATCTTAAAGACTCACCTTTAACAGATATTTTAAATATAGAATTATAATTTATACCTAGTTTGCTGTTTTACCTTAATGATTTGTTACCATAACTACTGGTTTGTTATTTTACTTATATATTTTCTCTTGATAATGATACATGTTGTATTGAAACGCATAGAAAGGTAAATAATTATATAAAAGAAATTATAGAGTTATATCGTATTTTAAACATTAGTGTTACTAAATATGGAATTCCACGAAGTAAGGTTAAAGAATTTAAATTTAGTTAAATCTATTACTTCAAAATCAAAAATAAAAAAAGGCCTTTTTCACATAAACTATATTTACTTAATGCTTGAGCGTAACGAATGATTTTAAATACAGAATTGTAATTTACATCTAGTTTGCTGGTTTACCTTAATGATTTGTTACCATAACTACTAATTTTTTATTTTACTTATATATTTTCTCTTGATAATGGTACATGATGTATAGAAACGCGTAGAAAAGTAAATAACTATATAAAAGAAATTATGGAACTATATTATATCTTAAATATTAGTGCTATTAATAGATTTAACCTTTCCCATAATCAAAATTTTCTAAAGGCAAACAATTATGAAATAAAATTTGTAAAAATCAAAAGGTCTCCTAACTATTTGCGAGGGTATGTTGAACAAAGTGAGAAGAAAAACTATAATCCGGCTCGAAGAACTAAAAAATTACAAGTATATACTTATACGTTTAAACGATCTATTTTATACCGTTGCAGCAACAAAAGCACATCCCGCTGCTAATCAGCCACAAGTTTTGACGTACAATTGAAAGGTCTATAACAAAAATACATATGTCTTCATTGTAATAATAGTTACAGGATACATTCTGCAGAACGGAAATTACATCCGTTTGACGCTTTGCTATTTTACATAGATTTTGGGTATGTACCAACTTTAAAACGAATTAATTAAAATACGTATAAACATATTTACGAAAACGTGAACAGCAGTGTAATTTTGCATAATTACAGTTTTATGGAAATACTATCGTTTACTAACCAATATCCCAAGAACCCTCATAACACTCAAATATTTTAAGACAATTTTCCAAAATTACTTACCATCCATTATTTCTGACATTATCCCCACTATATTATTTCCATAAGGTCTGACGGTGTGTGTTACTATTTGCTTATAGTTGTCCTCATTTTTAGTACCATTTAATGTTTCATTATCATTTACTGTTTCGTTATTTGTAGAATTTTGATTTGCAGTTTCTGGTTTTGAAGGTCGTGGCCCAAAAAATTCATGTTCGTCAATTTTCGATCCATATCCGTTAAAACTGCCTTGCGGGCGATTATTATAGGGTCGATAAGATGACGGTCTTGTTCCATAATATTCATTTACAGGCCTCTCTGGTATATCATACGGTCTCTGTGGTTCCGCTAGATAACCATCATTTATAGGACGAAGTGGTCTATAACTGGGTGGTTTTGGATGTGACGGATAATCAAGTTGATTTGTCCATTCAAAATCTTCGTATGGTCTATCTGGTATTTTATCCGGACGATTTGGAGATGATCCGTATACATGCGTACCATGGAGTGGTCGAAAGTCATCTGGTCGTTCTGGTATACGGTCAGGTCTATTAGGTCTATTCATTTCATATCCACTAATAGGTCGCGAATGACCTACGTTTGTATGTGACTGTGGGTTAGAATCATAAGGATATTTGTAAGGTTTATACGGATATCTATCCGGTTGTATAATATCCGATACGTAATCGTAATCATAAGGTTTTTGAGGTACCTTAATTGGGCGATGTGGCTGTGAAAATTCGTAGCTATTAGCACTTGAAGGAGGTTCTGGTGCTTTAATAGGACGATGTGGTCTTGGAACATAACCTTGAGGTGCCTCTGAACCATAAAGTGGTGGGCGATCTGGTCTATTTTCATATTCATTTGGTCTTTGTGGTATTTTACTTGGTCTATAGTAATTTGAAATTGAACTGTATTCTTCTATCGGTCGTTCTGGAATATTACTAGGTCTTTGAGGGCGTGAACTATATTCATCACCTACTTGATGAATAGGTCGTGGTGGTGGATCTGGACCATATATTTCTTCTGGCCGGTAAACGTCATCATTCGGTCGCTCTGGTATTTTAATGGGTCTTTGGGGTCGTGGACCATAACCGTCCATTAAAGTTTGAAGAACAGGTCTTGGTGGACTTGGATCGTATAATTCAGGTCGAACTGGTTTATAATCATAATCATTCGGTCGTTCTGGTACTTTAATAGGTCGTTGCGGTCGTGATCCATAATTATTATTCATTTCGTGTTCGTAAATAGGACGTGGTAAATCATCATACAGTGCAGGTCGATTTGGTACATATTCAGGGCGCTCGTAAGGTTTTTGTCCATAATTACTTGGTGGTGGTGGAATTTTAATAGGGGGGTGTGGTTTTGATATTGAATCATATCTATCTCCACTACTTGGCCTAGATGGTATATTGTATGGTCGATGTGAATGTAACTCTTCGTCATAACCGTGTTTAAAAGGTTGATCATCTATAGGTCGAACAAAAGGTCTCGGGTCAAAATCAAGACGGTCATTTGTGTAATCCTGCGGACCATAGCTCAAAGAAAACTTGTGCTGTGGGTATCGGTGTTGATACTCATAGGGGTGATTGAGATACGTTGGTCGGAACGGTGGTCGATCATCGTCATAATCTCGATTAAATTGGTAAGGTTTTCCAGTACCGTATCGAATGGCTTGTTCATAACTAGGGGCACCTGATGCAACACTAATCATTGAGGATTGTATCCGATACGGTTTATATGGCCGTGTAGGTGTATAGTAACTAGAATCGGTACTATTTGAATGATGATCGACCTCCTCAGGTTTTACGTGTAAATTTCCGTTTGGTTGATTGTGGGTAATCACTAGTTTGCAACCGATTTTTTTAATATATAAGTCGTACTCAACGTCACTTACGGTGCCAATGGGTTTGAGATCTATAGTTTCTTTTATGGTTTGCTTGCTGAGAGAACAACTTGTGTTTCCTTTCACTCCAACTCTGAAATTAAAAAAAAATTAATTAGTGACAATTTTCGCAAAAAAATTATTTCAAGACATTGTGGTTAAAATTGTACCTAATGCTTTTTGATTATTTTACCCTTTAAATATTTCATTTCATAATGATGAGCAGCTAATGTTAAATACATTAAGCACTAAAATATTTTTATTCCAAAATATACTTAAACCAAAGAGTAATAGAATGTAAAGAGATGCGGCGTAATGCTTTAAAGGGTATACAATTTGATATCAAGTAAGTTGGGTTGCATATCTATTTTTTGTGGAATATTTGAACACAAAGCTTTAAAGTGCTCGAGGTCAACGAAATTTACTTGTAAACATGTCATTAAAAATGTTAATCTTTTGCGGTGTTGCCAGAAATTCCTACCTACTTGTAAACTTTTACCAAAGAACAAATTTTATTACTGCTCTTTACTTTAAATATTTGTATAGCACTGCAACCCCTGAAAATTCGTCTAAAGGGTGAGATTTGAGATTAGTATAAAAAATAGGCAATTTCATTCAGAAATACGTATTTAATACCAAACATAATTTAGAATTGCGTAAACTTGCAATGCTGAGAAGAACAAAAGCGCAGCTTAAATTTGAAAAGAACACTAAAATTTAAATAAACAATTTTTTTATTGAAATTTTAGAAATTTGTTGTTACAAATATAAGTTTGTAAGAGCCTCCTTTTGTTTCTATATATAAGAGGAAGGAGAGTCTTACCTAATATATACACAATTCAATAAATCGGTCTATAATCGCATGACTTTATTATCACTCACCAAACTCAGTCCGGTTTGATAGGGCTTCTATCAGGATTGTGCCATTACTGCCCTTGGCTTGGCTACTGCAATTATAAAGAAAACACAAGGAGCATCTCTGACTGTGCTAATCTCATCTCATACTTTTACAGTTATTGTACAATTCTAAATCCAACCAGCTATTGAACGCAATAGCTGTATTTTCCCTGTCGGGAAAACATTGTCTAATGAATCTGAGGATCTTCCTACGCCAGGTCCTTCTACCCCCCAAACACGTATCCTCCAATGAATAAACCACCCTCATAGGAAGAGGGTCTGCATGAGTCTTCTAACGTCAGACAGAAGCAATAAGCTTTAAGTCCGAATACAACAACAATTTGGATTTCGCAAAGGACAAAGTACTTCAGATGCAGTAGCACATTTTATTAACTATACTCTAGATTGTTTTGAGAAAGGTGAATATTCTATAGCCTTGTTCTTAGATTTTGCTCGAGCTTTTGATAGTGTGTCGCATGAGATTCTTGTTCAGAAATTAAGACAAATTTATAATTTTGGTACTCTTAGCTGCAAATTAATTTATTCTTACTTAAAAAACAGACGCCAAGTCGTAACAGTGAATGATAAAACATCAAATTCTCGTTTATTGACTTTGGGAGTTCCCCAGGGATCAATACTAGGACCACTCCTTTTTTTAATATTTATTAACGATTTACCGCCTCATTTGTCTAACCTTAACCATTGTCTTCTGTATGCAGACGACACAACATTAATTATTAGTGATAGTGATCCTTCTAAAGTTTTAATCAAGGCCCAAAATGCTTTAATTTCGGCAGAACAGTGGTGCCAAAATAATCTTTTACTTCTAAATAAAAACACAACCATTCAAATGATGAGCACCTTGAAACCTCATTCACTTCATAACCAACTTTGTGCAATTTTGGGTGTCAAATTAGATCCAAAACTTAGTTTTTCAGAACATGTTAAGTCTTTAGCCAAATTATTATGTTCTAATATATATCTCATGCGCCGCCTTGCAGATAATATTTCAGAAAATATGCTAAAATGGCCTATTTCTCATTTATTCACTGCCATCTGTGTTACTGCAACATAGTTTGGGGTAATTGTCTCAATCGTCGCGAATTTTCGCCCTTCAACGTCGCGCTGTTCGAGTACTGGGGACTTGGGTATACCGAAGATTGCAAATCTCTTTTATTAAATTTCATATTTTAACTGTTCCTAGTATTTTATTCTAAACTGCATACTTTATGCTAAAGCTCATTCTGATATTTATTCAACTAGGTCCACTGTTCATGAGTATGGAACGAGAAACAGTAGTGATATATGTAGAAACTTTTACAGACTAACAAAAACACATAATAGTTTTATTAATTTATCTGTGAAATATTTTAATTTATTACCAACAGAAATTAGGAACTTAGATTTTGGATTGCTAAAACGGAAAATTAAGTTCTTTTATTAAATAAAGCCTTTTATAGTGTTTCGGAAGAATTTGAATCTATGTAATTTAAGACTTCTGTAACAGTGTTTTTTTCTATCCCAACATGTACTACAGCAATAAACACCATAGAGGTTAGTTATTATAATATTATTATTCAATACGTAACTCCAATGAATTAATGGGGGACTTCCAACGTTGGGGAAGGCCCAGATTACGTAATCCTCGTGCATAAGATGATGGGTGCCCAAGGCTCTCCTATAAGACCGTCTACGTATCCTCCTGTGCAATAAACCACCCTCCTCAAAGATAAGGGTACACAAGGGTCTTCCAACGTCAGACAAGGGCCACATGCTACATGGCATGGATACTGACCCTGTGCCTGAACGTAACCCCAATGAGATAAAGGAGGCCTTCTGACGTCGGTCGAGACGCCCAGCAAGCACTTAACAAGATTAGGAAGCCAGACCAAATACGTATCCCCCCATGCAATACAGAGGTCTTCCAACGTCAGACCAAGGCCACATGCTACGTGGCATGGATACTGACCCTGTGCCTGAACGTAACCCCACGATATACAGGAGGCCTTCTAACGTCGATCTGGTTCTAATCATCCCTAATAGTTACGGGACCGGCAGTATTTAAACTGCCCGTACGAACGCACATTAATTACCACTCATCATCACATCGCGCGCATCAAGCAATTATAGATACAACCGTCACATCTATCATTCGCACGCTTCTTAGTAAACATTAACATAACACTACTTAAGGTACCTTTAACATGTCATATAATCATACATCATATCCTTAAGAACAGCAATTATTGTTTTACTCACATGCAAATTAATTACCATAATGACACTATATGTAGGTGTCAATAATAATCCAAAGAAAATTGATTACTCTATTTGTACAATAATAATGCAAGTTAGATATGCTCACCTTCAACGCACAAAAATAGAACAGCACTATTCACAAGAAAACTCAATTACGTTCTGAACATTCTTTCAAGTCAATATTAGTAATTTATATATCGATTTTGTTAACGACCGTCTGTATTAGTTCATAGACCGGCATTTCCCCTAAGTTTAATATAGTGACATATTTATGGGCCCTTATCTTAATTACTATACAACGAACTCGACAAAACAAAAAAAAGAAACGCATGTGTCGAATAACCCATAATTTTATTAAAACTAACGATTACATAATGTAGAAAAAAAATAATTTTTGTATGCTATTTACATCCGGCCAACCTGTCGCTCACTTCGCCCTCGAAGTGTTCGTTATCTTCCGAACTACTAGAAGTATATGGGACCCCATCGCTGCCACTGTCACTGTCGGTAGCATCCGACAAAGCACCGGGAGGAACCCATTTCCGCATTTTGTCAACTGCAACTACCTTCTCATATGTTGCACGTTTTTGGGTCCTCTGGGACCCTTCCATGTCGACAACGACGTATCGATCGTTTGGCAACACCTGCTTCACTATCATTGGTCCGCTATACTTCTGCAGTAATTTCCTGCTTGTCCCAGCAGGGATTTCGTGTTTCTCTATCAGAACCATATCGCCCTTTCCGTAAATGTGAGGGCTCTTTCGCTTTTGTCAAAATATTTCTTTTGTTTCATTTGCTCATCTTTAATCCTCTTGGCGGTATTTTCCCTCATTGAAGTTATATCCTCAATGACTTCGGGTACAAGCTTGAATGTATCCGCCAACTCCAAGTTCTCTCTTGGCCTAGGCCGGTATCCGTACAGTAATTCGAACGGCGTTCTGTCAGTGGTTTTGTTCACCATTGTGTTAATGGCATACTGTACCCTTGCGACGTTCATGTCCCATCTCTCCTCTTCCAACGTAGAAGTCAGGAGTGCGCTCAAAATAGTTCTATTGAAGCGCTCATTTTGACCATTGGCCCTAGGTGTTGCAATGGCATTGTGAATATCTTGAATCCCGTGATCCTTGCAAAAATGTTTGAAATTATTGGAAGTAAAACTTGTGCCTTGGTCACTGATAATTCTTGTGGGAACTCCATGTGTGTTAAAAATTTCTAGCAGCGCAACGACAACGTATCGGGTGGCGGTAGATCGAACTGGTTTCATTATTAGGGTTTTCGTAAAAGCATCAACAACGGTAAATAAATATTCATTTCCTTTCTGTGATTTGGGAAAAGGGCCCAAGTGATCGATGTGTAACGTGTGGAATGGCACTGATATCTTCTCTATCGGATGCAGAAACCCTTCCTTCCTTCCCGTAGAACTCTTCCCATATAGACATGGTATACAACACGCGATATAACGTTTCACATAGACCTTCATTCGAGGGAACCAATAATGAGCAGTGAGTCTTTTCAAAGTTTTCTGTGCCAAAATGTCCCATTTCATCATGCGCACCACGCACGATTTGATGTCGCATTCCTCGTGGAACGACCCAGAGAAGACCCTGACGGTTATTCGATATACTCGACCATTTCGCAAAGCGTATTCACGGTAAATTTTTGGTCCTCGTCAGTTTCAGGTGACTTCAAGAGTATCGCTCGGATATGATTCATTTTCGTGTCCGTCAATTGAGCTGACAAGATCCAATCGTCTTCATGTATTCTAAAGATCTCTTCGGTTGGAACTTCAACAATCGACGGATTTCTGCTTAAGGCATCTGCATGTATCATTCGCTTTCCTGGTCGGTACGCTACTGTAAAAGTGTATTCTTGAAGTTGCAACCACCACCTTGCTATTCTCGGGTTTATATCCTTTTTAGTACTGGTTGCCTTTAGTGCATTACAATCGGTCACTACGGTAAATTCCAGACCCAAAAGATATACCCTGAACTTTTTAATCGTTTCGACAACCGCCAGAGTTTCCAACTCGTATGAGTGAAATTTTTGTTCTCCAATTGTGGTCTGTCGACTGTAGTAGGCGACTGGATGTAGTCTTTTGTCTGTTTGTTCTTGTAACAATATACCAGCAAGCCCAATTCTGCTGGCATCAGTGTGTACTTCAGTCCTAGTTTTCGGATTATATAACGCTAACAACGGCCTACTGGTTAATGTCGATTTTAGAGTTTCGAATGCTTGTTGTTCTTCAGCAAGCCACTTCCATGTTTGTCCTTTTTTTGTCAAGTTGGTTAATGCTCTGGAAATCCGAGCATAGTCTTTCACAAGGTGGCGAAAATAACCGATCAATCCCAGAAACTGACGGACATGATGAACATTGGTTGGTGTTGGAAATTCTTCCACTGAAACTGTCTTTCTTCGTCCAGGTCTCACGCCATCTTCACTTATTTGGAATCCCAAATAATCTACCGTGGTCATCAAGAAGGTGCATTTTTCTAGGTTTAGGGTTAGATTTTCTTCCCGTAAAAGCTTTAGCACCAACTCTAGGTTCTGCAATCCCTGCTCTACAGAAGGTGTATACAACAAAATATCGTCTAGATACACTGCAGCAATACTTCTGGCGGGTGCAAGAACTTTGTTCATTAGTCTTTGAAAAACTGCAGGTGCATTCGATAATCCGAAGGGCATGCGGTTAAACTCGTAAGTGCCTTCCGGTGTTACGAAGGATGTATATTTCTTTGAACTCTCTGCTACTGGTATTTGGTGATATCCTGATCTAAGATCGAGGCTTGTGAAGTACTTGCATCCGTGCAAGCGATTGAGCTGATCATCAATCCGAGGTAGCGGGTAAAAGTCCTTTACGGTAAGGTTATTTAATTTACGATAATCGACGCACATTCGATCTTCTCCATTCTTTTTCTTCACCAACAGCAGGGGAGACGCATACTCCGACTCTGACTCTCGGATTATCTTGCTAACCAACAATTCGTCTAATATGGTGCGTACTTTTCCTTTCTCCGATTCGGACATACGATAAGGTCGGTATGTGAAAGGTTTCTCCTCTCTTAGATGTATGGTCATTTCGCCCGACTTCGTACAGCCTAGTTCCCGCAATCCTTGTGCAAAACGGTCCTGATACTTCCGAAGAAGCGCCCGGAGTGCTTCGGTTTGTTCAGTGCTTATTGGTCCTATCTGAACATTTTCGATGGACAACTCAGGCGAAGATGCATTGTCTACATGTAGAACTTGCTCACTCGAAAGATCTTCCTGCACGCATGGCCAAGCCCTGACCAACGGGCGTCCAGTTTTCACATGTAGGTCATTGTCTGATAAATTAATGACTGGTAGAAGAGCATCCTGTTCTACTCGGATTCGTAGGACAGTGCGGGGGATGCAACATTCTCGCCCTTCTTCCAGTCTCATACTAGCGTCCACATACAGGTCTCCCTGATAACTATCGTCACCTCTGATTGGTACGTGACCCAGATGATCACGGGGTATCACCATTGCTCGCGTTACCCAGAGCGGTATTTTTTTAATCGTATCGAGATTGTGATATGATGTTCCTTCTCTTCGTTCATAAAGGTGAGGTTACTATCATCCTTAACAACTAATAGATGTGGTCGTTCTGTAAATGGTTGACCGATTAATAATGGTATTTCCTGGATGCAGTCAGGAACGACGAGTGCTTTCACATTTGCTTCTACGCGGTCCACTCCAAGAATAAATTTGGTGCTACCTAAAGTGGCAACACTACCCTGACCAAACCCGTGTATATAAGTGACGTCCTCGTTGTTCACCTTAAGGTTTAAGGCTTTGGTTTCTGCCTCTCGTATGGTGTTGCATGAACTGCCCATGTCTACAAATGCTCGCACTGAAACACCGTTTATACGGGCGTCCTTGAAATATTTGTCACCCGGACGGGATTTTTCTCCCGATGCTAGTCACAACGTAATCGGAGCCGTGGATGGAATTCTTTTCTTGTAGCAATGTGACTCATCGTGACCCGTTTTCTTGCAGTAATTACATGTGATTTTGTTTCTTTTTTTTGTACAGTCATAAGTTCTATGACCGGCTTGTTTGCATATGAAGCATCTGATTGTGTCTTGTCGGCTGTTCGAGTGTTTCCCACGTTTAGAAACTGGATGAGGTTTCCTTTCGGTGGAAGAACTGGGCAGTGCACGAAAATATTGAATGAGGTCTTCTGGTTTTTGAAAATTTGCCGCCCTTATCGAATTCTTGAGGATCGAATCTTGAATTCCCCCTATCAGACAAGACACAGCGTCTGTGCCCGAAATTTTGCATGCCATCACCAGCGCCATTTTTTCATAATAATATTTGGCGTAGCTCTCACCAAATTCCTTGCGTCTATGAAACATCTCTTCCAAGCATTGGTAAAAATCTCTCGTCGGTGAAAAAGCTTGGACAAGCTCTTGTTTCCACTCAATCCAACTGAGCTTTACAGTGCGTAAACCTTTATACCATGTCTCTGCCAACCCGCGCAATTTCGAAAGGGCATGGTAAATAGTTCATTCTTCAGACCACTGAAAAACTTCGCACAATTCGTCAATTTTTCGAAGCCAGGTTTGAATATCTTGGTTCTTGTCCTCCGGATCAAATGTTGGTACTGCTTCCCCACGGAATGACGTACTCGCCCGAGAAGTCGCAATGTTCCCAACGAACGATCGAATTACATCGGCGAGTCGATCAATCGAAGATGCTTCGCTCATACGACTAGACGACGCGATAGGTGTCCGCGACCGGGATTGTTCGCGGGACCTGCTTCTCCGTCTATGTCGTCGTTCTCTACGCTTCTCTGACGATTTAGAACTATGTCTTCCCATTACAAGCTTTTTATTTTCTTCTCTTGTTTTAATTAGCTATAAGAGAATTAACCCAATTGTAATGGAAGTCACCCATACTTTCTACTATCTACTGAGACTTCACAGTTAAGGGTAGTCATTCACATACACACAGTCAGACATTGATAATAACTCAAGTAAATAAGGCGCAAATAGCATCCCACTTCTGATATGTAAGAGCATCCTTTTGTTTTAATTAGTAAGAGGAAGGAGAGTCTTACCTAATATATACACAATTCAATAAATCGGTCTATAATCGCATAATTTTATTATCACTCACCAAACTCAGTCCGGTTTGATAGGGCTTCTATCAGGATGTGCCATTACTGCCCTTGGCTTGCTACTGCAATTATAAAGAAAACACAAGGAGCATCTCGGACTGTGCCAATCTCAACTCATACTTTTACAGTTATTGTACAATTCTAAGGCCAATCAGCTATTGAACACAATAGCTGTATTTTCCCTGTCTGGAGAACATTGTCTCATGAATCTGAGGATCTTCCTACACCAGGTCCTTCTACCCCCCAAACACGTATCCCCAATGAATAAACCACCTTCATAGGAAGAGGGTCTGCAGGAGTCTTCTAACGTCAGACAGAAGCAATAAGCTTTAAGTCCGAATACGTAACTCCAATGAATTAATGGGGGACTTCCAACGTTGGGGAAGGCCCAGATTACGTAATCCTCGTGCATAAGATGATGGGTGCCCAAGGCTCTCCTATAAGACCGTCTACATATCCTCCTGTGAATTAAACCACCCTACTCAAAGATAAGGGTATGCAAGGGTCTTCCAACGACAGACAAGGGCCACATGCTACATGGCATGGATACTGACTCTGTGCCTGAACGTAACCCCCACGAGATAAAGGAGGCCTTCTGACGTCGGTCGAGACGCCCAGCAAGCACTTAACAAGATTAGGAAGCCAGACCAAATACGTATCCCCATGCAATACAGAGGTCTTCCAACGTCAGACCAAGGCCACATGCTACGTGGCATGGATACTGACCCTGTGCCTGAACGTAACCCCCACGAGATACAGGAGGCCTTCTAACGTCGATCTGGTTCTAATCATCCCTAATAGTTACGGGACCGGCAGTATTTAAACTGCCCGTACGAACGCACATTAATTACCACTCATCATCACATCGCGCGCATCAAGCAATTATAGATACAACCGTCACATCTATCATTCGCACGCTTCTTGGTAAACATTAACATAACACTACTTAAGGTACCTTTAACATGTCATATAATCATACATCATATCCTTAAGAACAGCAATTATTGTTTTACTCACATGCAAATTAATTACCATAATGACACTATATGTAGGTGTCAATAATAGTCCAAAGAAAATTGATTACTCTATTTGTACAATAATAATGCAAGTTAGATATGCTCACCTTCAACGCACAAAAATAGAACAGCACTATTCACAAGAAAACTCAATTACGTTCTGAACATTCTTTCAAGTCAATATTAGTAATTTATATATCGATTTTGTTAACGACCGTCTGTATTAGTTCATAGACCGGCATTTCCCCTAAGTTTAATATAGTGACATATTTATGGGCCCTTATCTTAATTACTATACAACGAACTCGACAAAACAAAAAAAAAGAAACGCATGTGTCGAATAACCCATAATTTTATTAAAACTAACGATTACATAATGTAGAAAAAAAATAATTTTTGTATGCTATTTACAAGTAATAGAAAATCTGTATGCATTTCGCTAATAATGTAAAAGCCTTTGTACCAATAACATCACACGTGACAATTTCCTATTTTAATCTTAATAATCCATTGGTTTATTAACTTTTTGTTTCTTATACGAGTATGTATTTATTGAAACTGAAAATCAATTATAGCTGGTTCACTAGATATATACTTAAGCAATATGACGTGTAACTTCTAGTTTCCCTCCCATCACTAATTACTTGGTTATTGCTTGCTTATTGATAGAAGACAACGCATACGTAATCCCTTTTAAAATAAATGATGAGATCCATATACAGGGTGTCCAGAAACTCTCCTGACAAACGTAAACTATACATACTAGGCATGATTTTATGTCGATTTAACCTGAATTACCTTAATTCCTGCTAAGGGAGCTAGAGCCCTTTGAAGATGGCACTGTCAAGTCACTTTTTGTTAAATATCTCAAAAACACCACTACGTCACAAGTTCAAACTTGGTACAACGAATAAGTCGATAATGGCAAACCGGCCACTGAGAACACGATTTTCTTATTTCCATCAGAAGCGGTCCATTTAGGGGGGGGGGGGGAGACCTTTTTTTTAACGAAAACTGTTTTGGTGTCAAACAGTTACTGTTGTATTACAGAGATAAAAATTTGTTACTTGTTGTTAGTTTCCCTTAATATTATTTATATGTTAAAGACATAAGTAAAACATGTTTTATGAATCATGATTCCTACAAAATTTTAAAACAAATTAAATAACTAATTAAAACAAGTAAAATCAGACACTCTTTGTTGATTGAACACAGCCAACCAGGCATTGAAAACATAATTTAGTAATGAAACGGTATTTTCTGCCAGAAATACAAAAAGTCTAATTTATTTATCGCGCAAACCGTACGAGATATCAATTTCAACTAAGAGCGCATTTTGTATGGAAAATATGGTAAGTTTTTAAATTTGATGTAAAATCCATTAAAAAATTGAAAATAAAAAATTTTCGTTAAAAAAGCTGTTGCTACACCCAAGTAGACCGTTTCTGATGGCAATAAGAAAATCGTGTTCTCAGTGGCCGGTTTGTAATTATCGACTTATTCGTTGTACCAAGTTTAAACTTGTCACGTAGCGGTGTTTTTGAGATACTTAACAAAAAGTGACTTGACAGTGCTATCTTCAAAGGGCTCTAGCTCTCTTAGGAGGCATTTTTGGATTAAGGTAATTTAGGTTAAATCGACATAAAATCATGTCCAGTATGTGTAGTTTCCGTTTGTCAGGAGAGCTTCTGGACTCCCTGTAGGAGATATGATTAATCAAATGTAATTTACCCTTGAATTGTATTTATAGTCTTGGACAGGTGCTAACAACTAACTATGAAATACATGTGGCTACTGTTTGTTCAACTAGCTATGATTTAAGATAATGATCATGCTGAATATACTCCTACCGATAGTGGCTACTTAGTCGAAGTGATGAGACGTTTATTATTATTAGCTAACCATATTTTGGCTAATAGGAATGCCTATTTTTGACAGTTGTGATAATCCAAATATTTTTTCATTTCAGTGGAACAGGGTGAACACATACGAGGAAATACTGATTATATGTATGGCATTCCTGTTGACCAATTGAAAAGTGTAAGACAACATATACTTTATCTACGAGGAACAAAGATACACGCAGATAGAGGGGGCCCCAATGGGAACTTCTCGTTCGCCAGTGATAGCAAACATATACGTAAAGACGAATCTAGAAGAGCAGGTATTGGAAACAGCGACAGATAAACTCAAGTTATGGCTACATTACGTCGACGACACCTTTGTGATTTGAACACACTGAAAAGATAAAATGGACAAATTTGTAGAAATTTGTAAATACTTAAACAGCATGCACCAAAAGAAACTGCTATTCCTAGACTTGCTTGTGTACAAAAAGAGTAATGGAAAGCTGGAACATACAGTATATAGAAAAAGTACACATACAAACAGATACCTCAATGCAGAATCTCATCACCATCCAGCTCAACCACCGTTGGTGATAAAAATTTGATAACAAGATCCAAGATCAATCAAATGCGAACGTGTGTTGTTTTTACCGCGAAAAAGCCTTTTTCCAATGAAGAAAAAAGAGATATGCTACGAACTTATTACGCTTCGCATCGAAATTCAGTAGTCACTGCAGAAACATATTTGCAGCGTTATCCAGAGCGACAACAACCGAGTTTAAGGTTTTTTCGATTTATGGATGGACAGGAAATCTTACAAGCTGTGAAAATTCATTTAATTTTTATAAACCTAAATACTAAGGATAAATTTTTTCATTCGGTACAAGTCAATCCTTCTGTCTCAACGATTGATACGCTTTGGATTTAATGTGTGGATTGTTTTTTTGTGTGATACAGTAATAGGTTTATTCATCTGTGATCAAAATTTAAAGGCCGATCGTTACTTCAATTTCTTAAGGAGGTTATTAACGGACTTTATGGACGACAATATTGCTCTTCAGCGTTTAAATGCAATCTGGTTCCAGCAAGAGGAAGCGCCGATGCATAATGCTAAGAAAGTTAGGGAATACTTATCGTAAATGTTCCTCAATCGAGTTATTGCTAATGATGGTAACGTACACTGACCCGCACGTTCACCCGTTCAGTCTATTCTAGACTACTATTTGTGGGGGACAATAAAAAATAAAATTTACAAAACGTTGTCAGCAGATCTGAATGAACTTCGCGGAAGAATTATTATCACTCTTAGACATGACATCAGGAGAAGGGATGTTTCAAGAACAATAACTAATATAAGAAAGCGAGCGACGTTTTTATTCAAAAAATTTTTATGTCACACAAATCCTTCAAACTTACATGACACGTTACTAAGTTACTAAACATAGTCTATTAAAATAAAATAAAAATTAAAAAAGTTTAGCCTAATTCAAAATAAATTTAACAAATATCCCCCAGTAATTACTTCCGTAGCGGAAATCTTAACTGATAACACAATCAATTTTACTACTTCACGCCTAAATATGGTTCCCCATTGGTTCCTTACGTCCACCACACGTATTCTCCCATCTTTTGCTCTATGCACCTCCACGACTTCACCTTTCTGTCAGCTATTCCGTGGTCCATGTGATCTACCATGATTACTATGTCGCCTATGCTTATTGACATCTCATTGGCATACCGATTTGAACGTTTGATCAATGTACAAATTCGGGCACCCATCTTTTCCAAAAACGATCCGCCAATCGCTGAGCTGCTCGCCAAGAAGAGTTTAAGTTTAGGTCGCTTTCGGGGCCAAAAAGAAAATGGCTCGGCGTCAACGCTTCATCGTCGGCCGAGTCTAGCGATACGTGAGTCAATGGTCGCGAGTTGATTATGTTTTCGCTTTTAGTGGTACTTTGACTTTAAAAATTTCATAATGGTTATTTTTGACTCAACGTGTTAACCTCTTCCAACTACCACCCATACGTGGTGCCAGAGCTGGATTAAATAAAAATTTTATTTTTCTAATAGCACAAAAATGAATAACGTCGTTTTTATTTCAACTTAAAATTCGCGTTTAGTTCGTTGTCTGTACCTCATAAATTTGATCCCATGTCATAATAAATTTCGTGCGGAAAACCTCGTCTACACTCGAATTGTCGAAGACAAATTGTGAGAAATTTCTAAGTGAATAGCTCGGGTAGCCATGCAAGTCAAAATTACTGCGTAGCGTTTTTCATTTGTTCTTTTTACTTTAACCGCTAACGGTCAGAACAGATCTACTCCCGTTTTTATAAAGGGTCGAATTGGGTTTACCATTTTTTACTAGACAGTATTGACAACTTCTTTTTGTATTCCTGACTCCTTGTATTAGTCTAAGAATCCAAAATTTTTGTCTTATATTGTTAATTACTGGCTCTTGTCCAGTGTTGAAATCGTTGATGGTAATACTGTATTAATAATTTTGTTACATAATGAGAAGGATCTAAGATTATGGATCGAGAAGTAATTTTATTTAATTGCACTAAGCCTAATAATATTATCACTAGAATATACAGGAGAAAGTGTACAAAATTTTGCTAGTGGGAGGTACAGCTATATTTCTTCTTAAAAAGGTTAATTCTTCAGCAAAATCTTCCTACTGTATCACTCTAAAACGCGTCTTTTCTGCTTCTTCGATTTCATGAGCCTGTAACTCCCTTTCAATGATTTTATTCTTTAACAAAAGTTTAAAAAACCTTTGAACATATGCTGTGCTTCTCACTAATCTCATCCATTTAGAGAATCAGAATATGCGCTAAAAAACCATGAAGATCGAATATTGACTTAACTACCTTTAAAACTTCGCGTTTAGTTGGTCGTCGTAGCAATTCTAAAACATCTTTATCAATTTTATGAAATCTTGTTTGAAATTCAAAGATGTCTCTCTCTGGATTCCAAAAAATACCTAATATTTTTGAGATATCCAATTACATATTCTTATGTACACGGATTATGTCGTCTACCATTTTCGTGGCTTCCTGAAGGCTATCAGCTCCACTCAGGCAGTCATCCATGAAATGTTCTTCCATAATACATTTAATAGCTTCGTGGTATTCGTCTTTGAAGTCTAAGGCATTCAGATTTTTTACCTCTTGTGCCAAATATAGACTACAAGAAGCTCCGAAGAATACAACACCTATTTCATAGACATCTGGATCTCTGTCTCGATCCATGCCTCTCCAGAGTAGTCGTTGTGCGTGACAATCTTCTGACTTAGCTTGCACTTGTGAAAACATTTCTTTAATAGGAAATCGTTTAAACTTAGTCCTTGACTCTTTGGGGCTGCATCAAAGACAATCCTCAGCTTCTTGGGTTTGTTTGGGTTTACAACGTCGAAGTGTGGCAAATCCCAGATTTTGTAAGACTTAATATTTACCTCCTCTGATGACAATTTTCGGATGTATCCCTTACTCTCCAAATCCTTGAACTTCTTGCTGTACGTCCGACCATATTCCGGGTTTCTGCCCATCTTCCTTTTAGTACACATCGACCTTCTTAAGGTATTATATTTACTTTCTGGGAGTATTACATTGGTGTTATTGCATAAGAGCCCAGTTTCATACCTGTTTCCAACTCTTCTCATATGTTTTTGCAGCATAATCTCTGCTCGTCTGCCTTCAGGTGAAAGGGGTTTATTTATACATTTTTGAACTTCATCTACCTTGCAAACTTCTTTAACCATGTTATGTAAGTGATCTAGATCATCTTTTACCTTCTGTAGAAGATCTAGTTGATAGTGACTACTATTTTTTATTGTATTCATATAACAAAGATGTCTACTAACTACCTCATCTAAAATATTACCATGAATGACCCAACCTAAAAGAGTCAGGGCTGGATCATTCCAAGGCCCTGTTATAGCTCGTCTGTTTATCAAAAAAGGCCATTCGTCCACTGAATAAATATAGCTTGACTTGACCTGATACATTAATAGAAGTTGCTAATTGCTTATATATTATAGGGATAGTGGAAACGTCGTCTAAAAGGGCAAAGGTTTTAACCTCAACAGAACCATTTTTCACTATTACGGGAATAACCTTTAAAAGAATACATGTATCGTACGCAATATGGCAATTCGTTTCAGGAATTCCTTCACCAAGAGTGGAGTTAGTCTCTGTCGTAGTATCTTTCCCAGTCCCATCCTCTTTATGTAAAAGTTCGTGATGCAATTTAGAACAATTTGAAATCTTGCATGTACGTTTCTTCCGACATTGTCGAATATTATGAAATGGGGTTAGATATGAAAAACATATACGTTTGGCTGAAACAAAGGACCATCTTTCATCTACAGACATCGAACTGAATTTACCGCAAGAACTTAATTGATGGTTATCATATTGACAACAAACACAATTTTTGACGTTAAGAGTCGTGTGCCCTTTCACGCCCCTAAACCCAGGTTTATGGTTAGATTTTCGATCAAATGCGTCGATTACCTTTGGAACTCTAATTTGACATAATAAATTAGACTTCTTATCTAGCCAATTGGCGAATTCAAGTAATTTAGCTTTTGATTGTTCCTGCCACTGGATTTTATAAGAGATTGGAAGTTTATTTAATAACTCAAGTAATAGCATTGGATTGTAAAGGTGTTCAAGTTCATCTAATGATTGAATTATTGCAACAACATTTTTCACTTCATCAGCGAATACTATCAACTTGTCAATTTGGTCACTTTTCAATGTTTCAAATTGTTATAATTTAACGATCATTGAGTTAATAATGTGTTTGGGACTACCATATCTAGACTGCAATAATCCAATCACTTTCGCTGTATTTTCCGACATAATTAATAGGGATTGGCATTTCCGCTTAGCCTCTCCCTTCAGGCACTTCTGCAGTATAACCTGACTTTCCTCGTTAGTAAAATCACAAATCAAATTTGAATTTCTATATTGGTGAATAAACTGGGGACAGTCGATATGATTCCCATCAAAGATTGTCCCGTCAAAATTTTTAATAATGCGGTTTCAGTAATATTAGAATGTACTTGGTTAATACGTATCATTCCTGCCAATAGGAGTCGTGTCCCAAGGATTATATTTGCTACATTTGGTGACTCATGTATAACTAAATCGGACTTACTTTCTGCGTATGCGTCAGCTTCTTCCTACATTTGTGCCTTCACCAATTCTAGCTGAAGATCTAATCATTTTTGCTGGTTCTAGAGTTCTTATTTCTCTATGGCCTGCTGTAATTTCGCGACTCGTATTCCTCATGTATAGTTTTCTGGGAGGTGGCACATACATCGCTTGGACTGACTGCTCTGTGGTAGACTGGGACCGATTGGGCTGGGACTATGTCCGTCGGGTTCTCCGCCGCAGGTCTTCTTTCTACCGGGGTCATCGAGTGTCTTGTAACCGCTACCTTTAACTTTTGAACTTTGAAAGGCTGGGCTATTGGGTTTCCCATCTGTGGCTCCGTCTCCTTGCGTTGTCTGATTCTTTCACTCCGTCTTAGGGGTTCGGATTTCATGTCCATATCGCTGTCCAGTAAGGCTCGAAGGACCAAATTTGTTGATTACTTTACCTGTAAATAGTAACATAAGATTCGACTTACGAAGGACCAAATTCTTTTTATTCACACAACCTCTTTCAAAATTACATGACACCTTACTAAGTTACTACACATAGTGTATTAAAATAAAATAAAAATTAAAAATTTAAACTTAATTCAAAATAAATTTAACAGGGTGGTCAATTTGAACACTTGCTGTAATTTTTTAACCATTTTTCTTCTTGGGTTTAATATTTTTCTTTTAATAATAATAATTACTTTCTTTGGAAACTTTGTTTTGTTGTGTCAAAATAATGGTGGAACTGTCAAATTTTTCGTTAAAATAGTCGAACGTTGTTATCTTTAAGACTGACCTATTATGTGTTATGCCTAATTGTATTTAAAAAAAACTTGATATAAAAATGCAAAAACCCAAAGTGGTGTCCACAAGAAAAAACAAAGTTGTATGTTGTATGTTTTGCGTCTAGGGTTCAATGGAAATTACGATGACAAATTTAGATTCCTTGTGAAAAAGTGCCTTCACAATATTTTAGTTGAAAACGCCTAGCTTTAACGGTTTCTGCTTAAAAAAATAAAAACGTAAACCGAAATTTTTATTTTTTCGCAATAATTCAAAAACAAAGGGTGACACCACTAGTTTTCTTTCAGATTATTGTTCAACATAAAAATGCGCAACTGTGTAGGTTAAACAATTTGCATGGAACAACTGCCGAGCTGCACTATTTACACCTCGCAAGGCTGCTACGTTTTATAATCATAATTTCTTATTGTTAATACCAATTCAGTAGCAATGATGGCCACAATGAGATGATAAAATTAATTCACAAAATGGATGATCTAGGACACTTGCAGTGCATATTCAGAATTACTAACAAGATAAATTAAGTTTTAAAAATATTCAGTAAGTTTTTTGATAAACTAATTGTTAACTCGTACCTAATTATGAAAATTTATGGATATTGTAAAAAATCCGGCTATACATTTTTCCTGATGCAAGTATCGTGTTATCCTTGAAATGATTCAAAATGGCGATAATCGTATAAGTCAATGTTATTTATTAAGAAACTCAATGTACTTAATGTATTAAGTTAATAAAAAAAATAATGATAATTAAAGTTCCTATTTTTTTTTGTATGGTATGAAATTTGTAAATTCCATCAGCATTCACACTTTATGACTAAAAGGTATTCGTAAAAAAAATTAAACACATGCAGACTGTGTGTCACAGTTTAATCTTAATTATGCTTTAGAGCATAAATGTAACAGTCTCGTGATATATACCCATTTAATAAGAGGAATTCTGCACCAATGGTGAAAGTGACCAAATTGATCTCGGGGTAACGGCCCCACCTTTTTAACTAGTATATAAACTGTACAGCTACAATAAACATCACACAAGTTCGCTGTTATTTGTATCAACAACATGGCAATTACAGTGAGTAATCACTTTTAATTCATACGGATTATTTACATCGTTCCTATTTATAAGATTTTAATACATTTTTTGCAGTTAGTAATTATCGCCGCTTTAGCTAGTATTGTTCATGCGGGACTAGCACCCCTTGGATACGCCGGTCATGGATACGCCGCTCATGGATACGCTGCTGCACCAGCCCTGCCATACAGCTATTCACCAGCTTTAGCTGCTCCCGCTGTCGCATATGGTTCCCATTGCAGTTGCGAGCCACAGATATGCCGCCACGTCCATTCCTGCGCACGCTTTTGCTGCTCCCGCTCTAAGCTATGCTGCGGCTCCAGAAATTGATAAGTTTGCCGCTCCATTAGCATACGCCGCTCCCGCTGTTTCATACGGTGCTCCGGTTGCCAAATTCGCCCAGGGATGGGCATAAATTAGACAAATCCTTTATGATAATTTTATATAATGTAAATATTCGTTTTATATTTGTCTTATTTTAACGTAATTCTCAAAATGTGAAAATTTGCGCATAACAATTTTAATTAAATTACCTGAACAAATTCTTAGAAATGTAAATTTTTTTATTAACTTCGCTGCATTTCAGAAATTAGTTAATGTGGGGTGCTTTAACAGAACATAAGAAAAAAATTAATTTTGGTTTCCGAAGATTGATAAAAACTGAAGTTGCACTTAAGTCTATGTACCATACGATATTCTTACTTATGGATAAGACACATACTTAAACCAATGGCCGCACAGAAAGTGTTATATTTACGACATATC
Organism: Vesta saturnalis; assembly: GCA_036346205.1. Lineage (NCBI taxonomy): Eukaryota > Metazoa > Arthropoda > Insecta > Coleoptera > Lampyridae > Vesta > Vesta saturnalis. Next base: position 1,300,498 of record JARFJB010001819.1, on the reverse strand, counting down.
TTCCTTATAAAATTCTCTACAAAAAAGGTTCTTTTACTTATTTCATTTTATCCAATGCATTTCGAGCAATGAGCAATCGAATTCGGCACTTGTTTTCAGCGTATATTAAATAATACGAATCTGAACTTACAATTTAAAAATGATTTTAATTTAATGTTTACAAACACGTTTAGACGGTCAAATTGAGACACAAAAGTATCGTATTATATAGCCAGAGTTTTGAAATAAACATTTTTCGAGATAAGCCACATTGAGGGATCAACAGCTAGTTGGCAATACTGGCAAAAATTTGACAGTTCCACCATTTCTTGTGTGTAATTCACGTTTGTGTTCTTCTTGCCGCTAAAATGCCTTTTTCCAATGAAGAAAAAAAAGATGCTGCAAATTTATTACGCTTCGCCTCGAAATGCAGTAGTCACTGCAGAAACATGTTTGCAGCGTTATCCTGAGCGACAACAACCGACTTTAAGGTTTTTTCGATTTATGGATGGACAGGAAATCGTACAAGCTGTGAAAATTTATTTGATTTTTATAACGAACTCCTAAATACTAAGGATACATTTTTTCATTGGGTACAAATCAATCCTTCTGTCTCAACGAGGGAAGTTTGCAAATCAACTAGACTTATCACACCAAATCTTTTGGAGACCACTAAAGAGGCATACGTGTAAGCCTTACGCAAACCATGTTTCCGAAGTTCTTCATCCAGGAGACAGTGGTCAGCGTGTAGCTTTTTGCACGTCCCTGATAAATCACCTACAAAACAATCAGAATTTCCTTGATAATGTCATATAGTCTGATGAGTGCAAGTTCACTAATGCAGGAATGTTTACTATGTACAATGATCATTACTGGTCAGTTAAGAAACCACATTAGTTTCAAGAACGGCGACCGCAAATACGATTTGGATTTAATGTGTGGGTTGGTTTTTTGAGCGATCTATGATGAAAATTTAAAGGCCGATTATTATATATGTATATATATATATATATATATATATATATATATATATATATATATATATATATATATATATATATATATATATATACATGAATTGTTTTTTTAACACATTTAACCTTAAAATATGATCTCATCTAAAAATAAAAACAAATGACGAAAATAAAACGTCTCTATGTATTTCGAATCCCGAGTTATCACCATTTTGAAAAAATCAAGGTGCGGTCATTTTCTCAAAATTTAAGGAGGTTCCCCATGTCAGATTTTTGACGATTTTTCTGGAGTAGGTCAATGGGACTTAAGGAACATATTCCAGAGGGACCCTAATTTGCCTATACTAAGTATATCGTAGTATATCGTAGTTTAGATATATGAGTGTGAGCGTGAGTGTGAGTGTGAGTGTCAGTGTGATTGTGTGTGTGAGTGAGTGTGAGTGTGAGTGTGAGTGTAAATGTGTGTGAGTGTGGGTATGGGTGTGTGAGTGTGAGCGTGAGTGTGAGTGTGAGTGTCAGTGTGATTGTAGTGTGAGTGAGAGGTGTGAGTGTGAGCGTGAGGTGAGTGTGAGTGTGAGGTGAGTGTGAGTGTGAGTGTGAGTGAGTGAGTTTGGTGTGAGTGTGGTGTGGTGGAGTGAGGTGTGAGTGTGAGGTGTGAGTGTGAGTGAGTGTGAGTGTGAGTGTGAGGTGAGGTGGGTGTGAGTGTGAGTGTGAATGTGGTGAGTGTGAGTTTAAGTGTGAGTGTGAGTGTGAGTGTGAGTGTTAGTGCGAGTGTGAGTGTAAATGTGTGTGAGTGTGGGTATGGGTGTGTGAGTGTGAGCGTGAGTGTGAGGTGAGTGTCAGTGTGATTGTGAGTGAGTGATGTGAGTGTGAGTGTGAGTGTGAGTGTGAGTGTGAGCGTGAGTGTGAGTGTGAGTGTGAGTGTGAGTGTGAGTGTGTGTGAGTGTGAGTGTGTAAGTGGTGGTGTGAGTTTGAGTCGTGAGTGAGTGTGGTGTGGTGTGAGTGTGAGTGTGAGTGTGAGTGTGAGTGTGTGTGAGTGGTGTGAGTGTGGTGTGAGGTGAGTGTTGTGAGTGTGAGTGTAGGTGTGGTGAGTGAGTGTGAGTGTGAGTGTGGAGTGTGAGTGTGAGTATGTGAGTGAGTGTGAGTGATGTGGTGTGAGTGAGTGTGATGGTGTGGTGTGAGTGTGAGTGTGAGTGTGAGGTGTTGAGTGTGATGGAGTGGGTGTGAGTGTAAGGTGTGAGTGGTGAGTGTGATGTGTGAGTGTGAGTGAGGTGAGTGTGAGTGTGAGTGTGAGTGTGAGGTGTGAGTGAGTGTGAGTGTGAGTGAGTGTGAGTGTGAGTGTGAGTGTGAATGTGAGGTGTGAGTGTGAGTTGAGGTGTGAGTGTGGGTGTAGTGTGAGTGTGGTGAGGTGTGGGTGTGGTGTGAGTGTGAGTGTGAGTGTGGTGTGGTGAGTGTGGTGTGAGGGAGTGTGAGTGTGAGTGTGTGTGAGTGTGGTGTGAGTGAGTGTGAGTGTGGTGGTGTGAGTGTGAGTGTGAGCGTGAGGTGGTGTGAGTGTGAGTGTGAGTGTGAGGTGTGGGTGGTGTGGTGTGAGTGTGAGTGTGAGTGTGAGTGTGGTTGGTGATGTGAGTGAGGTGGTTTGAGTGTGAGTGTGAGTGGTGCAGTGTGAGTGAGTGTGAGTGTGAGTGTGAGTGTGGTGTGAGTGTGGTGTGAGTGTGAGTGTGTGGTGAGTGTGAGTGTGAGTGTGAGTGTGTGTGTGAGGTGAGGTGGGTGTGGTGTGGTGTGAGTGTGAGGTGTAGTGTGTGAGTGTGAGTATGGGTGTGTGGGTGAGCGTGAGTGTGAGTGTGAGTGTCAGTGTGATTGTGAGGTGTGGTGGTGAGTGTGAGTGTGAGTGAGTGAGTGTGAGTGTGAGATGTGAGTGTGAGTGAGAGTGAGTGTGAGTGTGAGTGTGAGTGTGGTGTGAGTGTGAGTGAGTGAGTGTGAGTAGTGGTGTGAGTGTGTGAGTGTGAGTGTGAGTGTGGGTGGTGTGAGTGAGGTGTGGTGTGAGTGTGAGTGTAGTGTGATGTGGTGGGGTGGTGTGGTGTGAGTGTGAGTGTGAGTGTAGTGAGGGTGGTGTGGTGTGACGTGAGTGTGAGTGTGAGTGTGATTGTGAGTGTGAGTGAGTGTGAGTGTGAGGTGAGGTGAGTGTGAGCGTGAGTGTAGTGTGAGTGTGAGTGTGGTGTAGGTGGTGTGAGTGTGAGTGTGAGTGTGGTGAGAGTGTGAGTGAGTGATGTGAGTGTGAGATGAGGTGATGTAGTGAGTGTGAGTGTGAGGTGTTTGTGAGTGTGAGTGTGAGTGTGAGGATGTGAGTGTGAGTGTGAGTGTGGTGTGAGTGAGTGTGAGTGTGAGTGATGGGTGTGATGGTGAGTGTGAGTGTGGGAGTGTGAGTTGTGGTGAGATGTGAGTGAGTGTGAGGTGAGTGTGAGTGTGAGTGTGAGTGTGAGTGAGTGAGTGTGGTGTGAGTGTGAGTGTGTGAGGTGAGGTAGGTGAGTGTGAGTGTGAGTGTGAGTGTGAGTGAATGAGTGGTGAGTTGTGGTGTGTGAGTGTGAGTGTGAGTGTGTAGTGTGAGGGAGGGTGTGAGTGTGAGTGTGAGTGGAGTTTGAGGTGATGTGTGTGTGAGTGAGTGTGAGTGGTGTGTGAGTTGAGTGTGGTGTGGAGTGTGGAGGATGAGTGTGAGTGTGTGAGTGTGGGAGCGTGAGTGTGGGTGTGGGGTGGAGTGTGAGGTGAGGGTTGGAGGTGTGAGTGTGGTGGAGTAGTGTGTAGTGAGTGAGGGTTGTGAGGTGTGTGGTGGTGTGAGGTGAGTGTTGAGTGTGAGTGTGAGTGTGGGGTGTGATTTGTGAGTGTGAGGTGAGAATTGTGAGATGTGGAGTGTGTTAGATGTGAGTGTGAAGTGTGTGAGAGTTTGAGTGTAGGTGATAGAGTGTGATGTGATTGAATGATGATGAGTGATAGTGAGGTGTTGAAGGTGGTGGTTAGATGTGAGTGTGAGGTGAGTGTGAGTGTGAGTGTGGTGGTGTGAGTGTGAGATGTTGAGTGTGAGTTGGGTAGAGTGTGGTGTGAGGGGTGTGAGTGTGAGGTGAGTGTGGGGTGTGGTGTGAGTGTGAGTGTGAGTGTGGGTGGGTGTGTGAGTGTGGTGTGAGTGTGGGTGTGTGAGGTGTGAGGTGTGAGTGTGAGTGTGAGTGTGAGTGTGAGTGTGGAGTGTGAGTGTGAGTGTGAGGTGGGTGTGAGGTGTGAGTGTGAGGGGTGTGGGTGGGTGGGTGGGTGGGAGTGAGTGGGTGTGAGTGTGAGTGTGAGTGTGAGGTGTGGAGGTAGGGGTGAGTGTGAGTGTGAGTGTGGGAGGTGGAGGTGGGAGTTGAGGTGTGGGTGAGTGTGGGAGTGTGAGTGTGAGTGTGAGTGTGGAGTGGTGTGAGTGAGGTGATGGTGTGAGTGTGAGTGTGAGTGTGAGTGTGAGTGTGGTGTGAGTGTGAGTGTGGAGTGTGAGTGTGAGTGAGTGTGAGGTGTGAGTGTGAGTGAGTGTGAGTGTGAGTGTGAGGTGTGAGGTGTGGAGTGTGAGGTGGGAGTGTGAGTGTGAGGTGGGTGAGTGTGAGTGTGAGTGTGAGTGTGAGTGTGAGTGTGGTGTGGAGTGTGAGTGTGAGTGTGAGTGTGAGTGTGAGTGTGAGTGGTGTGGTGTGAGGTGGTGAGTGTGAGTGTGAGTGAGTGTGATGTGTGAGTGTGAGGTGTGAGTGTGGAGTGTGAGTGTGAGTGTGAGTGGAGTGAGTGTGAGTGTGGAGGTGTGAGTGTGATGTGAGTGGTGAGTGTGAGTGTGAGGTGGAGTGTGAGTGTGAGTGAGTGTGTGGAGTGTGAGTGTGAGGGAGTGTGAGTGTGAGTGTGAGTGTGAGTGAGGTGAGTGGAGGTGAGTGTGAGTGTGAGTGTGTGTGGTGAGTGTGAGTGTGAGGAGTGTGAGTGTGTGAGTGAGGGTGAGTGTGAGTGTGAGTGTGATGTGGGTGTGAGTGTGAGTGAGTGTGAGGTGAGTGGTGTGAGGTGGTGAGTGTGAGTGTGAGTGAGTGAGTGTAGTGTGAGTGTGAGGTGAGGTGGGTGGTGTGGTGTGGGGTGGTGTGAGTGTGGGTGGTGTGAGTGTGGTGTGGTGTGAGTGTGGGTGAGTGTAGTGTGGGTTGGTGTGGGTGAGTTTGTGTGAGTGTGAGATGTGAGTGTGAGTGTGATGTGAGTGTGAGTGTGAGTGTGGTGTGAGTGTGAGTGTGTGTGGGTGAGTGTGAGTGTGAGTGTGAGTGTGAGGTGAGTGTGAGTGTGAGTGTGAGTGTGAGTGGTGTGTGAGTGTGGTGTGGAGTGTGAGTGTGAGTGGTGAGGTGTGTGGTGTGAGTGTGGGTAGGTGTGTGTGAGTGTGAGTGTGAGTGTGTGAGTGTGAGTGTGAGTGTGAGTGTGGTGTGTGTGATGTGAGTGTGAGTGAGTGTGAGGTGAGTGTGGTGTGAGGTGAGTGAGTGTGAGTGAGTGTGAGTGTGAGTGTGGTGTGAGTGTGAGTGTGGTGAGTGAGTGTGAGTGTGAGTGGAGTGGTGGTGTGAGTGTGGGTGGGTGTGGTGGTGTGGGGTGAGTGTGGGTGGTGTGTGTGGTGTGAGGTGGTGTGGTGTGTGTGTGTGAGGAGGTGTGGTGGTGTGATGTGAGTGTGGGTGGAGTGGGGTGGGTGTGAGTGTGGTGTGAGGTGGTGTGATGTGAGTGTGAGTGTGGTGTGGAGGTGTGAGTGTGGTGTGTGTGAGTGTGGTGGTGTGAGTTTGGGGTGAGGTGAGTGTGGTGTGGTGGGGTGGTGTGAGTGTGAGTGTGAGTGTGGTGGGTGTGAGTTGGTGTGGTGTGAGTGTGGTGTGAGGTGGGTGTGAGTGTGAGTGTGGTGTGGTGGGTGGGGGTGAGTGGTGTGGTGTGAGTGTGGTGTGAGGTGGGTGGTGTGGTGTGAGTGGTGTGGTGGTGTGGGTGGTGTGGTGTGGTGTTGTGGGGGTGGTGGGTGGGGTTGGTGGGTGTGAGTGGTGGGTGTGGTGTGGTGTGGTGTGTTGGTGGTGTGGGTGTTGGTGTGGTGTGAGGTGTTGTGAGTGTGGGTGGGTGTGAGTGTGAGTGTGGTGGGTGAGTGGGTGTGGTGTTGTGGGTGAGGTGAGTGTGAGTGGGGTTTGAGTGTGGGAGGTGGTGTGGTGTGAGTGGGGTGTGGTGTGAGTGTGAGTGGGTGGTGGAGGTGGTGTGAGTGTGGTAGTGTGGTGTGAGGTGGTGAGGTGAGTGTGAGTGGAGTGGAGTGTGGTGGAGGTGGTGTGAGTGTGAGTGAGTGGAGGGAGTGGTGGGAGTGTGAGTTTGAGTGTGGGTGGGTGTGGTGTTGGTGGTGTGGTGTGTGAGGTGAGGTGAGTGTGGTGGGTGTGGGTGGTGTGGTGTGAGGGGGTGAGTGGAGTGGAGTGGGGTGTGAGTGTTGGGTGTGAGTGTGGTGTGGTGAGGTGAGTGTGAGTGGGTGTGGTGTGAGGTGAGGTGAGTGGGGTGAGTGTGAGGTGTGGGTGTGGGTGTGAGTGGGAGTGTGAGGGAGTGTGAGTTAGGTTTTTTGTAAAAATTGGTTGGGAGTCAGTTCCATTGTTTGAGTGGGACAATTTAGTAACTGAATCCTAGACATTTAGTACAACAAAATATGTTGAACTAAAAACGATTTTTCTTGATTTAAGCATTATGATAAATTGTATATTAGGTATTAAGAACGGTAAGGGATTGTGTACTACTTTAAGACAATATTATCGTAATACTTACATTATATGTTGTCCGATGCCCATTTTTATAAACCCTTTGGTTGAGTTAAGAATGCGAAATTATAGTTAAGGTTTCACGCGCTCACACACAACAGTACACGAACATCATTTTGCTAACTTTCAGTACGCGCACGCACGCAAATAACACATCGCATCATTCTTACAAGTACACAATTACGCACACGTACGACTCACACCATCACACGCACGTACATCACAAAATACGACTGTACGGACGCACACCAATAACGACACAGCATTACACATACACACTCACAAACTACAGCACACGCCATGCCACACGCACACACGCACGCACACACGCCCACGCACACACGACGCACACACGACACACACGCACACACGGCACACACGCACACGCACACACGCACACACACACAGCACACACGCACTCACACGCACACACACACGCACACACGCATCACAGCACACACGCACACGTACAAACGCACACGCACACCACGACACGCCACACGCACACGCAGCAGCACACACCCACACACACATGCACACACGCACATCACACACGTACACACCCACACATGCACACACACCACCACAGCACACCACACACCACGCACACACACACGCACGCAACACACGCACACGCCACACACACACCACACACACACACACACGCACACGACACACTGCATCACACGCACACCGACACACACGCACACAGCACGCACACACAGCACCACCACACCGCACACCGCACACCACGCACACCACACACACACACACCGACACCGACACGACATCACGTACACACACACACCACACACGCACACAAACGCGACACGCACACGCACACGACACGCACACACACACACACCACACACGCACACACCACGAGCAGCACACGACACCACACGCCACACACACACACACGCACACACGCACACACGACACGCACGCACCACGCGCACACCGCACACCTGCACACAAAGTACACACACACACGCACACACACACGCGCCTCACACGCACACAAGTACATCACACCCACACACACACACACACGCAGCACGCACGCAACCAGGCACAGACCACGCACACCACGCACACCACAACACGCGCACCACACAGGCACACACGCACACACGCACCACGCACACGCCTCACACGCACCACACACCCACACTCACACGCCACACACACGCACACACGCACACAACCATACATTCACACACCCACACCCGCACACACTTAGGCACGCACGCAACCAGGCACAGACGCACGCACGTACACACGCACATTCACACACGCGCGCACGCAAACAGGCACACACGCACACACGCACACACGCAGACACACACACACCCGTATGCGTGCACACAGCCGTACACACGCACACACACTCACACGCACATACGCACATACGCACACACCCTCGCCTCGCCACCTCCATCCTCACATACACCCGCCCTCTTACCCACACCCTCCGTGATTTGTACACCCGCTTCCCCCAATCCTAATCTCACCCGCTTTCAATCCTCGAGGTATTGCATTCGCAATATCCCGAAATCCATAACCACACATAAATCCTTTTACAACGCCATTAAATCCCTTTACCTTCCCTGGTTAAACTTAACGTTTAACCATAACCACACCTGTCTCCTAGAAACACCCTCTCCCTTGCCGGACGGTACACAGCTTAGGCTGTGGCACCATTTGGGTGAACCCACAGTAGCCCCGACCCAACTATCCGATCCCTGTCCTTACAACACCACTCCTAGAGCGCCTTCCTTTTCCTTCGTGATTCGTCTCGTAGATAGGAACATCCTAAAATTCAAAATCCTCGGTGCGATCCATCTTCCACACGTGAGGAAGGCTGTTCGCATCACCGCTCAGGCGAGCTACACCCCCACATCCCTTATCCGTATCATAACCTCGTCCTAAACCACCCTTGAATACCTCCTCGCACGCGGTGTCGTCATGTTCGGGCGACACTACAGTTGCGAACCATCCCTTATCCTTCAACCTCTCCCCAAGTATTGCTCCACCTGCACGCAGGTGGCGCATACTTCTGAAGAGTGTCCTAGCCGTGAAAGTCGTTGTTCCAACTGTGGCGAAAGCCACAGATCCTCGTCCTGCAAATCCTCGGCTAACCCATGGTGTGACAACTGCGAGGAAGCTCACCCTTCCTACTCCTTCAAGTGCCGGAAGGCGGGAACCTCCCAGTTATCCGTCGAAGATGGCTTCCCTCGAACCTATCCTGTCTTCCAAAGAGTCCGACTCGGAAGACACAGACCACCTTAAACCCTCTTCCGACAACGAATCCCTATCCATCAAAGACTTCCTTCAAATCCTCACTCGCTCCCTCTTTCAGATGTTCCCCGACCGACGAGATAAGGTTTTCCGCACCCTAGATTCGCTATCCCGATACTTCTTCCAACGGAGGATCAACATCTGCATATCCGGTACGCGGATGAAGGTCGCCGTAATCCGCCAACCGCAAACCGCTGTCTCAACACATTGGGAACTGGATCAAAGAGAAAAGACGAATCTATCGCCAATTCTTGCGATCTATAGACCCGGCTCCCAAGACCGAATACAATCGCCTTAACGCCTTAATCAGGCGAGAAGCCACCAAAGACGCCGAAGACTCCTGGACCAAAGCCACTTCCCAGTTAGATTATAGAAATGGTAAACTCTTCTGGCAATAGTTCGATAGACTGACCAGAAGGAAAGTCAACCCTAAATCCCACCTAACCGACCTACAGGGCAACCTAATCTCCTCCGACCAAGGAAAGGTCGATTTCTTTGGTCATCACCTCCAATCCATTTTCCAATCCCCCGACGATCCCCAATTCGATAACCGGTTCAAGGCACTCCTCGAGGGTCGCCTTGAAGAATTCCGCAACCTTAACCTTCCTGAAATCCAACTCGATAACGAGAATCCTTTTTATGCCCCCATCACGCCCGACCAGGTCCACACATTTCAAAAAAAGGAAAAACTTCCCCAGGTCATGACGGCCTAAATCGAAAAATCCTCCGTCATTTACCCGACTCAGCCCTTCGATTACTCTCCAATATCTACAACCAATGATTAATCCCGACGGACTGGAAATCAGCCTCCACCGTCATGATACCCAAACCCCACGCCGACCTAACCTCACCCTCCTTCTATAGACCAACCTCCCTCCTGAGTTGCCTCGGAAAATGCTTTGAGCAGATTCTAGCCAGGGGGAACACCTCAAATTTAACGACCTCCTTCCCAACAAGCAATTCGGCTTCCGTTCCAACCGAACGTGATACGACCCCTTGTTGAAGCTACTTACAGAGACCACCAGAGCATTCAATCACAAGCAATGCAATGTGGCTTGTTTCTGGACATTAAGCAAGGATTCGACAGGGTCTGGCACGCAGGTCTCCTGCACAAGATCCTTAACCTCAACATTCCCGACATCTTCTCCAAACTCCTACTCTCGTACCTGATCAATCGGTCAGTTCGGGTCAAAGTAGGAAAAACCTCCTCAGATCCTTTCCAACCTACAGCAGGCGTACCGCAAGCTTCTGCCTTAGCCCCGATCCTCTATATTATCTTCGCATCCGATATTGCCGAAGTCACACAACCCGCAGTCGTCGATGCGAAACGACCTCATATCCAAAACCCTTCGGAACTTCTTCAACTGGGCGAACCGGTGGAGAGTCTCGTCAATCCCACCAAAACGCAAGCAATCCTCTTCCGACATCCTAATTACACCGAAGATAAGTTTCCAAAGCTTTCCTCCAGAAACATTTCCCTCACCCTAAACCAAGAAAGACTCCCACTCCAACAAGAAGTCACCTACCTAGGAATCCTCTTTGTAAACGTAAGTACTAAAGATCCTCTAACATTTTTAAGTTAGACATAATATTTATGCCAATAAAATAAATTTTTGTGTTAAAACAGTCAATGTTGAAAGTGAACACGCCCAGACAACACAGGTATGTCACATTTATGTAAATGCAACGTATAATAATTTATAAGAAACATTTATGTAACAAGTAGATTACATCTAGCAAACAATTGGTTACATCCGGCGTGCCGCAAGGCTCACACCTGTGTCCTTTATTGTTTTTGGTTTATATAAATGTTATTGAGAAGTGATTTGAGCCTCAAATATCTTATTGTACACTGACCATTTGAAAATATTTTGTAAAATATCATCAATAAAAGATACCATAAATCTCCAAAAGGATCTTAACAATTTCACTTATTATGTAACGCACCTGCACCAGTTTCTTCATTGTTGGGAAAAACATTCATTTTTACTAACATTTATTACGCACTAGCAGTTTGATACGTGCCTTATGTTTTATAACTGAGTTGGTCGTTTTTTGTTTCAATATACTTCCATTATAGGACAAATTCGAAACATAACTTTTTTATTTGTAGTTCTATTTCACAACGTTTGAAGAAAGGATAACTTAGTTATTTAAAATTGAAAAAATAGCATTTTTATGTTTTATGAAATTTGCAGATTTTTCCGAATTTTCAAAGGACGTCTGACATTGCCACTATGTAGGATAACTTTTGTCCCATTTGATCAAATCTGTACCTTTTGCGCTTTCTGAAATCCCTATAGTGAGAATAGTTAAGTCGGCACGCTGAATACCAATTTCGTTCGTCATAATTGTTACTTACACAACAATTTTCTTGGTAAAACTATGAAATATATTGTCTCAATGACCAAGACTCAATTTTCAGTTCTTGGTCATTTTTCACGCCCAGAATTTGTATTTATAGACCAATTTCTGTAGTAAAACGGTCAAACGTATTGCTCTCAATCTGAAAAACCATTGTATGGGTTTAAGAGATTAGTTGCAAAATATTTATATATCTGTTCTCTGGGTTATATTTTTGGATGCTTTGACAATACCCATAAGTCATAAGGTAAGATAACAATTTACTTTTTTTATTACGTAAATAGAACTGTATACAGGATTATGAATATGAACATCGAAATTTAAGACAAGTTAAGTTAATCAAGTCAAGAACAGCGAATTTTGTATCAATGTGATGTTTTTAAAAATAAGTCTGACAACATTTCTGAATTAAGAAACTTGATTTTAAGTTTACGTGCCGAAATTGACGTTTTAAAAAATAAATCTGATCAACTAATTACACATAATCAACCGATAGCCGAGATACCTGAAGCAATCGTTAGCGAAGTTCAAGAACGCCAATTTAGTGATATTTAATCTAGAGGAATCTTCTGGAGACGATCATAATAAAATTGTTGATATTAAAAGTATTTCAACAAATGTGCCATAAGGAACCTGCAGTTCAAACGTATCGGGTTTAAACAGCAAGGTAAATCCCGCCTAATTAAAGTATCACTGAATAGTAGCAATGATGTCTTAACTATTCTCCGTGGAAAGAAGCGGCTACCTGCTGGAAGTGCTGTAAGGATATACAAGGATCAAACACCAACGCAGCAGGAGCCCCTTAAGAAGTTGCGCACTACATTAATGAAAGATTAGCCATAGGTGAGACCGATCTTACTGTTAGATATATTAGGGGTGTATCACAAATTTCAAAAAACCAAAATTACGTACCAAATAAATATTCCGAATTTTAACGTATCATTTAATTAAAATAATAATAACCTATTAAAGTGTTATTTTCAAAACGTTCGTGGTTTAAAATAAAAATTCAAGAACTTTACTCTCCTGTTAGTGCTTCTGATACCGACATAATTTTTTTTTTATGATTGTGGACCTGAACAGGCTAAATTTGACCTATCGTGCTAAATCACTCGGGGACACTTAGGAAGATGGATAGAGGGATAATGAATTGCCAATAGATGCCTATGAACAGCTACCTTAAATTTTCTCATATCATAAGTGAGAGGAAAGCAGGAACTAGGGAGATCATTCTAGAGTTTAGAATCCGTGTAGAAAAATGTGGATTGCGCCCGTTTGGTACGACAAGCGGAGATTTGTACTGCACACTGATGATGTGAATGAGCGAACCAAGTGTTTCTCGCAAAGATAGCCCGAGATGGTATCAAAGAATATAATTCAGCAGCACAATAGCCGTTGTAATAACGATAATACAAAGAAAGAACTGAAACCATCCTTCTATGCTCAAGTGACTGTATGTGAGAAGTTAAGGACGGGTCATTTATAAGCCTAATCGCTCTCTTTTGAATACGATCAACAATATCGAGAGCGTATTGGGGAGCACTAACCCAGAGTTATATTCCAGATGAGGCCGAATTTGGGCCTTATACAGCAGGAGTTGTCGAGAGGTAAAGTACTGCTTAGATCTGTACAAAAAACCTATTTTACGAGCAGCTGTTTTGGTAGCTGACAGAAGATGGTCAACCCATGACAGATTTGAAGACAGAGTTATACCCAACAGAGCAATAGAGTCTGAAAACTTAAGAACTGAGCCATTCATACTTACAACAGGAAATGATCGATCTTTTTTGGTGGACACAAGGCAACACTGAGTTTTGTTAGCATTAAATTTAACTAGATTATTGCTTGCCCATTCGAGAATACATTGAATTTGCCACTTCAGCTTTAATTTCTTGATTTGACATAGAAGGTGGGTTATCACTATGAGTAGACTGAGATGAACTACAGTGAAGAGTGCTATCGTCAGCAAAGTAATGGATGGGGTTAGTTGTTGAAGAAATAAGGTCATTTGTGTACAGCAGAAATAGTGTAGGCGCTATAACAGATCCCTGTGGTACGCCCGCGTTAATGCTAACTTCTTTTGGTTAAATGCCTTTGAGATATCTAAAGCGACTACAACTGTTTCACCGGACTGCTCTACTGTATTGTTCCAAACTTGGGTCACATATGAAAGAAGATCACCTGTTGAACGACTTTGCCTAAACTCATATTAGTGGTCACTAAGGAGTTGTTAGTTTCAAGGAACGTAAGCCGTTGCTGATTGATGGCTTTTTCCATGATTTTAGACAAAATGGAAATGATGGCTTAATCGAATCAGCCCTCAGTGAAGATATATCCAGTGCTGAACTTTTTTCTGTAAATTTTCGAGTTTATCTGTGTGATCGACAGTTTGAAATAATCAACAAATCTTGGGATGTAATATTTCATGTTTTTAGTAAAATTTATTTTAATTTTCTTCTTGTGATTCTTTGTTTAATTAATAACTTTAGCCTTAGAATAATGTTATTGTTTTTAATTTTTAATAAGAATACGTACTTTACACCAGCTTCAGTTATTACTTCATCATTTTCAAATCAAAATATTTCGAAAACGGCACACACTATCGAGTTTTACCAATAGTACCTTTTTGGTGTAAAATTGAATGATGTTTAGGTCACCTAAAATTTGGACTAGAAAATCTAACCTCAAAAAGGTTATGTTTAAAACTACGAAAGGAGACGGTAAACAAAGGAACATAGGATGAAGTTATGACGATGTGTAACGTCATCTATTTTAGATAAGATAAACAAGACTACTGTAACCTAACATAATTAGATTAGATAAACAAAACTACTATAACCTAACAAAAGTAGATTAGATAAACAAAACTACTGTAGAGAAAAAAAAAGTGCACGAGCCGGGAACCGAACCCGCACCAAAAGCGTAGAAGACGATTCCTACCACTACACCACCAGCGCTCTAGAAGTTTGACATTGCGGGTCGCTTTCTCCATCCAAGTTTAAACTAAGTTTAGGTAAAACCAGGATTAAATTCATGGTTTAAACCAAAAATCTTAAACTTAGATTAAACCAAGTTTAACTTAAACTTTCATTTCACCTGGTTTAAATTCTAGATCAGATTTAAACTGGTTAACATAACCTAACATGTATTAGATATTTACGTTCCTACACTCGTGTGGTTATTTTGTTCATCTTCTTCATAATTTATGGTTGCTTTTTCTATTTTGACATTTAGTTTTCAATTTGTAAAACCGATAAGCGATTTTGAAGTGATCAAATTGTTTTTGTAGTTATTTATAAATTTTTTAATTGAAACTTTTTTTGTGTTTTTAATTGCGTACACTAGTTATCGTTTCATTGTCTGTACGAGAAATGGAAGATTTAATTGAAATATTAAAGGAGATTGATGATGAAGATTTTGACATTGTTATTTCACCAAAATGACTTAGAAATTATAAGGACCAGAATGGATCATTTCCAAAAATGAGACGAGACCGATTTCTTCCATTTAGAATCCATAAAATAACAGCAAACTTAGTTCTTCATAAAATAAGAATGCTATAAAAACAAAAACATTAAACTAACGTGCTTTGACACCAGAAATGATGTTCCTAGTAACATTAAGATTTTATGCATCCGGTAGCTTTCCCATTAAATCGGTGATTACAGTGGAATACACTTATCGACCAACAGTAAGGTATAAAAAAAAGTTTCTAGAGCCCTTCATCAGCTTTTCTCTGAATTCATTTTCATGCCAACAGATCTGGAAGGAAAAAAAAGTAAAACATGGATTTTATTTAAAGGCTCGTTTCCCAAATTGTTTTGGTGCAATTGATTGCACTCATGTAAAAATACAATCGCCCGGAGGAGAAAATGCTGAAACGTTTCGAAAGGGGTTTTCTCCATTAATGTTCAAACAGTATGCGATTCCCATATATTTAATTCTTCACAAATGAAAAGGCGATTTGAAGCGCGTGAATTTGGAACAGCTGTTCTTGTAGATGACAGTGGCTATGCTGTGAAATTTCTTATAACCCCTTTAACTAACCCTATTACTGATGATGAGCTGTTTTACAAGAAGCAATAACAAGAACAAGGAATCCTGTTGAACGATCGGAAACGCAGGTTCCCCATTTTAGCAACTGGTATTAGGCTCAAAATGGATAGGGTTGAAAGTATCATAATTGCTACCGCTGTCCTTCACAATATAGCGTGCATGGAACATGAAAGTGTTCCTCCAGTTACACAAGAACAATTAAGAGCAATAGATCATGTTCATAATACACAAACACAAGTAAATAAACTCGCAGAACGCCATTAGACGCAATCAGTTAATTTAGGAGTACTTTCATAATACGTTATTAAATCCGTGAAATAAAGATCTGTTGAAAACCAAGTAGGCTTACCAATTTTTGAGACAATTGCAATACTTTCCTTATTTAGGGTCAGATGGGTAAGCAAAGTAAAAGTAACACATTTGTTATTGAAAATATTACCAAGTTATTTATTAAAAATGTATAAAATTATTATAATAAAAAAAAAACTCATTCTTCCTACATTTTTTTTTTCATTTTCAAGTCATGCTCCTCCTGCATATTTTTCATTTGAATTTCAAGTTCAATGCTTTGAATTTTTAACTGCTCTTCTACAGCTTGCTTTTGCAATTCGTGTTTCTCCTGCGACACATTATGTATTTTTTCGTCCAGTGAAACCTTTCTAACCTTCTTGACCCTCAGTGTAGTAGAAGGGCGGCTCTCTCAACTGTTTGACATTAAAATGCCGATCATAGTTCAACTGTGTTTTACATTTAACTGAACCATCAGAACCGTCTGTCAAGAATAGAAGATATTTAAATCTTCATTTAGGCCTACTGTAATTTCCGTACCATCATTCATGGCATCGCTACATTGCATTACAAAAATTGGTGCATCAGATACATTTTCTGCAGTACTTATTTCAATAATGTTATCACGTATCAGAATCAAATTCCGAATGCATTCCTTCAACCCGAAACGCACCTAATAACTCCTAGTATTTGTAATGAAACCTGATTGAGAGGGGCCCCCTCCAGTACCAACCACATTTTTTTTCTTCAGAAAATTTCTTTTTTGAAGTTTTTTAATATTGTCATATTTACCTTTAAGAGTTCGCTAGTCTATACTAATCATCCCGCTTGCTTCATTACATTTTTCAGTCAGGTTTTTCCATTTCTTCCTTTTCTTTGGTTGTCACTGCATCAGTTTTCTTACTCTCAAATATGCCTTTTTTGTCAATTACAAGTTGCAATAATAAATCAATTTCGTTTTGTGTAATTTTTTACATTTTTAATATCTTTTTTTCCATTTTATAGTTACGTTTAAGATGAGTTACAATAAAACACTAAATTTAAAGAAAACATAACCTACTTCCTTAACCATACAAGACGTTTTTATAATAGAAAACTTTTACTACAGGTGACTGAATGTAAACAAACTTCAGGCGTAAAATGCAATCCTCGTTTAAAGCAAGTTTAAACTAAATAAGGTTTGAGAAAATGAACAAGAGTTTTAACTTCGGATTAAAGATAAACTGGTTTAAACTAAATTTAATTTAAACTTGGATGGATAAAGCGGCCCTAAAAGTGATATTTAGAAGATGAACAAAATAACCACACGAGTGTAGGAGTGTTAGGTTATGTTAACCAGTTTAAATCTGATCTAGAATTTAAACCAGGTGAAATGAAAGTTTAAGTTAAACTTGGTTTAATCTAAGTTTAAGACTTGGAGAAACTGATTTTTGGTTTAAACCATGAATTTAATCCTGGTTTTACCTAAACTTAGTTTAAACTTGGATGGAGAAAGCGACCCGCAATGTCAAACTGCTAGAGCGCTGGTGGTGTAGTGGTAGGAATCGTCTTCTACGCTTTTGGTGCGGGTTCGGTTCCCGGCTCGTGCACTTTTTTTTTCTCTACAGTAGTTTTGTTTATCTAATCTACTTTTGTTAGGTTATAGTAGTTTTGTTTATCTAATTTAATTATGTTAGGTTACAGTAGTCTTGTTTATCTTATCTAATTATGTTAGGTTACAGTAGTTTTGTTTTTCTTATCTAAAATAGATGACGTCACACATCGTCATAACTTCATCCTATGTTCCTTTGTTTACCGTCTCCTTTCGTAGTTTTAAACATAACCTTTTTGAGGTTAGATTTTCTAGTCCAAATTTTAGGTGACCATAATCAAAAAAATGTGTACACATTTTTTTTAAGCCCTGTATCTTGAATACGGATGCCGTTTCGAGAATTTTTTAATAAACAAACCCCACTTATTTTTAATTATTCTACCTATGCAACCAATAGGGCCTGATTTTTTGGAAACACCCTGTATTATTGTCAGATTTTCACAAATTTTTTGAATTATTTGAACAGATTTGCTATAATTATAAGGATTTATTAACAATCGGTGACTTGAACGTTCCAAACTCTAATAATGTTTCTGTAAATAATAGTAAGTGGGAGGTATTGTACCAGTTTTTCAATATACTGTGTTTCAAGCAATGTAATAATATTACTAATACTATAACAATCGTATTTTATATTTAATCTTTAGCAATGTTAAATGTTTAGTAATACATGATGATATTCCGTATACTAGAGAAGATTTTCACCAACCTGCTTTATGTGTATCTATAGATTGTAACCGAATGGATGTTAACATTTCCTATTAATAAGATAAACTTTGATTATAGTTTTAGAAAAGCTGACTTTATAAACTTATATAATTCTTTACTAAAGATTGATTGGTCATGGTTACGTCATTTTTCATATGTTGATGATTCATGCACTGAAGTTCATAACTTTGTACCTACTCAGTATTTGATATGTACGTGCCATGCTATGAAAGTAAAAAACGGCACTATACTGAGTGATTTACACCTAAAATAATCTATAATATCAGCTTAAAATACAAATTTCTTAATAGATATAAATGGCTTGGCCGTTGCTGTAACTTAGACAAATTTAAACGTTTAAGGAAACTCTTTAAATTGCAAATTGCTAATGTTTACAGTGACTACCTTTGATCTGCTGAAAACTCAATATCTAATAACGCGAAAGCATTTTGAGCCTTTGTAAATTCCAAACGTGGTAGCGGTAGAATTTCTGGAAAAATGCGCCAAGGTTCCGAAATCCTTTTATCGCCATTAGAAATAGTTAATGCCTTCGCTTGAGCATTGTGCTGGTGTTTACACTCAAGCTCCCAATTTAGCCAGTAGCTTTAATATAGAAACCAATAGTGTCCCAGTTTCTTAGGAAAGGATTGTGCTGCTATATTTAGTGATCCATTATGTATACTGTTCCATTTATTAATTACTAAATTCTAAAATCTGGCGATCCTACAGATATTGGCAATTACAGACCAATTAGTATTTTACCCACTTTTGCGAACGTTTTTGAGCTTGTTGTTTATGCTCGTATTTACTCATCCGTTAAGTCGTACACCTCACCCTATCAGCACGGTTTTATAGAACGTATATCTTGTACTACTAATTTGATGTGTATTACACAATTTATATCACATGAAATTGATAATCGTTCTCAAGTAGACGTAATATATACGGATTTCTTCAAGGCTTTCGATCCTACTGCTCATAACATCATCAATAATAAATTTGGCTTTAGTGTTAGTCTACTTAATTTCTTTACTTCATATTTATCCGATCGCTACCAATACGTTACGTACAATAATTGCAAATCTGTGCAATTTACTTCACCACCAGGTGTACCACAGGGTTCGAATCTAGGCCCCTTATTATTTTTGTTATTTACTAACGGCTTGCCTTCTGAATTGTCCTACAATGTTCTGATGTTTGCACAGATGATGTTCAACTATATTCATCTATTTTAAATGATAATGACTGTGTACATTTACAATTGCAACTGAGACAATTGATGAAATGGTGTGATAGTAATAATCTTTACCTAAATATTGTCAAATGTAAGGTTACTTCCTTTACTCATAAACTAAATGCCATTATATACCATTACTTTATAGGATCTGACCGATTACTACGTGTATCGTCGGTAGAAGATTTAGGAGTACTTTTGATTCCTCTTTAACTTTTTCTGATCACATAAATGAAATTTGCTCTTCTGCAATAAAGATAGGCTTTATCATTAGAACCACTAAATCGTTTACTAACATGCATGCTCTAAAATCGTTCAATTTATTGGTTCGCTCCAAGTTAGAATAGTGTGCCTTAGTCAGGCGCCCTTCGAATAAATAACAAATATCTGACATTGAAAATGTACAAAGGAAGTTTCTAAAACTTATTAGTTATAAGTTAGGCGGTATTTATCCTGCACAAGGTTATTGTCAAAATGCATTACTAAGTAGATTTAATATGCGGAGCTTAGAAGAAAAAAGGACTAGACTTGGTATTACATTTTTGTACAAACATTGACTGTTCATATCTCCTACAAATGATACATTTTCACGTGCCTAGAATGTCTCATACGTTTTATTATTCTGCGTCAAATACAAATGTACTTGCTGGATCACCTATGTATTTCATCTTTAAGGATTGTAATGTTACATGTCACTACTACGATATACAAGTAGAATGAGAGCGGTTTCCCCCCACCATTTTTGTGACGTCATAGGAACGGGCGGGGCTGAGTGGTGGGAGAATTCATGTGACCGGCGGCCATCTTGGTGGTCATTTTGTCGGCCATCTTGACGGCCATCTTATCCGCCATCTTGTCGGCCATCTTGTCAGTAATATTGTCGTCCATCTTGTCGATTACGGCCCTCTTGGCATAAGTCTTGCAAAATTGTTCGTGGGCTTTCGCCCCTTGTCGTGACCCTTGGCAGGAAATTTGAATTTGTATACTAATAAGGGGGCCTAATGCTAACCTATAAGACAGGTATAGGACTTCGCAACTTGCTCTCGGGGCTTCGCCCCCTTGTCGTGAGCTTGTTCGTGGGCCTGCGCCCATTCTCGTAATCCCCTTGGCGGGAAATTTGAATTTGTATTTAATTCTTTACATTCTGATTGTTTATTGCGAGAAATTTGAACTTGTATTCTAATAAGGGGCCAAATGCTAACTTATAAGACAGATGTAAGGCTTCGCAACATGCTTGCGGGTCTTAGCCCCTGGTCCCATGGCGGGAAATTTGAATTTGTTTTTAAGTCTACATTCTGATCGTTTATTGCGTGAAATTTGAACTTGTACTCTAATAAGGGGGCCTAATGCTAACTTATAAGATAGGTGTAGCGCTCCGCAACTTGCTCCAGGGCCTTCGCCCCTGGCCGCTTGACGGAACATTTGAAACTGTATTTAAGTCTTTGCAGATTGTGGTGGAAAAACCGAATTTGTATTATAATATGGTACCCTAGTTCTAGCTTGCAAGATAGGTATAGGGCTTCGCAACCTGCTCTCCAGCCTTCGCCCCTTGACCGAAAATTTGAATTTGCGCCATCTACTTGTGTATGGACTAATGAATGTTTTCTGTAATAGAAGTGGCTCCACCTAGCGGTGTATTTTAGAACTATATACAGATCACTGTAATGGTTATGGGGGAAATGTGAAATGAGAGGCCCTAGTTCTAACTTGCTAGATAGGTATAAGACGTCTACACCACCTTTCGGGATTTAGTCCACTGTTACGCACCACTTATTATGGTTTTAATTAAGAGCCATAATTAAATTTATAAATAAAAGAGGTAAAGGGTTTTAATCATTTACTATAAGTAATACTATTTTGAGATCTAAAACTCCTGAATGTTTTCTGTAATAGGGGCTGGCGTTATTGGAAATGGAAAAATGATAATTAAAATATTTACATACAAGATCTGCCTTAGCGGAAACACCTCTGTCAAAAAGGGCCTTAGATTTATAAACAAGCCTGAACGTCCTAAGTCGTTATTAATCTGTTTATAAAAAGATAAAGGGTTTTAATCATTTATTATAAGTAATACTTTGAGATTTAAAATTAATGAATGCTTTCTGCCGTTATTGGAAATGGAAAAATGATAATTAAAATATTTTACATACAAGATCTGCCTTAGCGGAAACATGTCGGTCAAAAAGCGCCTTAGATTTAAAAGCATACCTGAACGTCCTAAGTCGTTATTAATCTGTTTTTAATTATGAGTCTTACAGCCATTTTGTTTTGGCGGGAAATTTGAAATCTCCCCTTGTCAAAAGGCAGAAATCAACCAAATCAATCGACCGCTATCAAATCAAACAAATCAATTAAGTAAATCAATCGCAAACAAATCACTCTCTATCAAATCAATCAAACAAGCAGATCAATCACAATCAATCAAAACAATTAACCAAATCAGTCAAACCAATCGACCTCAATCAAATCAAACAAGAAGCTGAGCTAACAATTCTTCATAACCTTCAGGTAACTATTCTCCCACTGTATATAACTAGCTCCTATGAGGGACCGCTAACTTTGTAGATAAGGCTAACCGACACTCAGAGCTGGTACTCTCCCTAAACGTGAGGACACCGGTGTGATAAAACAGTCGGTCATTAGCAGATCAATCTCAATCAATCAAATCATAACTTACAATTTACCAAAATCAGTTTACAATTTAAAAATACTAGTTTCGCTTAACTTACAGCTTGCTAAAACGAATCACAATTCAAAAATATATGAGATAGCCCTAGGAATTACTGTCAATATACGAGTATCAAATTAGCTTGTAACACAATTGCCGGGGTTTTGCATACAGTGCCAAATATACGTTTTACAGTTAAATTAGTTAAAAAGGCCTATATAATAACAAATATATAACCAAACTCGAAATCAGTCCGTTATATTATTTTACATATAAGGAATGTCTTGTCGGAAATACATCTGACAAGATGGCCTTAGATTTATAAACAAGGTTGAACGCACTCCTTCGTCTTTGACAATTGACCATTGCCTGGAGATAAATAAACAAGCTGACTTTCATTCCCAATTTTAATGGACTGAACCTGAGGATAGGGTCGAACAGCTCAATACTGTCAGCTGACTTTCATTTCCAATTGAAGCTAATACCGATTTCGTTTCGTAAGGCAACTGTAGGACTCCATGTTTTATTTTACACAACGCTTATCATTGTCATTAGACAACCACAATAATAATATCATAAAAAAGTAGTGAGGGGAAGCTGCCCTCATTATACGTAAACACCATAGTTCACTACATTAAATATTACGTAATATACAAGTTATAGATTGTGCATAATGCGCATTTTAGTTTTTTTTTTTGCTTTTTTCTCATCGTTTTTAATCTCTTACGTATTGAATAGTAAGGACTAACTTGAACTTCTCCCGTTTTTTTGTTACGTAATTTTTTTTTTATTTTCTTTAGAGTTAAATTCAATTTTAGTATATATAAGAATATTGTAGGTACATATTACCGTCTAAGGTAAAAGTAGGTACCTTTTTTTTGTTTTTGTCTTTATTTGTAATTTTGGCTTAATTGATCAGTAAATGGATTATAATCTGTTGATCAATAGTAGTAAAAGAGACACCCTCATCTCCACTTTTTTGTGACGCCCACAAACCCCACCCCTGGGACACCTTGCCGCCATTTTTTTTCATCGGTCACGCCCACCTTCACTTTTTACACTAACGCTCACGTGGTGGTCGTATTTTTACCGTGAGACTGACCACGGATTCAGTGCTCAGATTGGTCATGGAGTAGGACCCGAGCTAGGACAGAATCAAAAATCTGTTCAAAATTTTCTAATAATGTTAGTATGTAAGAGAGGTATCGGAACTTGTTCTCGGTCCTGAGCCCCAGATTAGAATTTGTATTCTAATAAGAGGTCCTAGTCTCGTAAGGCAGGTATAGGTGGCGTAAGACTAAAAATTAAACATGAATGAAAATGATAAAACCGTATTATTGATAAAAGTAGACGGCCTTGATATTTTGTTTATAGCTAAAAATGCAAACACGCAAACACGAAAACACGAAAACACGCACACACGAAAAGGCACAAACGCTAAAACATTCAAACACGGAAATACGAAAACACGAAAGCAGGCAAATATACAAACACAAAAACATGCAAACACGACAACCCGCAAACACGAAAACACGTAAACACGAAAAGACAGAAACGCTAAAACATTCAAACACGGAAACACAAAAACGCGAAAACACGAAAACACGCAAACATGCAAATACAAAGCACGCAAACACGCAAATGCGAAAACACGCAAACACGAAAACGCAAAAACCCGCAAACACGAAAACACGCAAACACTAAAATATTCAAACAGGGAAACACAAAAACCCACAAACACAAAAAAACGCAAACACGAAAAGATGCAAACGCTAAAACATTCAAACAACAAAATACAGTAATACGCAAACGCGAAAACACGCAGACACGCACACGCAAAACTCACAAACACGATAAGACACAAACACGCACACGCGAAAACGCGCACACACAAGCGAAAACACGAAATCACGCACGCAGGTGCACATGCACTCACACACCCACGCACCCACACACACACACACACACACACACACACACACACACACACACACACAGTGACACACGCTCGGGAATGTGTTTAGGATGGTTAATACACGTGCAATATTAGTTTAGATTAATAATCGCACGATTTAGGGTAGATCAGTGGTTGCTGGTTACATAAATACGGAAACCCAGAAAACAATTATCACACACTCCCTCTCTCTACCTCTCGCGCTCTCTCTTTCCCTCTCTTTTTAGGTTAGGCCAATACACGTACAATATTAGGTTAGGTTAAGTTAGGTTAGATTAATAAACGCACGGTTTAGCTTAGGTCAATACACGTGTATTGGCCTAACCTGATGAAGAGTGGGGAGAGAGAGCCAGAGGTAGAGAAGAGAGAGAAGTGATAATTTTCTGGGTTTCCATAGTTATGTAACCAGCAACAAGTGACCTAACCTAAATCGTGCGTTTATTAATCTAAACTAAGTTAAAAGCTAAAGCTTTTGGCGCGTGTGTGTGTCTGCGTCCGTGCGCCGTGCGTGCGTGCGTGTGTGTGTTTGTGCGTGAGTGTACACGCTTTTGTGTGTGTGCGTTTACGTGTTTTCGCGTGTGCGCGTCTGTATATTTCCGCGTTTGCGTGTTTTCGTGTTTGAATATTTCAGCGTGCACGTGTTTTCGCGTTTTCGTGTTGGCGTGTTTTCGTGTTTGCGGGTTTCCGTGTTTGCGTGTTTTCGAGTTTGTGTGTTTGAATGTTTGCATGTTTCCGTGTTTGCGTGTTTTCGGGTTTCCGTATTTAAGCGTTTTGGCATTTGCGTATTTTCATATTTGCGTGTTTGCATGTTTTCGTGTTTGCGTGTTTGTGTGCTTGCATGTTTTCGCGTTTGCGTGTTTGTTTGTTTTCATATTTGTGTGTTTGCGTGGTTGCGAGTTTTGCACGTGTGTCTGTGACTGTGTCTGCGTTTGCGCCTGTGTCTGTTTATGTGGGTGAGTGGCTGAGTCTGTGTCTGTGCCTGTGTATGTAGATGTGTGTCTGTGTCTGTGTCTGGCTGCGGTGTTTGCACATGTGCCTGTGCCTGTGCCTGTGTCTGTGCCTGCGCCTGCGCCTGCGTCTGCGTCTGCGTCTGCGTCTGCGTCTGCGTCTGCGTCTGCATCTGCGTCTGCGTCTGCGTCTGCGTCTGCGTCTGCGTCTGCGTCTGTGTCCGTGTCCGTCTCCGTGTCCGTGTTCGTTTCGTGTAAAGATCCAGCCTGACTACTAAAATTTTGTCAATTAATTATTTTTCAATTGCCCTGAAGTAATCCAGTTACGCAAAGTTTCATAATATTAAAACAACTTGCAAACGATTGCGCGATATTGCAACACGAATAATTATTTTAATCCCCTCCGATGTAGATTTAAAAAAAAACATCGAATGTTTTTACGTCATGCTGTATCGCGCATTCTCTTTAAAAACCGCGATGCGATACCGAAATGGGAGATCCCGATCTAGCTCGCGCGCGCTTAGCCTGAACCGTGTTCAAATTACAAAACACCTTACCTTTACTTTCCGCGATTATTGTAACTAATTGGTGTACGAATTGGTAAACTTTTAGATTAACCGCTAGACGCGTAAAATATTCAATATA
>JARFJB010001819.1:1015000-1270000 GCA_036346205.1 Vesta saturnalis | reverse complement strand
AGAAGTGTAACCAAAACCCTTTATTAGAAGCCATCTTATTTTCAGAATTACATAATGCTGACCCTATCTCAGCCATACCACAAGCTAATGATCAAGAAGCGAACGGACATGGGGAAGATGACTAAGAAGTCAACTTACAAGCCAACAATAATTATACAGATGAAACCAAAAATGAAACTTATGTTCCTGAACATCACAATAGTGATTAACGTAATAGTAGTAGCAGTTATGAAGAAAATAATGACGTTGGCAATAATAATGTAAATCCAAAAATGTAGAAAATGGAAATAACTCAAAAAATAAACGAGCGAAGAAAAGAACGAGAAATAATACTGAATGGAAAAAATATTTGGAAATTAAAAAGAGCTGCAGGGGAGGAATATTCTAAAAGTAAGGGTAAAATAATGAAGACAAAAGTTATGGGTGTAACGTGCATCAGAGAAAAATGTTTGAAAGAATGTACCAAGAAAAGACGATTTATGCACAATTTTGGAATTTCGGAAAATCAAAAGAGGCAATTTATAAATTCCTGCGTAGATGAAGTTCCAGTGCAACGAATTAGGTTGAGAAAGGGACGTCGTGAAGGCAAACGAAATACGCTTTCCATATCGCAAACTACAGTACGTACTACTTTGGAGAAACGGCAGTCTGGTGGAATGACACAAATTGATATGAGAGGTAAGCACGAGTCAATCAATAAAATTCTAGTTGCCTACAGAAACTTTCTACGTGAATACAAGTTTCCCCTCCATAGAAATACTTCGGTATACATTTAAACATCTCTGGAATGTATAATATCTTTCTTGAAGACTGTGAAGAGAAAGGTACTTTCAAGGAACACATCTCTAAACAATGGTTGTACGTAGAAATATTTAACACCGAGTTCAACTTATCCTTCAGTCAACAATCAAATGACACGTGTGACTTTTGCCACGAATTTACTGTTAAGTTGAAAGATACACCTTCGTTGGAAGAACGTACTAAAATCCAAC
Source organism: Vesta saturnalis (assembly GCA_036346205.1). Classification (NCBI taxonomy): domain Eukaryota; kingdom Metazoa; phylum Arthropoda; class Insecta; order Coleoptera; family Lampyridae; genus Vesta; species Vesta saturnalis. The sequence continues at coordinate 1,269,008 of JARFJB010001819.1, read as the reverse complement.
AAGATTATGACGAACACTTACTCAAGTCTCCAGGAAGATATTAAGGTAAACCAAACGTAAATGTAGTCATAGTGGACCTCCACAAATGCTTTCCGACGCCATTACTACATAATGCCGAAAGTTTTTATTCTTTGAAGACTTTAAAAAATCATCGTGTTTTGTATGGGATGAGACACTGGCTGGCTGAGAAGGAAGTGAGATGGCATCTTGTCTTTTTAGGTTTATTCTCGACTTAGACAACTTCGTTGAACATTTAGAGTGACAAGGGTCCGTCGGAAAATAGAAATATGCACATGATTGTATGCTATTTCTATGCATTGCAGTTAAAACCTTCTATTAAAAGTATTGAAAACAATTATTTATTGAGGGGAAACGCTCACATGGAGGTAGACGCCGTACATTCCAGGTTAGAAAGAGAAAAAAGAAGTGTCCGGATTATGCTATAATTAGGGTGACCATACGTACTTATTTTAGTAGGATAGTACTTTCTTTTCTGCCAGTGTCCTAAGGTCCTTAATAGAAGCATGAAGTACACTAAAATGTACTTTCTTTTTCTTGAAGATGCAAATATCGCAAATAGGTATACCAAAATATTTATTTTTATTTAAAAGAATGCTTATCGGTGATTCACTGATCATGATGCAATAACGACGTTAAGAAGTTGTTGAGAATGTTCGCGTAGTTTGTTTCCCGAACGTTCCAGTCCGCCCTCGATTATCCTAGACGCACAGCCCAGAATGCTCCGCGACTGGAACGTGCGAGAATCGAAGCGAAGTTTAGCGAGCCGCATATAAATAGCGACAGCGCTCGGACTAAGACTAAACAAGTTCAATTCTACACGAGTTCTACCGTTCGACAGCAAGCGAACATATTATTTGTTAATTGTTTTGTTGAATGCAGTCTGGTTTTCTGTGCTGGTTTCGCTTACTAAAAGCAACGTCGTTTGATTTCAGTTACCTACTTGTGCATTATTTGCGTAAACATGGCACCGCCTCGAAGAAAGTGTCATTTTAATTTGGAGTTACAGAAAGAATATCCGTTTATGAAAATAAAAATAAATTGAGTCCGCATATTGTGTACTGTGAAATTTGTAGAAGTGATGTTGATATTTCCAACAGTGGTCGCAGCAATATTAAGGCTCATCTAACCAAGAAAAAGCATACATTAGCTGCAAATACGAAGTCTAAAAGCGCTACACTAAACACTTTTTCAAAAGTGAAAACTTCAGCTCTGAAAATATGTTAATTGCAGCCAAGGAAGGTACTTTCGCGTATCATACGATCAAGCATCAGCAGAGTTTTAGATCTTTGGATTGCACATCAAAGCTAATAGCGAACATGTTTGAGCCCAAATTTATGGCAGCTCGAACCAAAACTGAAGCCATTGTAAAAAATGTTTTGCTAAAGAATCCCAGTTGCGATTGGAACTTGCACATTTTGTTAGCATCATGATCGATTCGTCCAACCACAAAGAAATTAAAATAGTACCTTTGTTGGTGAGATACTTTAATTGTGAAAAAGGTATTCAAGTGTTTAATACTTTGAAAACCCACAATTTAGTGGACAAGTGTATTGGATTAGCTGCTGATAATACCAATACAAATTTTGGCGGAATGAAAAGAAAGGGAGTGAACAACCTATTTGCAAAATTGAATGCTTCTCGTGGCAAACCTCTGGTTGGCATTGGTTGTGTTGCACACATTTTGAACAATTGCGTACAAAATGCTACGGACGTCTTACCAATTGACGTTGAGGTTATTGTTGTTAAGTTATTTAAGCATTTCTATATTTATACAGTGAGAGTAAATCAACTTAAACAATTCTGCGACTTTGTTAATGTTGAATACAAAAAGATGTTATCATTTTCTAAAACAAGATTTTTAAGTCTGATGCCCGCAATTGAACGAATTCTACAAATGTACGAACCGTTGAAAGCATACTTTTTGTCTATTGAAAATTGTCCAATGATTTTGAAGCAATTTTTTGAGTGTCGCACCAGCGAAATTTGGATGTGGTTTGTACACAACATTGCTTCTATGTTTCACAAAGTCATATTAAAGGTAGAGGGTGACAAAATATGCGCAACAGAGGCCGCTCTAGAGTATTTCGATCTTCAAAATAAGCTTGAAAATCGTTTGAATGAATTATTTTTGCCGCTTAAAGTAAGAGAATCCCTTTTACAACTTGACAATTGGGAAGGTAGTTTAAACTATCGAGATGACTTCATCTCACAGGTTAGATTATTTTATTCAAATTGTGTGAGTTACTTGAAGAATTGGAGTACAAATTTAAATGAATTAAGGCTCTTTGAATGGATAAATTTGAGAAACCAAGTTTCATGGAATCAAATTTTGTGTTCATGTGCTGCTTTTAAAGACTACTTGGGTTCGACACTGAATGAGGACGAACTCTTCGATGAAGTTAGTCTATTACAAGCTAAACTGTCAGAAGATAAAATTGCCGAGTGGAAAAATATAGCTACCGAAGATCGATGGGTTGAAGTATTTAAATGGAATCAAGGGTCTGGATCAAGTGAAGATTTCAAAAATTGTGAGATTTTATGTCAGTTTATTTTTTGTCTTCCTGGAACAAGTGCGTCAATTGAGCGACTATTCTCTAATATTAATAACTACTGGAGTGCAGAAAAATCGCAAATGAAAATATCGACACTAGAAGCTGTGATGCAAGTGTACACAAACTTCGATGAGACTTGCAGTGAAATGTTCCAGTTTTGAAGACCAAAAAGCAAATTTTGGAATCTATCCTAAGCTCTCAAAAATACGATTGGCACAAAGGTGACCCCACTGATGGCGTTGCAGGCACGTCAAAATAATTAATAACATTACACATTTCTGCCAGAGTATTTTATGTGTTTGGATTTTTTCTAATATAGGAATATAGGTACATATATTATGTATATGCATGTGTCATTAAAAATTATTTTATTTTTATTCTCATTTTGATGCTTGGCTATGTCACTCTACATTTAGTTCTTTGATTTGTCCGTTTTATCTATTCCTAATACAACTTTTGTTACTTTTTATTTCTGTACTTATTTTCTGAAAATAAATTTGGTCACCCAACTATAATTTGTGATACGTGTAATATTTATTAGTTTGTTATTGAAAATTTCGTTTCGGGTGTCATTTAATGTTTGTTTTATATTCCTTTATATGAATCTCCCTGATGCGACTTGCATATAAACAGGTTTTATGGCATTGAATGTATAATGAAGCCAATATTAATTATCATTATCGTTTAATTTTCAAAATTTAAGCCAGTTCTTAGAAATATTCTGGTTTTTGAATGTAATGAATATAGTTCACCTGGGTAAATTAACTCGCCGTTTTCTAACTACTTGTAACTTAGATTTGTCAAAAACTAGGAATTGATTTTCAGAAATGGTTTGGTCATGTTGGAAAGATTTTGAGCATTATTTTTAATGAATAACTTATATCCAGAATATCTGGGGCACATGACATGTATATTTAAAATTTGACTAAATGCATAAGAAATTTATTCTTTGATTGATCAATATGTTGACTTGATTATATTTTCATTTTATTCTAAGGTTAAAAATAATTTTATCACTGAAATATTTGATAAAGTTGTACTTTATCGTCTAGACGATAAAATGTATTTTGTCTTCTTTTTATGTTATCGTCATTGGCGCTTTCAAATATTAATTTTGATGTTTAATAAACACTTGAATTCCAAATACTTAATTATTTACGTACCAGCACAAAATAAAATAGAATCTTATACACGATGATGAAGAGAAAGTAACATCTTGTATAAGATAATTCACTCGTGAATTGCTATGGTTCACTTTATCGTCTCTTTATTGTCTTATACAACAAATAACTATTAATTAGAGTTTGGATGTTACGACTCGTTTAATAATTTAATTGATTAAATTTTACCGTGAAATTGAGAACAAATGGCTTCTTTTCATTTTCTACTTTAGTTTCTTTCATTGTTTATCCTTGGCGTTTAGAGTTGGAACCGGTATTTTGTAAACGATCACATACACTAATCGCCGGTCTACACCTACTATAGATGTACATTTGCAACAAAAAATTCTTATAAAATTTTTTTGGAAAGTTGATAGTTATTCTTTTATTTAACATTTCTTGATTTCAAAAAAATGTTTGCTTTTTTTCCATAAAAATAAAAGTATGTCTGTTGTTCTTATAGCCACATCCAATTTAGACATACCATACCAAGTATTTAATAGTGTTAAAAAAGTTGCTGGTGCTGTAAAATGTTAAATATAATATTTGTGAAGTGAGCACAGGCAGACAGGCAGTCAGGCGGACAGACAGATAGGCAGACAGACAGACAGGCAGACAGGCAGTCAGGCAGACAGGTAGACAGGCAAACAGACAGACAGGCAGACAGGAAGACAGGTGGACAGGCAGACAGGCAGACAGTGGTATTATCTTATTCGTGGTAACGCCAAAAATATGTTAATGGGGACGTGTTTTTTCTTCGGCAAACACTACTGCATTTAGTAGTTTTCAACTAGATACTACTTAAATCACGAAAACCTTCCCAAAATGTTTATTAATCTGAAATCTTAGTATTTAACCACGGTGACTAGTTTGGTAAAGTGTCATCTTCAGACCTTAAAAGTTGTCCAATAACTTGCGATCATTAAGCAGGTACCATTGCGATTCTATTCAGAACGCAATTGTTATCAAAGTTAAAAAATCCTAGTTATGTGCTGAAATACATAAAGAGGAGAAATAAGAGCCGGTCGTGTTGAACGTATTAATAAATTCTAAATGATAATACAGTATTAAATTATCTAATTAATTATTCCTTCTTTTTTTCCCCCACAATGTTCCTTTTATACTGTCAATTGTTACTTGAAGTAAGACCACATGGCTGTTCGATGCTAACCGTCAATTAATTTATTAAAATTTCAAAATTTTTTATGTTTGTCTCAACCCACTACTTTATCAATGGTTTAACATACAATGTAATTTTACAATTATGAAACCCTGTGATTGTGAATGGATACCGTTCCATAAATTTTAATACTTATATGTTAATATAATTACTATTGCCTCGTCTAGGCCTTTGTTTATTTAAACTTGGAATTTATTGAGAATAGAATGGTATTCGGAGATCTTCCTTTAATGAAAACTAAAGTAAAAGGAAATTCCCATTTTCTAATGTGTAGGTCAAAACACATTTAGAAATTAGTTCAACTCTACAATTTTACTTCTTCTATTTATAGTAATATCGTTTGTACTGTAGTATGCGTTTATGGTTTATTATTAAAAATATTATAAAATAATTTTTTAAAAATTTTTTATTAAAGCCTTTGAGTTCCTCTTCTAGGACTCAATTGTTGTTTTTCTGTTTTTCAACTAGTTTGGTCATTTTTTAAATAGTTTGTTTTTTAACATTGAAACTGTCCTTTAATGGAACAACATGTTAAAGGATTTTTTCTTATTTCTCCTCTTTATCTATTTCAACACATAACTAGAATTTTTTAACTTTGATAACAATTGCGTTTTGAATAGAATCGCAATGGTACCTGCTTAATGATCGCAAGTTATTGGACAACTTTTAAGTTTCACAAAGATTTTCAATATATACATTGTGGGGAAGGCTTCGTGTTTTTAAGTATACCTTTGAACATTATGAAGATAGGAGGGTTTAGTACAGTTAGGTGGTCTCCTCGAAGTCCTGATTTAGCTCCATTAGATTTCCATTGGTGGGGTAGATTGAAATCTTTAGTATGTGAAGTACCAATTAAAACTCGAGAACAGTTCGAACAATGGATTTTTGATTGTTGGAAACAGCTTCAATAGCAAAATGGAGAAGTTCGTAGTGCAGCTGCTTCCGTTCGGAGAAGGTGCGCTTTATGTATCCGTCAAGGGGGAGATTACATCAAAAATTATTAGGTTATTGTAAATATGTTACTAAGAAAGAAATAATATTTTCAACAATTTTGTTACTTTAATTTAAAAAACAGTCTTAAAATCTAGTAATATAAGGTTTTTTGAATTTTCGATTTTTACAGTTTTATTATTTTTACCCATGATATTGCCGCTAAAAAAATAGCAAACTCAAAAGTTCATATATCGTTGAAAAGCTTACTAAATGCAGTAGTTTTTGCCGAATAAAAAGTACGTCCTCATTAACATTTTTGGCGTTACCACCAATAAGAAGATACAACTAATTTTGCTCACTTATTATATTTAACTTATTACAGCATCTGGTATCGAAGATTTTTTTAATACCAATAAATACTTATCTTGTAGCCAATTTAACGCTCTTTCCGATGGTATGTCTAAATTGGATATGGCTGTAAGAATAACAGATATACTTTTATTTCATGAAAAAAGCAAACAATTTTATGAAAACAAGAAATGTTAAATAAAAGAATAACTATCAACTTTCCAAAAAAATCTTATAAGAATTTTTTATTGCAAACTAATTTTATGATAACCCCCTGAAGTTTGGCCATCAGCATCCGTTACACCCTGTATAAATTTCTATCGCCATAGTGCTGATTTATCCTGTAATAGTAACTCATTCTTGATTTACGTGTATAGGAATAAATGGATAAACACATTACATAAATACGTGGTTAAAAAGAGCTAAATAACCAGGTTTAATTTAAAACGCCAATAAAAATTATTTGACAGCAATGTTTTTCACTAAAATACCAAAAATCTCAAAGTGTACATTTAGTACATTTAGTATGGTTTAATATGTACAAAGAATGCTGGTCCAGATTAAATCTATAAAATCACGTAATTTCATTTAAAGTCAGTTATTTCGCTACAACTCTTTTCGACTTTTTCAAAAATTTATTCAAATATAATTATGTAGAATAGTTATAAGGAAAAATGATACGTACTTGTATAATAAGTAGCCTATAACGGTAGGCGTAATTATTGTGTAATTTTCTAGTTATCAAATTTTTGCAGTAATCATGTGTAATTGTATATACAATAGGTAATTAAAATACAACTTAACACATTAACTGTATAATATTAGTGAAAAGGAATCTTTTCACACAGTTATGCAGAGCTTTCGAAAAAGATAAACGTAATCAAATCAAACTTCAAAATTGCATTAGATACATATTATAATTAAACACCAAATCTTACCCAAAACTAAATGATCTACATCTATCTCCTTCTTCAGTACAAGCCATTTGGCAATCTTGTATAGTGGGTAACTCCAATTCTTTATCGACATCGTGCGGATTTAATTTCTGTCCCAATGCTAATCTCTCGTAACAATCTAAAAAAATTATTAGCATACAAAACAAGAAACTGGTATTGGCAAAAAAAATAACAGTTAAGCCATTTAAATTGGCGATGACCCAGAATCTCTAAGTATATCTTTAAAATCGCAAATATTTTAAAACTTACCATTACGCACAACACTAAGTTGATTATCGATTGTTAAAGTGTTAACAAATCCAAAAATCACAAAGAAACAAATCCAGTTCATTTCTTCCCTTAATCATAAACACATAGTTAATTAAAATAAATAATAATAAGGTGCGACGTAAATATTTCCGTTTTAATTTTTTAACAATTATACTTCACGCTATTTAAATACACATTGAGTAATTTGCTTTTAAAGTCTGTAATTATTCACTTTCTTGTACTGTTTAATTATCGGAGACGATAGTGGGTGATCCGTATCTTGAAGATGCAACGCGATCGACTAAGAAATACCTCTAAGGCACTCAGAGTATATATACATACATACACCATACGATAGGAAATTTAAGTGGAATTGAAATTCCAGACAAGTTTTGATATATATTTTATGTTACAAAAAGTACGAATAACAAGTACTTTTATATAATGATCGCCTTAAGCTATAAAAGCAGAAGATTCAAACGGTGTAATTTGGCAATGAAAAGAATTTTACGAGAAAAAGAGAGAGATAATTGTGATTTTTTTATGTTCGGTTAAGATTTAGAGGCTGTTATTATTTCTAAATTACATATACACTCTTTTACTTATCGAATTCCATATTTTTTTAACTAAATAAATAGTTACATCCATACGCAATTTTTTTTACTTCGACAGAATGTTCTTTAGACCATAGAACCAGGGTTTTGGTAATCAATCATTTGTGTTTTCTGAAAAAATTAATTTCTGAATAACAATTTTCTGGCGGGATCCTTTTGAACAACTAGTTAGTGAATTATCGGTGACTGTTTTGCTATTTTAGGAATACGGATTCTCGTTAAAAGCATAACAATCAAAAACAAACAAATCCTTAGACTTCTTTTTCTATCAGTGTTTGGAAAAGTTATGTATTGCTACATATTGTTTGGAAAAGCTAAACAATGGCTTAAAACATATATCTACATCCAAAGGTACAAGCAAAACAACTATCTATTGTATGCACCTACATGGTATTTTTTATCATAGTTACAGATTTTAATATCAAAATAAAAATCTTCATGATTAACCATAATAAAATCTGATGTGATTAGCACATAACTTCCTATGCTGGTGTTGCAAAGAGACTACAGACATTTTTTTACTACACCTATAGGATGCGTAATATAGTAATGTTGGTCAGTCCGAGATAGACTATTTTTAATTTATTAGAAAATATGTTTTCGATTACATGAAATATGCAAAGTATCGCCTCAATTATGTATACTGAACAATAAGCATTCACTAATGATGTATCACACATTGGTTGAATGTCAGCTTACACACGGTGTTGATTGGGGATGTACAGCTAAGATACGCTTACAGAACGTAATTGTCTTAATTAAACCAAAAATCGTTTATATTCAACTAGCTTTTTCTACGAGGAAAGTGGTCTGTTAGATCTGCTGCTATAACTTCCTCTATTTTTACCACATAAAAAAAAGAAATTCTAAGAAATCTAAATCATAATTATTTTGTAAGATATAAATATTAAATACAAAATTCAAACAAATAAATGTTTAAAACTTTGGGTCAACTCGCTCAAAATTATGTTGCAGCTAGATTATATTCACTTCAGTCCAATAACACTAAAAATGCATGTACTACACGCACACAAGTACACACACACACACACACACACACACACACGCACCACGCACACAGCACCACACATGCACTTACACGTACACAATGCAAACCCGTGCATATACGCGTACACACGCGAGCACACGCGCACACGCGCGCGCACTTGCACACACGCACACACGTGCACACGCACACACAGACACACAAACACACAGACACAGACACACAGACACACAGACACACAGACACACAGACACACAGATACACAGACACACAGACACACAGACACACAGACACACAGACACACAGACACACAGACACACAGACACACAGACACACAGACACACAGACACACAGACACACAGACACACAGACCACAGACACAGACACACAGACACACAGACACACAGACACACAGACACAGACACACAGACACACAGACACACAGACACACAGACACACAGACACACAGACACACAGACACACAGACACACAGACACACAGACACACAGACACACAGACACACAGACACACAGACACACAGACACACGGACACACGGACACACGGACACACGGACACACGGACACACGGACACACGGACACACAGATACACAGACACACAGACACACAGACGCACAGACGCACAGACACACAGACACACAGATACACATACACACAGACACACAGGCACACAGACACACAGGCACACAGACACACAAACACATTGACACACAGTTACACAGGCACACATGCACCCAAATGAGTAAAGGCGTCCACCTGTGAAAAATTTGGAAAGAAAACGTCAGTGTGTAGACAAACGTTACGGCACAGATGCGACTAGCGAAAGATTTAGGTTAGATCCAAAAACCGAGCAATTTGATTAAAATTAGAAACGGCTGCGTTTAGCGGTAGGGTGATGTTAACTCTTGGAGGCCTAAAAGTACGATTCTGAAATTCGCAACGGTGAGGGCGCAACACCGATTTCCGTGAGAGTCTGCAGCTGTCAAGAATTTTTAATTTTTCGAAACAACTCGGAAAAGGCAAATTTTAGATGAGACATTAAACTTAAATAATCAGAGAATCACAACAGTGATCATTTAATGACTTTCGTATTGAAACTCGCAAGTACGTAACTAGTCAATCTACACCAATTGCTATACCAGTGGTGTAAAGAATGGTTCTTTTGTATGATAATAAAGGTTATAAAATAAATTTGATTTTTTCATTGTTTTCCATTTTGAAAAATTACCTCTAAATGAATCACCCATATATATATATATATATATATATATATATATATATATATATATATGTGGTATTTGTTTAATTGGCGAGACAGTGAGCACTAAAATGTGGCTAAATTATTATATAATCTTTAAATTCAATTTCTACTACATGTGGATTATGAGTTCTAATTATAATTTTACAAATAAATATATATAATGCGCCGAACTAGCTCAGTAATCTCTTTTGGGGATAGGGTTCATTTGTATTTAACATGCGTTGCGCATTTAATACTGAAATAAATGTAGCCTGTCAAAAATTTCTGCAATTGATCTAAATTATTGAGCACGATTTTAATTTTGTTTGAGGTAAACTTATTAATTTTAATATAACGCTGAATCATTTACTTTTAAGATATTGACACGTAAATTCGTACAAACATTTATACATTATTTAAAAAAAATAAATACGGGATATCAAAAAAATAATCAATGCAAAATGGTTATGAAAGCGAAATACAACTCACATGTGTTGCTGAAAATTCCAAATAATGTTCATTTCGGGTTGGTCCACATTAAACGTTGGACATAAACTTCCTTCCATAAATCGGTGATACTGCCTTGCTGTCCCAAATATGCTGCTTAACATTCCATAATTTACGATGTACTTACAATGCTCAAATACTTATAAACAAGCACTTTATTTTATTTGTGTTATTTATTTAATAATTTCTCAGATTTAATTTTGCATTTTAAGTTCATATAGACTTTGTATTCACTTGCATCATTATTATAGATTCCGTTATTGAAGTGAAGATTTATTTTATGATCGTAATCACTAACAACAAAATAAATATCGAATCTAAGATAATTGAAGAATTTATTAACATACAAAAAAAAATTGCATATCACCCGATGTTTACACACAATCTTGAAAAACGAAACAATTATAGTTTTATCGAACAATTGTGATCGGTAACCTTATTTTTAATTTTAGTTATGTGTTAAAACAATTGTTTCTGATCTCTCAATTCTACGTCGATCGTGTTTCAATTCCGATAATTTTACGAGAATTGTTACTTACATTTTAACACAAATAACATTAACACTATGACCTTGTGAGTCACAAAAATTCAAAAGCAAGAGTGGTAAGAGTGGTAAGAGAGTGAGAAATCAGGAGCAATTCCTTTTATACATTTCTCCTAGATACCAAATTTTCAATTTTTTTCTACATTACACACAAAAGATTCTAGCTTCTGATTGGTCTAAACAAAATTGTAAACTTAACTAAAACATAAATTGTGCTATTTCTTTTTTAATACAATTCGGATTTGATTTTTAATTAAAGATTTGGAATCAGGGCAAAATTTCATATAAAAAGACATCTCACAAGCCCTATTTTGCTTCGATAAATTTCATTCTAACAACTTATAATCTAAATTTACTAATATCAAAAAAATCTTACATCCTACAACTAAACTAATTACATATTCAAATTCCACATAAAAAACTGTATCAGAATACATTTATTTCAACCCAAATTATTTAAATTTTACAAAAGTTCCACTTTATCATTTAAAATTTAGGTAGTTAACCTAACTTTTCTAATTTTATGTTTATATTACATATTTATAGTTAAATTCCTTGTTGAAATGAGGGAAACTTACTATTAAATGTTTTTATAATTTATTTTAAACTTATCTTACCCTATAAAAACTATAATTTTGTGAAATTCTTACAAACAATACTTAACCTAACTTAAAATACTTTTACTTTTAATTTGTGTAATAACTGTTTATAACACTTAAAATGTTCATAAAATGTGTTCTTAAATCTGTCTCTAACACCAATACTGTTCACTTGTACTCCATAGTTCTTAATTTTGTCATTTCACATTTTCACATTGTCTAACTATTTTGTTCAATTTTTGTATAGAATTTGCAATTTTATATTAAATATCACTCTGCATAATTGTTGTTCATGTACTTAGTTATGTTTTTAAGTCACTATCACTTCTTATGCATGTTTTATATACTTTGTCTTTGAATTACAAATATACGATGTTCGTATCATACCCTTTCTTTCACATTTTAAATAGTTTATGCATTGTGCCTAATACTATACATTCTACATATTGTAATTATCATACTCCATGTGATCAATATCTGATATGTGTTCAAAATGCTACAATTCAATGAATAAAATGCGAAATTACAGAAATATGTTACACGAAACTAATCGTACCCATTAATATTAATCACGTTGACCTTTCTCACATGTTACTGGTATAGCTCAATGCTTTTATGAAAATAACAAACATGTGCAAACCCCACAAAGCCTGTTTTGTCACATCAAAATCATAATTTTGCACTCGTAACTATTTTTTCATTGAAAACGAACTGTATGCTTCCACAAATTTATCTAATTTGCCTACTAGAGAAAATTACAAACTCAGTAAACTCTAGCCCCTTTTTATGCCTAATTCTAATCATCTCAATATATATATATATATATATATATATATATATATATATATATATATATATATATATATATATATATATATATATATATATATATATATATATATATATATATATATATATATATATATATATATATATATATATATATATATATATATACATACAGAGACCGCCATAAAGTTGACACATGGGAAAAAATTTTATTATTGAAATTTCTGAAAAACTTTATTGGCAGTTCGCTTCTGCATGTCTGACAACCAAAGAAATCCATTGTGACATTTGTCACGTGACCATAGATTTGGCGGGAATTTTAAAAAAATGTTAACTGTGATGCCGAAAAATGGGTCAAATTGACAAGATATCGAAACATTGCATTAAGAAAATGTATTTAGAATGCAACAAAGTCCCCATATACCAATTTTTTACCAAATAAAAAAAAATAAAAAAACCATTTATTCCCCTCTGCTTTTATTACGAAACATCATAAAGTCTTCTTTTACCTGGAAATAATTTTAATAATATAAATTACATAATTTTAGGTCAAAATTAATCAAATATTTGTAAAATAGACAATTTGTGAGGAAAATTAAAAAAACACGATTTAGCCTCGTCGCTGGTTGTGTTCATATTGAAGCGCATAATCTGATCTAATATTTGTAATTAAAACTTAACAACACATTATTTATCCTTATTAAATTTAATATTGGTTAGTACATTTGAAATTAGCGATTTTTTTAATTTAATAAGTTGACTTTGAAAAAACAAATATTTCGGCTTATAAGTATGAAAATTATTGCTCTTTAAAATGCACCTCATAGTTTAAGATACCTAAAATTATGTAATTTGTGTTATTAAAACTATTTCCAGGTAGAACAAGATTTTATGATGTTTCGTAATAAAAGCAGAGGGGAATAAATGGTATTTTTTATTTTTTTTCTGATTTGGTTGAGAATTGGTATATGGGTTATAAGACAGACTTTTGATAGCTATTTTTACGCAAAATGGGAAAATATAAATAAAACCTTTTTTTAGTAATTATTTTTCGAGATACAACCCAAACATTCATTTTTTTAAATGGCAACTATAATTGGGTATGGACTCATTCGATGGCTTATTTTTTTGTTATTTCAAAAATGTATAGCTGTGTATGTTTAATATTATTCGTTATCTCACAATTTAAAAAAAAAATTATAATATTTATTAAACAAATTAAGGTATGAAGGTATTTAAATAACAAAATAAACTCATATAGTACTACACATTTGTGGAAAAAACAAGAAATATTGTACGACATTAACAAAATAAAAAAGTTCTAAATAAATTTAACTTACAACGAAGAGTAACATCAAAAAATATAAACAGATAACACAATCATAGAAGTGCTTCAAAATTGCCTCCATTATTTTGAACACACATTTGACATCGTTTTAAAATTTCGTTTTGAACTTTTAATAAATTTTGGGTTCTAATTTGTTATATAGCAACACGAACTTAATTTTCTAAATCGTCTAGATTACCAGGTTTTACTTGGTACACTTTGTCTTTAATTACACCCCACAAGAAAAACTCTAGGAGGATTAGACTATAGGAAAATTAAGGAAAAAAACCATTGATGACCGTTATCCTCTATCCAACATTACTGATATTTTATTCAAACTTGGACGCCAGTATTTCACCACACCAAATTTAGCACCAGAATTTCACTAATTAGAAATGCATCCAATCTCCGTAGCTAAAACCGACTTCAATGTAGAATCAGGACATTATAAATATATAAGAATGCCAGTTGGATTAAAAATGGCCCCTGCAACCTTTTAAAGCACTATGAACGGTTTACTCAAGGATTTTACGAACAAAATCTGCTTAGTATATATGGACATCATAATATTTTCTGCATCATTACAAGAACACGTAAATAAGTTAAAATTAGTGTTCAAAAAATTGCAAGATGCCGGATTAAAAGTAGAGTTAGATAAATCCGAATTTGTCAGTAAATCAGGAGAAATTTTAGGTCATTTAATCGCCCCCGAAGGTATAAAACCAAACCAAAAAGATAATCGCTATTCAAAAACTTCCCATCACAAAATCAGTCCGAGATTAAATCATTTTAAGGATTAGTAGGTTATTAAAGAAAATTCATAAAAGACTTTATGAAACGTGCAAAAGCATTTTAATAAATGTTACAATACTCGCACTTTACCAAACCTTTTAATGTAACAACAGACGCCTCTAATTTTTCAATCGGGGCCGTACTTTCACAAAAATCAATCGATAAGGATCTTCCAATTGCATATACCTCTAGAACCCTGAATCCTTCAGAATCACACTACCGCACGATAGAAAATGAATTACGTGCAATCGTGTGGCCCGTAAAATACTTTCAACCATATCTTTGTGGAACGAAATTTACAGGGTTATTTTCTCTTGAAGAACCAAACTCAAAACTTGCCCGATTGAGGTTAAAATTCGAAGAATAGACTAGAACATTATATACAAAAAAGGCAAATTGAACGCAAACGCAGACGCACTCTCGAGGATAGAAATATTTTCCTTAGACATACACAACTACGAAGACTGAACAACGTTGACCCTAATGCTGGTCTCGAACTCTCAGAAGAAGACTAACAAAAGGAAAAATTAAAATTTTACAAAACAATAATTGAACATCAAATAAAGACAATACCGCAACCGTACATACTAGCGTAGAAAACCCCGTACTAAAACTACCCTTTACAGAAAAACCAATCAACTGTTACAAGAACCAATAATAATTTCAAATTATACAGGAAACAAAATTACCTACTGCTTATTCGTCAAGAACGAAAACTAAAAATACCTTTCATACATTTCATGAACGAAAACTTTAAGAACAGTTCATTTATCCTATTAATTTCTAATAAACAATTAACCGACGTCATAGACGAAGCAGAAAGTCTACAAAAAAGTGAATATTATCACGAAACAAAAACTACACACCGCTGGATAAACGAAACCTTAACCCCATTTAAAAGACATTTTTATTGGTCAGGAATGGACCAAGACGTGACTAATTACATTAATACTTGCGAAACATGCCCAAAATGAAAATACGAACGACATCCAAACGCATTAGTATTTAAACTAACCCCCATCGGCCGAAGCACCCTTGAACACCTTTATATAGACTCATTTAAACGTTCAGGACAAAATCTCATTACAATAATTGACAGTTTTTCAAAAGTTGATCAAGCTTGCCCTATAACCTTATTAACTGCAGTTGAAATCATTAATAAACTTATTCACTACGTGAAACGTGGAATTCCTCAAAATGTCCTGTGATAATGGACTCGAATTCAACAATCACATTATACAAGACTTACACCAAATTGAGATTCACTATACAAGCCCTTATAACCCTAGTAGTAACAGCCAAATCGAAAGAATTCATTCCTCGCGATAAAAAACGCAACGCACCTATTATGTCATTAATGGATTATGCGATATTATCATACGACGATAGTATACACTCTTCTACCGGATACACACCTTTCCAAATATTACGTTTTTCCAATTTTTTATTTCTTCCAAATAATAGGTTTTCTCAAGGCCCTCAAAATAGGCGTTTGTTTCAGTGATGATCTCTTTATTAAACCCAAATCTCTTACCGCACAGCGATTTCTTCAAGTTTGGCAACAGGAAATAGTCGCAGGGGGCTAAATCTGGAGAATATGCTGGATGGGGTAGCAGTTCGTAGCACCATTTATGGATTTTTGCCATGGCGACTACCATGGTAAATGCGGTCATTACTGCTTCAAATCGATATCGAATTTGTCCAAAAGTTCTGTATAAAATTCTCCGGTGATCGTTTTATCACTTTCAAGGTAATCGATGTGAATGACACGGCGTGCATCCCAAAAAATTGTGACCATGACCTTGTTGGCTGACATGTCTATCTTGGCCCTGTTTGGTGCACGTTCACCCGGAAACACCCACTGACTTGATTGTTCGTTGAGCTCTGGTGTGTTGTGATGGATCCATGTTACGTCCACGGTAACAAAACGGCGCAAAAACTCGTTCAGATTGCATCTGAACATCGCCAAACACTCGTTTGAAATGGTCACACGGTTGACCTTATGGTCGAGTGTGAGCAATCGCGACACCCATCTCGCGGATAGCTTTTTCACGACCAAATATTTATGTAAAACATGATGTACCCACTCAGTTGAGATGCCTATAGCCTCAGCCACCTCACGCACTTTCATTCTCCGATCGTCCAATATCATTCCATGGATTTTATCGATGATTTCCGGGCGACGACCTCTTTTGGGAGACCTGACACAACGGAACCACTTCTTAACCATTGAAATTGATAGTGCAGAGTCCCTATAGTACTTATCAAGCCATTCCATGGTTTAGATGATGGTTTTTTACGCAAAGAATAATGCTTAATAATCACTTTTTTCCATTTTCGTTCAAATTCACGAAGTTATCTGCTTTTAATGGCTGTCAAACACAAACTAAATGACGCAGCTTGCTCAATATTTAACAGCAGTCTATTGACACGAGAGCAGTGTTGCATTTAAAATTACTGTGCGGGAAATTCTAAAATTCATTGACTTATTAAACCATCCTCGTATTTAAAATTCATGTACGTATTGGTACCAAACCTTACAAATATTTTCAAATGCACCCGGTTCCTATCGATAACATAATAATTATCCCTGAACAACCCTACATAATAATCAGCCATGTTTAGACAATATCCTTAGAACCGGAAGAAACAATTGTTAAGAGACGAAAATTAACAACAAATTAACTCACACCAAATGCTAATAATCCCAATTCAATCATTCACCAAACAAGCTACCTGCAAACCAAACGGACAATACGAAATTCGCCACCCTTCAACTATTACACTAGAAGATTGCCGATTAGAAATTAATGGAAGAATATACCGGCCTGAAGATACCCAAATTCAACGTTAGCTTGGATGAAGAAAAGAAACCATCACCAGTAGTTAGATTGAAAAATCTGAATAACGCTAACATAACACAAATTGAAAACTTGGTAAATAATTTACAAATTCCTAATTTAGGCATACCGAGTAATAAACATACCTAGACGAATACAATTATTATTATTATCGTTATGTTAACTTTTAGCTTAGTCACAACCTCTAATAGACCCGCAAAATAGAGCCCCTATTTTCCGAGCTTGGTAAGGAGGAATTCTATAGATATAGTAAATTGAAACATGTAGGTCCCCATGAGAAAGGAACGCACCTTAATAATTGTAGTTATAAAAGAAAACTTAAAGATAAAGTTAGTTCTTACTGAATAGAGACAAGAGTTCCTACTTATACATGGTTGTTAAGTTAATTAATAAGTTACTTGTTTCAAAGTAATAACTGATTCAATATAACTCTTTAGTATTAGCGTTATTGAAATAAAAAGCCTTTAAAACAACTTATTTCAACCCAAAAATTTAATGAAATAAGTTTTGGCATCTTATAATTCAAAAAAGGCACAACGGTACGTCTTAATTTTAGTTTTGATATGCCTAGGTTTTTTGCTGTGTTTTTCCTAGACATTGAAGTAAATGCTTTACCAATTAAATATGTTAAGTTACCACAGCACTACAATAATTTAACATATGTAGTTAAAATTAAAAACTGGTGAGAAAACAGCAACCAATAGTAACGTCATAATTTAAATCAAGTACCCGCAACAACACCTCTAAAGATACGTTTCACAGAGAAAAATCTTTACGACTTATAATATGTACCTGAATATAGACATAATTTTTAAATTATAACATAGAACACGGTTTTCAGCAATAATGTGAAAATTTCGTTTCTTGTATAATACGTTCAGCGGTATTTTGATAAAAACGTATGAAGTGTGGAATACGATCTTTTCAACACTGCAACTGGTTCTATACCTACAACTTAAAACACAGTTTTCAGTAATACTTTTATTTCCCCTAAAGTGGCGTACGAAACGTTACACCGTAATTGGACCTTCCTTACAAATTCAGATCCTTTCTGGAGTTGAAAATTTCCTCCTTCGCATCAAACGTTATATTAGAACTGCAGATGGTTGCTGGAATTCTATTTTAAAATTGTCATATAGAGCACAGTTTCCAAGAAGAGTGTGAAAGTTTCATCTCTCGCAAATGATTGGGAAATGTACAGGAGCTTACCAAACTTTGTAGTATCATACTATCCTTTAAATGAAATTTTCACACAGTTGCAGATGTATACTGGAATTCTCTTATATAATTATGATATAATACACGTTTTTCAACATTAATGTGTGAATTTTATTTCACGCAAATGATTTGAAAACCTCCAGTGGTGTATCAAATCTTATATTAAAATCTTGCCTTCCTCTATGCAATTTTCTTAGAACTGCAGTTGATTGCTGGAATTCTGTTGCTTTACTGATTAATTAAAAAAATAAAAAAATATTATTAATTTTATTAAATACATAAATAAAAAGTTTACCTCGAGTAGGATCTGAACCTACGACCTGCACTTGGTAGAGTATCGCGCTAGCTAACTGCGCTATCGAGATTCAAGCCCCAATCGATGTAAATTCTGTTATTATGTAGGTATGTAATAATAATTTTTATTAAGTTATTAAACGGTTATTAATAAACAACTTCTCGTAGCGTAAAAAGGTTGTTCAGGAAATAAAAATAAGTGTAGTTTATAGTAAAAAAAAATAAACCAAGGTTCTCCAAATGGCTAACAAAAATAAGATATTCTAACTAAATAAATACGTTAGCCGAAAATTAAACCAAGACCAAAAATCAACTCTTAAAAAAACGGAATTCCATCAAACATCTGCAGATCTAATAAAATTGCATGTAAAGTATGGTATGGTTTTAGTATAACGTTTTGTACACCCCTGTACATTTCTCAACCATTTACGAGAGATGAAATTTTCACTATTGTTGGAAAATTCGTTTTATATTATAATTATTCAACAGAATTCTAGCAACCATTTGTAATTGTGTAAAGGATGGTATAACAGTATCAAGTTTGGTACGTCCTTATACATCTACCAATCATTTGCGAGATGAAATTTATTTTCACACTATTATTGAAATCTGTTCTTATATTATAATTTTCAAATAGAATTCTTGCAACCATCTGCAGCTCTAAGAAAATTGTATGTACGGGACAGTACGATTTTAATATAACGTTTGATGCGCCCATGAACGTTTCCCAAATTTTTACACTAGTGTTGGAAAAAGTGTGTTATATTATGGTTATCAAATGGAATTAGAACAAACATCTGCATTTCTAAGAAAATTGATTGTTAAAGATGGTTGGTTTTAGTGTAACGTTTTGTGCGCCCGTTGATGTTTCCGAATTATTTGCGAAAGATGACATTTTCACATTATTGCTGGAAAATGTGTTTTATATTATAATTATGTATCAGAATTCCCTCAAACATTTGCAGTTGTGTGAGAATTGCATGAAAAGGACGACATTAGTATACAACTTGGTAGGTCCCTGTTCACTTCCTATCATTTGCGAGAGATAAAGTTTTTCACGATATTGTTTTATATTATAATTATAAAACAAGATTTCAACAACCAACTGCAGTTCTAAGAAAATTGTATATAAAGGATGGTATAATTTTATTCTTTACGTCTTATATCAACGCCACGTTTTGTTGTTCCAATGTATACTTATCTAGAAGAACTTATACATTCTGGAAGAATTAGAAGAATTAGTAGGTGGTAGGCATGTATACTCCAAGCCAACCGGGGAGGTACCACCGCCCTTACCATGGGCTCCTTAATACTGGGTCTCCGATTTTCTGAGCTCGGTAAGGGCTGCCGGTTACCTTTTCCTTCATCCTTAATCTATTCCCATCCTTATTCTCCCTTCTCGCCCTCACTGTCTTCCTATCGGATTAAAAGTCCCAAATTAAAAAATAAGATGGCTGTGGTTTCTAGGGTAATAAATTCCGGACGTAAAATCCTGCCCCATTCGGATGTCCGGGAGGGCAGGGCCCATGCGACCTCGGTCATCGAAAGTATCAACTTTCTGATTCACTACTGCAACATCCGCGGTATCAGGTCTAATCTTAATGCTATTCACCAACATTTTGAACAATTACAACCTGATATTTTGTTTCTGTCTGAAACACAAGTCTCCTCTGAAAGCTCCGACTCACCCGACTTGCAATTTCCTCAATACCACCTTTACTCTAACTTTCGATATAAAGGAGGCATATGTGCCTACATCAAGGACAGAATTGCTTGCAAGAGGGTTTCTTCCTTGGAAAAAAATTTTGACGTGATTTGGTTTAAACATTCTGGTCCTAATTTTGTGAAATTCTACTGTTGCATTTATAGGTCTCCTAATGACAGAAACTATCAAGACTTCTTCGATTACCTTAGTATGAAAGTTGACTATCTCCTGTCTTAGTTTCCATCTTGCGATATCTCAATTGTAGGCGATTTCAATGTTCATAACTCTAATTGGTTTCAGTTTTCATCTACTAAAAATCCTGCTGGTCATAGTGCAGAAACATTTGCTATTTCATGTGATTTCACACAAATGGTTTCTGAACCCACAAAAATCCCTGATAACCCTAACCAAACTCCACATCTTCTAGATCTCTTTCTTACACCAAACCCTCTTGTTTATAAAACTTCCGTTCTTTCGCCTTTAGGTCTTTCCGACCATTGTCTAATAGAAATCATTTCTACTGTATCTAATTCCACTGATAAAACCGATAGAACCTTGTGGTGTTTTAAGTTAGCTCGATGGAGTGATTTACGGGATTCCTTTGCAACCTTTCCATGGCGTGAATATTGTTTTAAGTCGTCCTCTTCTTCGGACATCGCTCTTTCAGTATCTGAAGTTATCCTCATGGGAGTTATACATTCCCAAAAAACAGTACCGTATAGGTCATTCACGTTCCCAACCCTGGTTCAATAAGGCTTGTGCTGTGCAATATCTTTAAAAAATAAATATTACATTAAATGGAAATCTAATAAATCGGTCGACAGTCATGTAGAATGCGTTGCTGCTAGAAATATCTGCAAAAGTGAAATCACTAAAACTAAAAAGTTGTTCGAACAACGAAAATGCAATGAACTAGCTACATCTCCTTTAGGCAGTCGTAAATTTTGGTCTTTAGCTAAAGTCATTAGTAAAAACTTTGGAACATCTTCATCCCCCCCTCTGACGTCTATTGATGGATCGGTAGTTGCTGATTCTGTAGAGAAAGCCAATGATTTTGTGGATTTGTTTGCATCAAACTCGTGTCTCAATGATTCAGGAAAAGATGTGCCCCTAGTCAACTCTTCTTCATACGCTATGAAACCAATTCATTTTCGGTACAAGCTCTTGGAATCGATCATCAGTAGGCTTGATCTCAATAAGGCGACTGGCCCAGACGGTATCCCAGCTATTGTCTTAAAGAAAAGTTCCCCCGAACTAGTACCAGTCCTATCTAAGCTCTATACGATCTCTATGTCTTCTGGGAATTCCTTCATCATGGAAGTTAGCAAATGTTCAACCTATTCCAAAAAGGCGATAAGACCAATCCCTCAAACTACCGACCAATTGCCATCACTTCCATTTTGTCTAAAATCATGGAAAAAGCCATCAATCAGCAACTGCTCATGTTCCTTAAAACTAACAAGCTCCTTAGTGACCACCAATATGGGTTTAGGCAAAGTCGTTCAACAGGTGATCTTCTTTCATATGTGACCCAAGTTTGGAACAATACAGTAGAGCAGTCCGGTGAAACAGTTGTAGTCGCTTTAGATATCTCAAAGGCATTTGACCAAGTTTGCCAAACTCACCTCGTTTGAGTTAAATGATACGCTCATCAACTGGGTTTCTAGTTTCCTTGATAAAAGACGAATACGTGTCGTAGTTGATGGCATTTTTTCAAAAGAAGTTAGCATTAACGCGGGCATTCCACAGGGATCCGTTATAGCGCCTACACCTTTTTTGCTGTACATAAATAACCTTATTTCTTCAACAACTAACCCCATCCATTGCTTTGCTGACGATAGCACTCTTCACTGTAGTTCATCTCAGTCTACTCATAGTAATAATCCAACTTCTATGTCAAATCAAGAAATTACAGCTGAAGTGGAAAATTCAATCAACAAAGACATTCAACGTATTCTCGAATGGGGAAGCAATAATCTGGTTAAATTGCTCACAAAACTCAGTGTTGCCTTGTGTCCGCCAAAAAAGATCGATCATTTCCTATTGTAAGTGTGAATGGCTCAGTTCTTAAGTTTTCAGACTCTATTACCCTGTTGGGTATGACTGTATCTTCAAATCTCTCTTGGGTTGACCATTTTCTGTCAGATAATAAAAAAGCTGATCGTAATATAGGCTTTTTGTAGAGATCTATGCAGTACTTTACCTCTCGACAACTCCTTCTGCTATATAAGGCCCAAATTCAGCCTCATTTGGAATATAATTCTCACCTCTGGGTTAGTGCTCCCCAACACGCTGCCGATATCGTTGATTGTATTCAAAAGAGAGCGATTAGGTTTATAAATGACCCGTCATTGACTTCTCACATACAGTCCCTTGAGCATAGAAAGATGGTTTCAGTTCTTTCTTTGTATTACCGTTATTACAACGGCTATTGTGCTGCTGAATTATATTCTGTGATACCGTCTCCGGCTATCTTTGCGAGAAACACTCGGTTCGCTCAATCACATCATCAGTATGCAGTACAAATCTCCACTTGTCGTACCAAACAGGCGCAATCCACATTTTTCTACACGGCTTCTAAACTCTGGAATGTTCTCCCATGTTTTCCTCTCACTTATGATATGAGAAAATTTAAGGTAGCTGTTCATAGGCATCTATTGGCAATTCATTATCCCTCTATCCATCCTCCTAAGTGTTCCTGAGTGCTTTAGTACGATAGGCCAAATTTAGCCTGTTCAGGTCCACAATCATAAAAAAAAAGAAAAGATGACAATAGATTTGAAATATCGTTAGGTAACCTTAAATGTTCTTTAATCCTTCTTGTAGGTCTAAAAGTACCACGAACATATAAGTAAAACACCCCATTACTTTAAAATTTTGTCGATTTCATTGAAAAATACATAATTTTTAAATTGTAGATGGTGATATAATGATCAGTTTTGATGTTTTTTCAGTGTTTACAAAAGTTCCTCTAAAAAACCTATTGAATATGTTGATCAAATTTTTCAAAAGACAGAATTCTTTTCAGAACTGTCTTAAAATTACTTATTTTCAGTGGAATAATAAATGCTATGAACATCTAGATGATGTAGCAATGGGTAACCGTCTTAGTCTTGTTGCAGCTAATTTTTACATAATGAGTAGGAGTGTTTTTTGATTTGCTGTTCGCTAGTAGTTTGAGGTAATGTACCTTTCTTTCTACTGGATCATCGGAGTTGTCTCTATCAGCATCAGCAACGTTGGATTGTTCACACCTCTCACTTTTGTATCAATTACCACCTACTTCCTCAAAGTAAAAAATTTTATCGCGTACTGATAGTGCAGATGGAAATTGTGAATCGTCATCGCAATCGGTTATGTTTCCGTCACGTGCTCTAGCTAACATTAACGGTTCAAGAAACGACATCTGCTTCTGAAACTTCCATGGCTTGGTATCTTCAGGAGCAGCTCCATTTTTCATACCAGTTGTCGCCGTCTTGAATCTCCACAAAGTTTTTGCCTCTTCCCCATAAACAATTATTGATAATATTACTAAAGAAAGAAAAAAGGAGTAATTTATTTTAAATTTATTAATTTTAATTATATGAATTGTTCTTTGACGCAATAATGTTTCGCAGTATAATATCTACGACATAATTTCGTATTGTTTAAGATATTTGGCTTCTGGAGACAGTTACAATAGTATTGCCTATGACTAAGTGTTTGGAGACCGTACAGTATCTAATATTGTCCAAGAAGTAGCTGTCGCTATATGGAATAATATTCAACCCGAACGTACAACAGAAACATGAAAATCCATATAGCTTTACGCAAAGATTGCAATTTCCACGCTGCGTTGGTGCTGTCGACGGAAACATGTTTTATTAAAAAACCTGGGGAAATCGGATCGTCATACTTTAACTATAAACATACATTCTCCATTATTTTTTAATGGCTTGGGCAAGGAAATGATGAGACAAACTTTACAACTTCTCACCCCTGAACAAATACCTGCGATTGCTGAGTCGATTCCGTAAGTTTTTATTTTTGTAGGCTCTTTCTTTGTCGGAAAACCTGATGAGACCATATCCAAGGAGGCATGTAACTGGAAATTATGAATAACAAGTTTTCAAACGCCTAACCTTCTGGAGCTCGGAAAACCGTAGAATGTGCCTTTGGTATACTATCTTTGCGGTTTTGCGTGCTCAAGAGAACATTAGAAAATAAAGTGTACACTGTGAGAGAGGTTATGAAAGCCTCTTTTGCACAATTACTTACTACTCAGTTGTGATAGCAGAAGATGTAAATGTTACCGAATAGTTGCCATAAACTCAGCTACTACATGTACAAGGAAGCAGGGTGCATATTTCAACAATTGGGGAGCAGTTCTGTGGCAACATCAATCTGTTATCCTTAGAAAATATTCACAATTTAGTAGTGATGTAAACGTTCGTTATTCTTGAATACTTGTACCGATTAGTTACTTTTAGTATCGATACATGCTACTTTATACTGGCTAGTCGTTCCTTTCGGTACTTTCAATATATCGTTGGCACGATATGTATAAAAAATATAACATAATTATTTCAGAATATGTGCATACCGTCTTTTACATTTATAATATTTTGCATTACAAGCCAGCTAAAACAGTGGCGATAGAATGAGGATGAATGGCGAGCAGTTAGGCGAGCGTCACATCTTTGAGCCATTAAAAACGGTTACATGGCGTGTTACGTATAATATTTTATTTGTTTTTCATTTGTAAATAAGTCGAAAACTCATAATGAAATACAATTTTCCCTTTATTTCATAACAATCATTATATTTTCAAAAATGTCTCGTTACTCTGACGCTTATCGTTTATTTTACTATTTATTATTTTGCTAAAACACAGATACTAATAATGTGAACAAGGTACGGTCGTCTCTAACTGGTAAAAAATCAACAACTTTTGTCTCTATTGTATAGTATATTGAGTATCAAGAACAGTAAGGGACTTTTACCGGTCGACGACCATGTTTGGCCGGAGACCGGTACAACCCTTAATGTTCGTGATGCTCACACTGTTTTTTGCACGATTGTATTAAATTTAACACAATTGAAATTATTTAATTTCTACTAAATAAACGAAAAGTCAAAAGTCACGTTTTAAATAGAAATGTCCAAATTTTTGGTTCTTATTGTTGATGAAATAGTCAATATATATATATATATATATATATATATATATATATATATATATATATATATATATATATATATATATATATATATATATATAATATTTCGTTGGTAAGTAAAAGACGTCGGTAAGTCAAATCTCACCGGCGAGTGTTGGGCCTCGCAACCAGTAAACATATCCTACTGTCTTGGAAACAGATATGGTAAATAAACTAAAAAGCTCAATTGTGCAAAACAGTATATAACATTACTGGCAAGATAAAAAGAGCTTTACTGGCGGACAGAAGGATATAACTGGGAACCGAAGGCGAGTCAGTATCTTTTGGAGCCAGTAAATTTCGTTACCTTGCGTGTATTGTTATATAATTTATTTGTTAGGTACCTACTCATTTATGATGCAAATAGAACACTATTTTCGAATGTAAATAATGCTATAAATTTGTAAAACTGCCAGTTAACTTGCAAAAATGTCTCGTCACCCTTGTAATCATTACACCGACACCAGCGCTGATTGTTTATTTTAGTGTTTATTATTTTGCTAATTCAATGTGAACAAGGTACGGTCGTCTCTAACTTGTAAAAAATCAACAACTTTTGTCTCTAACCTGTAATAGTATATTGAGTATTAAGAACAGTAAGGGACGTTTACCGGTCGACGGCCATGTTTGGCCGGAGACCGGTACAACCCTTAATGCTCATACTGTTTTTTGCACTATTGTATTAAATTTAACACAATTGAAATTATTTAATTTCTACTAAATAAACGAAAAGTCAAAAGTGACGTTTTAAATAGAAATGTCCAAATTTTTGGTTCTTATTGTTGTGAAATATAGTACCTATATAAAAGTTTACGTTGGTAAGTAAAAGACGTCGGTAAGTAAAATCTTACCGACGAGTGTTGGGTCTCGCAACCAGTAAACATATCCTACTGGCTTGAAATCAGATATGGTAAATAAACTAAAAGCTCAATGGCAAAATAGTATATAACATTACTAGCAAGATAAAAGGTTTTACTGGCGGACAAAGGATAAAACTGGCAAACCGAAGGCGAGCCAGTTACCTTCTGGAGCCAGCTAAATCCCGTTACTTTGCGTGTATTGTTATATAATTTATTTATTAGGTACCTACTCATTTATGATGCAAATAGAACACAATTTTCGAATGTAAATAATACTACTAATTTGTAAAACTGACAGTTAACTTGCAAAAATGTCTCGTCACCTTTGTAATCATTATACCGACACCAGCGCTGATTGTTTATTTTAGTGTTTATTATTTTGCTAATTCAATGTGAACAAGGTACGGTCGTCTCTAACTTGTAAAAAATCAAAACTTTTGTCTCTAACCTGTAATAGTATATTGAGTATCAAGAACAGTAAGGGACGTTTACCGGTCGACGGCCATGTTTGGCCGGAGACCGGTACAACCCTTAATGTTCGTGATGCTCATACTGTTTTTTGCACGATTGTATTAAATTTAACACAATTCAAATTATTTAATTTCTACTAAATAACGAAAAGTTAAAAGTCACGTTTTAAATAGAAATGTCCAAATGTTTGGTTCTTATTGTTGTGAAATATAGTACCTATATACAATTTTACGTTGGTAAGTAAAAGACGTCGGTAAGTAAAATCTTACCGACGAGTGTTGGGCCTCGCAACCAGTAAACATATCCTACTGTCTTGGAAACAGATATGGTAAATAAACGAAAAAACTCAATCGGGCAAAATAGTATGTAACATTACTAGCAAGATAAAAAGGGTTTTACTGGCGGACACAAGGATAAAACTGGCAAACCGAAGGCGAGCCAGTTACCTTCTGGAGCCAGCTAAATCCCGTTACTTTGCGTGTATTGTTATATAATTTATTTATTAGGTACCTACTCATTTATGATGCAAATAGAATAGTCGTCTCTAACTTGTAAAAAATCAACAACTTTTGTCTCTAACCTGTTATAGTATATTGAGTATCAAGAACAGTAAGGACTTTTACTGGTCGATGACCATGTCTAGCCGGAGACCGGTACAACCCTTAATGTTCGTGATGCTCACACTGTTTTTTGCACGATTGTATTAAATTTAACACAATTTAAATTATTTAATTTCTACTAAATAAACGAAAAGTCAAAAGTCACGTTTTAAATAGAAATGTCCAAATTTTTGGTTCTTATTTTTGTGAAATATAGTACCTATATAAAAGTTTACGTTGGTAAGTAAAAGACGTCGGTAAGTCAAATCTTACAAACGAGTGTTGGGCCTCGCAACCAGTAAACATATCCTACTGGCTTGAAAACAGATATGGTAAATAAACTAAAAAGCTCAATCGGGCAAAATAGTATATAACATTACTAGCAAGATAAAAAGGGTTTTACTGGCGGACAGAAGGATATAACTGGCGAAACGAAGGCGACCAGTTACCTTCTGGAGCCAGTAAATCCTGTTACCTTGCGTGTATTGTTATATAATTTGTTTGTTAGGTAGCTACTCATTTATGATGTAAATAGAACACAATTTTCGAATGTAAATAATGCTACTAATTTGTAAAACTGACAGTTAACTTGCAAAAATGTCTCGTCACCTTTGTAATTATTACACCGACACCGGCGCTTATTGTTTATTTTAGTGTTTATTATTTTGCTAGTTCAATGTTAACAAGGTACGAGAAACTATGTCTCAACTATAGCATCACGCGACAGTCTGCCGACGCAAGTCGCGCTGTGTTGTCAATTTGCGACGATCTAGTCAATCCTGTAGTTTATAAAAGAAAATGCTGTGCTGCGTCACTTTCGCCATTCCTGTTCTGGTATCCGATCAGAGCAGGTCGTTAAGTTAGAATTAATTACTCTGTAATTAACACGTAATTAAATTAAATTCGATTTTATCGGTCGGTATCAACGTAACGATGCCGCGCCGAAGACCGGGCCGAGAGGTCGACGACGACGACGAGTTCCGCCGGCACACCATCGGGGATTTCCACGGGAGCGCCAGCGACACCTGCGAGATATGGTACGGTTGCAAGCCGGGCAACCTACCATCAACAAGTACCGCCAGCCCGATACCGTCGCTTCTGTCCCTTCCGTGGCAGAGCGCCAGAAGCGACGCACCATCCGCCGCCACCGCTCAGAAGAGGAGAAGGCCGAAGAAGACAGCACCGCCCGCAGAAGACGTCGCCCCGCAAGCCGAGGCAACAACCAGAGCAGCACCGCCGCCGCAAGCCGCCGCCGCCGTAGAGAGAAGAAGTGAAGACCCCCGTCCTGGATCCACCAGCCCCGATGACTTCGTGGCGCAGAAGAAGAGGCCGAAGAAGGCAATCGTCCGCCCGCCTACGCCGCCACCGACGAGCAACGTGTACCACGGACACCGCCACAGCGATGGAGCAGACCGCCGCAGCAGAGACCAGGGAGAAAGTACCCCCGGTAATCCTTCGTCAGAGGGAGAACTGGATTGCTTTCTCCCGCGAACTCGACCGGAAGAAGTTCGCCTTCACCAGGGCCAAGGCGACCTTCGAGGGAATCCGGATACAGCCTGCCTCACTCCAGGACCGAGACAGGCTGATGAGGTATCTCGATAAGTGTGGTACGCCGTACCACACCTATCAGACAAGCAGCGAGCGTCTTGCCAAGGTAGATACGTGGCGTGCCCGTAGAGCTATCCGAAGCGGATGTAAGCTCCGATTTGACGACGCAAGGAATTAACACAGTGTCTTGTTTTAGGATGAAGCAGCGAGGCCGAGCGATCCCCCTGGTTTTGGTACACCTACCGAGCGAGGAGGACAAGAAGAGGACTCGGGAGGTGAAGCACGTCGCCCGCCTCCGAGTCACCGTCGAGGATTTGAGGCGGAAATCCGACATCGGGCAGTGTCACCGGTGTCAAGGTTTCCGTCACGCACAGCGTTGCTGCAGGGCGGCAGCACGCTGCGTGAAGTGCGCCGGTGATCACCACAGCAGTCAATGCACTTTACCCCGTACCGACCGGGCTAAGTGCGTTAACTGCGGTGGAGACCGCCCCGCAAGCTACCGTGGATGCCCGAAGTTCCCTCGACCTCCGCAACGGAAGAAGATGGAAGCACCGCAGCGACCGCCGAAGAGGACACCGCCGGCACCTTCCTCGACTCGGACCGGAGTCAGCTACGCCCGTGCGACGGCAGGCAAGGCTGAGAAGGCGGAAGTACCGCTACCGTTACCCCGCCCGATCAACCTGCCTTAGGGTTCGACCCCCTATTGACCTTCCTCGGAGGGCTAAATATGAAGAAGGCCCTACCTGTCATCCGTAAGGTGGCAGAGGCACTCGCTAAGGTGGAATCTGCGACTGACTTGTGGGGGGTTGTCCTCTCACACAGTCAGGAGGTGACTACCCTTTTAGGGTAAACACACGACGGTCCGGATCGAAGTCTGGCGCCCGAGATAAGTACTTAGTATCGTTTTTTTAATTACTTAATTTCTGTTCTGTAAATATCGATAGTGTTACACTTTACTAACACATATTTCTTTTTATTTCAGATAAGCAACCTAGCGACAACAGGACAGCCCACACAACGAACACACCAATCCAAACGCAACACAACACAACACCCGCTTTTTTTGAATAACCAACAACAACGCACTCAACACCGCCATCAGGCATTCCACACACACGAAAACCAACAATCCACGCACTTCCACGCGCTGAAGAGGACGAAGACTCCTGAGCAGCGCACCATACACGTTTTATATTTAGTATTTTATATTGTATATAGTATTAAGTGTAAAATGTAAATATCCATCAATTGTTAATTATCCAAATTTTAATAAACTATGTTGAATTGAATTGAA
Source organism: Vesta saturnalis (assembly GCA_036346205.1). Taxonomy (NCBI): domain Eukaryota; kingdom Metazoa; phylum Arthropoda; class Insecta; order Coleoptera; family Lampyridae; genus Vesta; species Vesta saturnalis. The sequence goes on along the minus strand of JARFJB010001819.1, from coordinate 1,238,124 downwards.
AATGCGTCACTTTACACGCGCTATACGTGTTTCAATTTGCGCCTTACCTACATCTGTTATACTTACATCTAGCTTTCAGTTTATCACATCATGTGATTTGCATCACTTCACTGATTGAATCACACCAAAACAAACACTACAAAATAACTAACAGTTTCAAAATTACTTCACATTTTATCTCGAATTTTGTACTCTGCATTTCACACTAAATTATTAAAAGTTTCGTAGATCATCATCGACTTGCGTTTTTAAGTAAAACGAATGATAAAAAGAAGCCCGTACCATATAGTTTATAGCTACAAAATGTTAGATTATAACAGAACTGATATTGAACTGAATTCAACAAAGCTAACAAAAGAGAACATTTTTACCTGTAAAATGAACGAACGATTTCTTACTGATGTGATAAAATCAGATCAGTTGAAGGGTAAACTGAAAGCGCCTGTAGATAACATATGGAACCAGATAAAAGTTTCTTGCCCTTATTATTAAATTATAAAAAAAGGGACTTGCTAAATGCGTAGTTTCAAAGTTTAGTATCATTTATGAGAACAGCATGTAAAAATTGATCTGACAAGGTCTCATGAAAACTGTCATAAAGTTAAAAAAAATAGGCAAAGAGCGAATCCAAAAAGGTTGGCACAACAAATTGTGTACCAAATGTATGGCAATGGAGCCATTTGGTACAAAGAAAAACAACAAAAAGAACGTGGGGACATAATGAGGACTGTTACTACCACACTTGTGCATAGACCAAGAAAGATGCGAAAGTTAGCAATAGTTTTTGTACAGATGTATTGTCAAAGCTAGGTGTTATTCAGCAAAGCTTTGAAATTGGAAAATTGTGTATAGGATGATGAAAGAGTCTACTTCTCTTTAACACTTAGTGAAAATGCACAGTAAAAATTAAACACTGTCTGTGGTTGTACCTGGTTTGACGACGGAAGAACAATCAATAATTCTTATTGAGGAATAAAGGATCAGGATTGACTATCTATTTTATTGCTATTTTTCCTTCAAGAAATAAAATCAATGTTGCTCTGTTTCCCATTTATGATAAATTATATACCTCATTTTTTTGGAGAAACCTTATCTCATAATCTTATTTGAAAGGTCAGTACTCTTACATCTACATACATTCATCCACAAACATGTAATAAATTGTAGTCCTAAGAATAACGATTAATGACTGAAAAGCAGATTTCTTAAAACTGATTGTAAAAATTAGAATACTGAACTAACACTTCCAAGATTTTAAAATAAAGACAATGAAAGGGGCGATATTATGTGTAAAAACCCATCTCAAGATTGCACAAACAAAAGCGAATATGCTATCATTTCCGTTTCCTTTCAGGTTCAATGTTACAACAATTTCAAGGTTATGTATATTTTGCTTCGTTGATTTTTAAGATACCAATCTACATTTAATTATGCGAATTGTCGAATACGGTAGTATTTTATTGCAAATAAATTATATGTTTAAAATGAAGTGCTTAATCAGTGTTTTTAATGTGGTCATATTATTTTAATTTATTGTTTGTTACGTTAATTTAATATTAGGTATGCTTTCAATACTTTTTAATTAGTATTAGCGAGGCACGTATATTGAGACTGTAAGTACCAATGCGAATTTTTGATGAAGTCAGGTAATTTTTACCTTCCAACCTACATATACATATGTAGGTATAGAAAGTTATGCAACCGACTTATTTATCACTATCTCTATATCGACTTATTAGCTCATTTTACAACGTTTAGCCAAGTTTCGCCAAGATCGGCCATGTGTCTGTGTGTCTGGGTGTCTGTGTGCACATGCATGTATGCCTGTGTGTGTGTGGATGTATGTCAGTATCCACGATAACTCCAGAACGAAAACATCTACGTGCTTAAAACGTTGTATTTAAACTTCTTTTCATTTCGCTTGGAACTGATTACATTTTGGGAGAAATCCTGCGGCGGTGAGGGGCGTTCATTAGGAGCATATTTTGGTTTTTATCAAATATTTCTAAAACAGTTGCATATTTCAAAGATGTAAAAATACCTAGATATAGACCTTAAACATATCGATTAATTATGTTCTATTCAATCTTTTGATACGAGACGTAATTTAGCGCAAAAATATACCTAATGGTGTTAGTTCAAATATTTTCGATATTTGAATAACGATTAATTTTATAAGAAAAAGTATTAACATATTTTTTAAAGAAAATTTACATAACCTTCACGCCATTCCCTTGTGTGAAGATTCATATATTGTCTCTAACATGTCCTTCTATTTTTAAAACTCCCTTATCTTTCGTTGTTTTATAATACATTCAACTACATTCATCCAAGTTTTACGCGGCATGCCAGACCCGGCCTTACCTCTAACCTCACCTACATATATTTGCTTCGTTAAACTTGCGTTGTTGTTTCTCTCAATGTGACCAAACCAACATAATGTACTATTTTTATATCTATCTATCATCGTCTTTTCCTCGCCATACTCCGTCCTTATACACTCATTCCTTATCTTATCCCTTCTCGTTTTACCACATGCGCTTTTGAGAAAGCTCATACACACACAGACATCATGGCCGATCTTGGCGATACTTTTCCAAACGTAAAATGGTGTAATAAGTCAAGTTAGTGATAGTAAAAAAAAAACTCAATTGCATAGTCTTCTATACCCACAGATGTATATATAGGTTGGAAGGTAAAAATTTGAACAAACACGTAAATTTTTTGTCGCTAAATTGCGCCACATGCCATAAAATTGCATAGAACATAATCGATACGTTTAAGATCTATATATTGGTGTTTTATGTCTTTGAAATATGCAGCTGTTTAAAAAATATTTGATAAAAACCAAAAACTGCCTCTAATAACCCCGCGTCCACCACTGAATTTCTCCAAAATGTAATCAGTTTCAGAAGAAACAAAATTTTAAGTATGTACATTGCGGTTTTGAAGTTATCGGGGATGCTATCATACATCCACACGCACATTCAAACACACAGGCGCACGCACGCATGCACGCACGCACACGCGCGTACACGCACGCCAGCATACGTACGCATGCACGCTCGCATACGTACGCATGCACACCCGCACACACGTATATACAGTGAATTCTTTTTTCTAGTGTACATAGGCCCTATGTATAGTTTTAAATAGGACAAGTCAATGCATTGAAAACAGAGTGTAGGAGTAATCACAAATTCTATGATTTTTATCAGTTTGATTAACATTTAACATTTCATAATAAATGTCCGAAGTGGCCGCCTTGTAATTCCAGACAGTAACCGAGGCGATTTCGAAAACCACGTACAGAAAAACTGTAGGAACTATTAGATTACATTCGGTGCGTATACGATTTTTTAATTCGCCAATACTGTGTATTGGTATATTTGTATAAATTTTTGATTTTAGATATCCCCAGACAAAAAAATCGTTTGGTGACAAATCAGGTGAACGCGCAGGCCACTTAAAGGGACTGAATCTTCCAATCCATCGTCCAGGGAATACATCGTTTAAAAATTTCGTAACAGCGTTTGTGGAATGAAACCACGGCTCGTGAATATTTAAATTTTCTATTGCTGGAATAATGTTGTTTCTTAATAGTTCCCTAAATTTGTTACAGGTGAGATTTCCTTCAATAAAAAAAGGGCCGACAAGTCGATTTCCAACTATCCCTAACCATACATTAACTTTTGCAGGATACTGGGTTCGTATTAAATTTTATAAATGACGATTAGTGCGGGACCAATATCTAAATAGAAAATGAGGTTAGAAAGAAAATGGATAATGAGGAATATGATTCGTACCAAAACTTTTGGGGATTAACTTCTCCATTTATTGTAAATGTAGCTTCATCACTATAAACTATCTTATTTATCTATCTTCATTTTCGTTAATTAAATTAAATATTGTTCTTTTTTTATTATCTTGTTCAAACAATTGTTGGTGATTTCCAAACTTATAAGATTTGTGTTTAAAACATTTTAGTGTTTTAAATACCGATGTTTAAGATACATTAAAGTATGCCGCTATTTTTCGTACAGATACCACTGGATTTTCTTCAATATAGCATAAAATGTTTAACTTTATTTCCTCACTTTATACATGATTAATTTTAGTTTTTATTTATGAGAATTTATTATGCAACCTTCATACTTAAACTTGCTAACAATATTTTGTATAGTTTTAATACAAGGAATGGCCCTTTCAGGATATTTTTCACAAAATAGATGTCTCAAGTTCCTTAAACTATATCCTGCTTGATACCACACCACAATTTCAATTCTCTCGTCTTTGCTGTACATTTTGAATACAATAATGAGTCCATAAATTCGAAATATTCCATTGACACTTGACGTTTTAAGAATTGTCTGTTTTTATTTTCATAATACGCTATTAATGTAAATCACAATGCATTCACTTATCCTTTTTAAAAGTATACTTAAAAAAAGAACACTGTATACACACACATACACATTGCTATGGTAACGCTACATATCAGATAATTAGCAGTGTTGCTCAAATTGAGAGGTAATTGTTTACTAGATGTAATATACGTTAAATTTACATAAACGTGACATATATGTGAGCTTGTTCACTCTCAACTTGGAATGTTTTAACATAATAAACAGTTCCTTGATTGCTTTGGTTTTATCAGATTCCATTTTATAAATGATAAATTACTTTCAAATAGAAGCACAATCTGCTTAGCATTCGGGTGGTAATGAGTTCGATTTCCGTTACATACTATCCTGTATCAGAACTCTACATCCGTTCCGTGTGATCCTATTCTAACGACGCCTATACTTAATCTCACCATACTGAATGTTTGTATGTATCTTGGGAATCCGTCACTGGCTGAAAGAGCTCAGTGAGCTCAGGAACCCGCTGACTCCCTTGGGGTGCGAATGAAATATGCAGCCGCTTCCTCTTGTTTCTTGCTTAAACATGTTTTCATTCTTATCATCATTTAACATATTACTAACATATTTTTCTGCTAATCTTGTATTTTTTTACATTCCAACCCACATATACATATGTAGGTATAGAAGGTTATGCAATCGACTTTTCTTCACTATCGCTAAATCGACTTATTAGATCATTTTCAAGTTTTGCCAAGATCGGCAATCATGTTGTGTGTGTGTGTGTGTGTGTGCGTGCGTGCGTGCGTGCGTGCGTGCGTGCGTCGTCGTGCGTGCGTGTGCGTGTGTCGTGCGTGTGTGTGCGTGTGTGTGTGTTAGTGAGTGTGTGTGTGTGTGTGTGTGTGTGTGTGTGTGTGTGTGTGTGTGTGTGTGTGTGTGTGTGTGTGTGTGTGTGTGTGTGTGTGGGTGTGTGTGTGTGTGTGTGTGTGTCAGCGTGTTTATGAGTGCTTGTGTGTGTGTGTGTGTGTGCGTGTGCGTGTGCGTGCGTGCGTGTGTGTGTGTGTGTGTGTGTGTGTGTGTGTGTGTGAGTATGTGTGTGTCTGTGTCTGATCCACTTAATAGAAGAATGTTATTTAACCAACTGCTTTTAAACTTAGCAGCAACCTTATCTACTGGAGGGTGTAAATTCCATATATAATGGGTTAATATTAATAATTAACTAAAACCACTCTAAAATCTTTGGTAACTTTCTCTTTCAAGTCGAACAACAAAAATGGCATTAAATCATGAAAATTTTGAACAGGTCTTTGTAAGGTTGTCCTGATTGGATAACCTCTATGATAAGTTTTTAATTTATAGAATGTATAGTCATTGACTTTAACATTGAAGTTCCTTTAGAATAATCAACTGAAATTGACATGATGTAATTTTGCTAAGTATTATATAAATTATTGACTGTGTTTTATTTGGTATCCACTCTTTAAATTACTTGTCACAACATATGTAAGTAAATAACTTCAAAGCCCACAATACCTCAATTTGAGTCATATCGGTTTTTAAACACAATAATTCCTCATTTTTGATCCGCATTTTGAATTTTTTATTTTGATAAATGATTTAATCTTAGCGGTATTAAAACCCCCCAATACCCGACCTTCAAAAAAATTGTCCACCCTAAAAACGGTGCGCCACTTTCAATTTTTAAATTTTTTTATTTAGATGTTTTACAAATTAACAAAGTTGCAACATTGATCATTAGCCCACAATACCTGAATTTTAGTCATATCGGATTTTAAACACGATAATCCCCCATTTTTGATCTACCATTTTGAATTTTTTAAATTTGACAAATGATTTATGCTTAGCGATAAAACCCAATACCCGTCTTTCAAAAAAATCGGTTGATAAATTAAATAAACACGATAATCCCCATCTTTTATCCTCCATTTTGAATGTTTTAATTTTGGCAAATGATTTATATTTAGCGATCTTAAAACCCCCAATACCCACCTTTCAAACAAATCGGTTTATAAATTAAAAAATGTACAATTTTGTACCCTAAAAACAGCGCGCCACTGGTTATTATATATTTTTTATTTTGAAATTATCTAAAAAAGTATTAGTTTATTTTTTAACTATGGAATTTTTTTAAATTTGAAGCAATTTTTTTTATTTTCTAATCCCCTAAAAAAGTCCGCCAATGGTTGGATTTGATCATTAACGAACTTGGCCTAGATTTTATGGCAAAGAATTTTTGTAACTAATTTCATATCGATAGCTTTAATGGTTCAAACGTATATGAGAAAGGAATAAACATTTTTAAACTGAGTTGTACCATATGTCCAATGGTATATAAACCATTTAACACTTGTGAGGGTCATTCTCATAAACATGTACCTACTATTTTAGTCCTGTTACTGCATTTTGCACAATTTTTTACATATAGTTGCCAAAAAAGGTCCTATTCTTTAGAAAGTAATTTATATTTAAATATTAAAATCAAAAAAATATATTTTTGCTCTAATGTTGATAAAATTACACTCCGTTATCGTCCCCAGTAGCCAAGCACCTATAAAAAAGTTCCTATTTTTGGCTTTGTTATTGTTTAAAATTATTAATCTTTTTAAATTCACTAGGTAAGTAAAGAACAAGTAAGGACCTTGCAATACAATTTGTCCAAAGTGTTTAATGTTGAATTTTAAAAAATCAACTCCGTTATCCATATAAATACCAAAAAAATGTCCAGTAGAGGGCAGTAACACAATTGAATTAAACTGTCGACATCATGTCCAGATCTGTTAGTTTTATCGAGAGCGTCAAAGAGTACGGATGTACGCAAAATTTTTATACAGTCGTAAAATTAGTAGTTGTACTGTTGGTAAGAAAAGCTTACACTGCTAACTTTGTTATCAATAAAAAGGCCAGCAAATATAGTAAAGGAAATTCTATTACCATGTATAAAAACTTGATTATGACCCATTAACAATGCCCATTAAGTACATTTTTCATCACCTCCGTTATCAAACACTCCGTTGTCCACAATGATAACGGAGGTGACGGTTGATAACAGAGTTGAAGGGTATGTGAAACTACCAACCTTTTCAAGAATTTTTACCCTGTTTTTTATATTTAAGGACATTATGGTAAAATCAAAGAAGAGAAACTCATCGGATAAAAGAAAAGAAGATGTTAAATGAAACATGAGAAGGATGCGAGAGCGAAATAGAGCGGATGCAGAAAAATGCGAAGAACAGAAAAGGAAAGAACGAGAAAGATATCATAGAAGAAAACAGGCAGGAAAAATTAAATCAGTATCTGAACTAAGTGAAAGGGAAAAACGAAAAACGAGAAAATCTTGGCGGGACCGGTACAAAAAATACAGGGAATCAAAGAATTTAGAAAGTATCCCACCTCCAGCTAGCCCACAACCATCAGATATGCTTGAAAATCATTTGCCACCAAATATACAAGTGATTAGCCGACAAGCAGAACAAGGAAAGAAGATAGCTAGTAATAATCGCAAAAAAAATGAAGAAGGAAAGCTAAACCTACAGTTAAAAAGATACAAAGCAAAAGCAGAGAGGTACAAAAAACGCTTGTACAGATACAAAAAAATAAATCAAGATCCAAATTCTCCTAGTAAAAAAGTGGAAGATATCATAAAACATGAACCCAAAGAGGCCAAAAGAAAAATTTTATTAGGTGAAGTTATAACTCGACAGGTTAAAGAGAACTGTTCACAAAGCTCAACTAATAAAGAAAAGCGTAATATAATAGGGGCAATATCTGGTCCTTTGATTAGAAAATATAAATTAGAAAGCGTAATTACATCTGTTTCTGCAAGACTATCAAGGCGCTGAAAGAATTTTAAAAAGGTTCAAATATCTAAAATCGTTGCTTTAAAAAGATGCATAAAAAATTTCTGGGAAACGAAAAAACACCCGAATGATGCCGGGGAAAAAGGATACAGTTACACGACATAAAGATAAAAGACAAAAAGGCTTCTTAACGATTCACTTTTAAATCTACTCTTGAAATTTAAACAAAAGTTTCCTCAATATAATAAACTTATCGTATTCAACATTCTGCAAACATAGACCGTTTTGGGTAATAATCCCTAATGCAAGATCACGAGAAACGTGTCTATGTATATTGCATGAGAACTTATCACTGATTGTTAGAAAGTTTCGGATGCTGAATGTAATTAATGAATGTTTTCCAGAACCACTATGTAAAACCCTATGTTGCAATAACCAGTTAGGGGAATCATGCCTTGCTCGAATCTGTGAGATCTGTAGGGATAGAAAAATAATTGTAAATGACTTTGATATCATATAGTATTTGGTAAAATAAGGAGAAAATTGTGGTCAAAGGTGTAGAAAAGCTTTGTCATAAAACAGTAAAAGATACCTATAGATACTTCTACAGGAGAGCTATTGTCGTTACTTGAAGACTCCATTTTAAAGTTCATGTGTCATGTGAGGAATATATACCATCATTATCAGTATATAGATAATATCGGAAATACTCTTTCCGAAAACCAAGTAATAATCCATATGGATTTCTCAGAAAACCAAAATTGCAAATACTCAGAAGAGGTCCAGTCGGCACATTCGGAGGTTCGAAACCTCAAATATCCCTTCATATAGTACAGTATACTATAAAATTCCCGAAACCAATATCGTAGAACGTATAATTTTTTGTGCCATTTCTAGAAGTCTACGACATGACCCTTGCGCTATTCTCGCTCATCTGAAGCCTATATTCTCCGAGATTTCTAAAACTGTTCCTCACGTCAAACAAGCTTACTTCCTTAGCGACGGTCCCAACACCCAATACAGAAACAAAAGTATATTTTTCTTCATTATTTTTCAAATTCCAAGTGCGTTAGGCTATGAGAAAATCAGCTGGAATTATAGTGAAAGCGGTCATGGAAAGGGAGCCCCTGAAGGTATTGGGGGGCTGTTAAAAGAATTGCTGACTCTGCTGTGGCTCATAGAATAGATGTTTCATGCTACGACGATCTCACATCGGTGTTAAAATCTCTTTGCAAAAAAATTCAGATTCACGACATTTGCGAAGATAGAATATCCTACTACGACTCCTGCCTTCCCCAAAAATTAAAACCGTTCTCTAGTACGATGAAGATCCATCAACTTTATTGGTCAAACGAGTTTCCAAATGCTCTTCAATGTCGGTCTTTAAGCTGTAACTCATGCAATGATTCATGCAATCATTACCGCCTTGGCTCAATCCAATTAAAAAGATGCGAAGGTGCTATTAATAATTTGTTGTATATAATAAGGGCTAACAACTACAATATGTTCTTCTAGGCGATGATGAACTGCTTGTGCCTGAAAAGAAGTCATCCAGTCGTCTTAGATATGCCGATGTGTACAGCTCAGATGAGGAGTTCAACTACGACTTAGCTGATGGTGAAAATGACTCCGTTTCAAACATAAATCAAACTTGCGTAACTGGGCAAAAATTGCAGCAAAAGGAAAATACATTGTTGTACAATTTACCGCCAAAAAACGAATAAAACATTACATTGGCCTGGGACTGACAGAAGATGAAAATAGCGAGTGCACAGTAAAATTTTTACGGCGGAAATCGGACACGAAATTTGTTTACCCTGATGATGATGTGGCCACAATAAACGAGTGATATCATTAGGGTCCTAAATAATCCGAAGGAAAGGAGAAACCAGTACTTTTTTGAACCCTGTTATATAAAGGCTGTAAAAAATTTGGAATAATGATTAAAATTTATTTTGTTAGTGTTTGTGTTGCTCATTAAGACTAAATACATTTTTTCAAGGAGCTGTTATTCGTTTTTAGAAAATCTTTTTTTTTTAAGTAAGAATATCAATTTTCTTTGTAGTTCCTTTCTAAAAAGTTTGTTTACCCTAATGATGATGTGGCCACAATAAACGAGTGATAGGTATCATTAGGGTCCTAAATAATCCGACGGAAAAGAGAAACCAGTACTTTTTTGAACCCTGCTATATAAAAGCTGTAAAAAATTTGGAATAATGATTAAAATTTATTTTGTTAGTGTTTGTGTTGCTCATTAAGACTAAATACATTTTTTCAAGGAGCTGTTATTGAAGAGTTGTTCGTTTTTAGAAAATCTTTTTTTTTTAAGTAAGAATATCAATTTTCTTTCTAGTTCCTTTCTAAAAAGTTTGTACTTTTTTTTAATAATAAAAAAAAATACTATACTTGTGTTTAATTGAATCCTCTTGCATTATTGTGATATGACTGTCTTCAAGAAAAAAATTATGTTAATTTAGAAAACTCCTGGATATTTTGTCAAGACTAAGTATCCCCTAGCCCTCTAAACGACACCAATATATACTACCTAACTTTTTATAAAATAAAAGTTATTCTTTATTTAAATCGGAATATCATCATCTCCGTTATCACAGGATCACTTCTGTTATCACGACAAACTCTAAATTTGGTGTAAAATATAAAAAATTAAGCACGAATATTATAATAGATTACTTACTAATATATTACTCTTACGATTAATCCAGCTTTGATCACAAATATAAAAAAAAATAATTTTAAGTTTCCAAATAAAATATGTAGTTTTAGAAGCACGACCTGTGTAGTACTTAAATTAATCAAGATGTGGCAGCACTCATCAGCGCTACTAGGTGGTATAACTATAAACAATACATGAACATGAACTTGGATCAGGATGCACATACATGTATTGTGAATTTAAACAGTAGGTATATTTTTTGTCTCATTGATCAAGCCGGTATAGGACGGCACTTCTTATCTAGACACAGGATGGCCAGATGGTAGCAATTGACCTTGCATTTAAGTATAATCGAAATTAGCTTTATTTTAAATTATTGTAGCTTTAACTTATGAGAAAATACATGAAGCAGAGCACTGGTATCTTTTATTAAGTAAAGTACCCTTCTATATATTTATTTCACAGAGTGTAAATACTTTAGCTTCTAATAGTTTGGATGTGCACACAATATTTTTATTAGTCGTACTATACTTTTGCATTAAAGCTATTAGGTACATCATCAAGTCATGACAAATCCATAATAGCTTCTACTGTAAGATCTTGCAGAATGTAATCCTCTTATTTGACATCTTCTAGAAAAATAATTACTTAAATGTTACACTTGTGATTGAAGAATCTTGCAAGTGAGTTTATCAAGAACGTGTGCTTCCCTAATTTAGAGATTTTGTACTCAACCATTATAAGCATTTAAATATTTACATAAGTATTATATTGTTATAGCAAATGTGTTTAACGTACCTACAAAAATAAAATATTCTTTTGGTTATACTACACTAGCTCGGTTATTACTTGATTTCCTCCAACCAAGTAACTTTGATTTCCGTCGCACTTGAATGGCTGCATATATTGAAGCAATTATAATTATAAACAGCAAATGGGAAGTAACAAAAAATTATATCATCAAGCGATGTACCATAAATATCCTTTAAATCTATTTATCTCTATTTTAACTTTTTATGTTCTACAACTTAAATTTCTATCAGTACCCACATCTAAGGTCATGTGTGGCATGCTAAATAAATTATCCTGAAATTTCTTAATTTACACAGATAATACATATCATGAAAATTTGTAATAAATAATTTATTATAAAACAATCTGAGTATATAAATAAAACTAGTATCTTCTAAATTGTTTTTTGAATTTTTCATAATGATAATCATCTGTAGCTTTTTCTATTTTTTTCGGTTTACCCTTATCTCCAATCTTACTATCTAATTTATTTTTCTTTTTTGGTAAGTCGGTAAAATCTACATTAACTAAAATAAAATATTTAAAAACAATTTCTAAAATTTTAAAATTCACTCACAACGACTATGATGAGTAAAATTGACTGCCATATTTGTAGGTACAAATTGTGAAGGACCATCATTATTACTATTTTGTTCAAATAACAATTTTAATTTAGCTTCTTCTGTAGCTTCAATATTCTTAATTTTTGCTTCTATACCTAAATCAACTTCTGGAATACCACTTAACATTTGATTTGATAACATCTCTTCATTTTTTCTGGTAGATGATTCACGTAAATGATTAGGTACTGCTTGTAATGCCGCTTCTTCCGGGCTTAGATATTTTGGTTTTTTCGGATTTTCTTCTTCAACTACAATTTCTTCGGCTTTATTTCCTTTTCGTTTAGCTAATTGCTCCTCAATATACTTCATCATTTCTTCATCTTCATCTCTTTTATTTGTTTCCACTGAAAATTGTGTGCCAATACCTGTATCATAAGCATCATCTACTTGTTTAAGCTTTCCAGTACGTAATGCTTGCATATTAACCATTCCTCCAGTCTTAACTTTAAATGGATCTTTCTAAAAACAAACTAATGAAGGTTAACAGTATTGTTACAAACTTGTGATTACCGAACTGCCCTCATCTTCGCTACAAGATTTAGAACCTAAAACTAATCCGTTTACACTAATACCATGTTGTCGCCGCCTCAAATTCTGTAATTCCTTTGTCTCTTCAAGTTTTAAGCTAAAATAATGCACATTGATTGATTGAGGTTCAAATGTTAGCAACCTACAGTAAATTATCCTCGTTTTCCGATTCTTCACTTTCATTTGATAATCTTCGTTTTCTTAATTGTTTGCGTTTCTTAAATTTGAATGTAACATTTTCTTCTTCGTTTTGAATAGTTTTAATTTCTGAGTCTGACATTAAATTGTTATTTTTTTGAAGGTTATAAAACACAGTAGAATAAACAAGGGTGAAAGTTTGGTGCATTGGCAATAGTGTAATAATAATATATACTGACATCTAGTGGCGAATTATCTAAATACATTTAAAAGTTTAAAATCACAAAACAGAATTTCTAATTTTTATTGCTGACTAATTCGCTTTCTGATATATATCTGGTACACGGAAATAGTACTTGTAGAAGAACTAATTGGTAAAGTTTTCATATTACGTAAATTATGTACCTAATTGTAGTAGGAATAAATCCCCAAAAAGTTCCCATGTGGCCGATGTCCGCAACATCCCTTATTTTGCAAAAAGCCACTCCCGGGTGGTACATTGTGCCGGTTTTTCTCAATTTCCTCGTAAACTGTTGTTCAAACGTAAAACATGTATAGAACCAAAAATGTTCGGCATTAAACTCTACACAAAAACTGTTCTATAAGCATTTTAGCAAATCCTCTCTGAATTTCTGCAAATAACGTTCAAAGTTAGGTGTAGTTTTTAGCATGTAAAATGTGGCTTTAATTGTAGTGATTTTCATAGTTCTAGTGCTAGAATCAGAGCCGGTGCCTCGGTAGTAAAAACTAGTAATAAAATGTTGCCCATTTTTTCCAACCCCACTGCGTTGGCTACATATCTTTTCCTCGCCAAGATTGAATTTGGTGAAATACCCGGTAAGAATGCTGTTTTAATGCTGTAGATGTTGGTGGCAATCTAGACAAAATTATGACATGATTGGATTGGCCAACCAACTTATTAAAAGAAGTAAATCTGTAGCTATTCAAAGAAGTTTCTTTCCGTTTAGCTTTATATATACAGGGTGAGGCATCTAAGCTCCGTCGGTGTGTATACGAAAAATGGTAAAATATTAAAGAATCTTTTTTTTATTATCGTGTAGGTTCATTAGGAGCACGTTTTAAAATTATTTTCGAATATGCAGGGTGGTCCATAAAATTTTACGCATCAAAGTTATGAAAATTTAAATGGAACACCCTATATATGATGGCAAATTTCGATTCTGTGGACTAAATAAAGGTCACTAACTGTTATAGTCCCAGAGACATGTTATAACATATAACATATCTCTGTATAGTCCCTATACCTAACTCCACCTATTGTCGAGATATTTCATTATTTGTGAGAATGTAGATCGAAATTCAAAAGAACTTTCTGTTTCACGTACTCGAGGTATTTTTTTCAAATGTTTTTCATTGTTTACTGAAAGCATCAAACTTTAAAATCTACCGAAGTTATTATCACAAATTTATACTGGGTGTGTAAAAACTCAGTTACTATTTTGACCAACATTAAAGCCAATTAACTTCCTTATTTTAAATAGAACACCCCGTATTATCACCATATTTTTATTCTAATTTTAATTCCCTACAAAACTGTATTAGGGTTCACTATACCTATCTCTTACAGATTTTTTGTAATTTAGGATTTTCTATTCCAATAATAATTTCATACAATTTGTTCTAGATAAGCAGGCTTTAACCATTGAGTAAAAAATCACTAATGGGTCACTGCCGTCTCAGTCTATTGAAATGCAGTATCGCGGTTACGAGATAACACCGATGCTTTTCACACGAACGTTGAAGACCAACTAAAATTCTCAGCCCTAAAAACTTCCCATGATACTCGCGTCGTCTAGATGTCGACAAAACAACCGGTTAGGTTTCGCCTCTACTACTCATTACTCAATGGTTTTACTAAGTTTTGTGTATTGGCTGGTAGGCAACACATGGTACCTAGGGATATAATACACGCAGTTTAATAGAATTTCTCATTTTGAAACACTTTAACCGCTTTAAAGAAAAGTGGAGTTTAACCAGTTTTATTTTCTTTTTTTTAACCAACCAAAGGTAACTGGATGCTTTAGTTTTAATGTGACGGATTAAATAAAATTTTGTATACGTGCGACGTCGCTGGATTCTTATTAGTTTTAAATTTGTGAGAACAGAATAATACGACTTTTTGATTGGTCGAAACGAAAATTGAGCGGTCGTTTGAAACCTACTAGTAACTCGCTACAGTAAAATTTTTGTGATAACGCAACCTTAATTTGTCTAAAAAAAGGAAAACTAAAATCTACAGTCACCTAGGATCCTCTCAATGATTTGTAGAATACCATAGCTTAGACCGTAGGTTACAGTAGATTTTAGTTTTTTGTTTTTATCTCGATGACAGCCAAACATTTTACTATCGCGAGACACTCGTTTTTAAAATAAATTAATATTGTATATACATTTCAGTTAGTTTGGCTTTATGCTTTACTTAATACTAATAATATATATTTCTATTTCGTTTAATATGGATACAAGTTTCCTCAAAATAAAACCAAGTAACCTTTCGCATTAGGAGTTAAGTCCTCCAACTTTTTATTTGTCTTATTTATGTTGTGTGTCCTTAAAAGTGTAATTTGAAATTACTCACAATAGTTAAAAGACTATAAAATCAGTAGAGGGTAATATTGAACTTATTCGCAATAATGCAAATTCAAGAAAAAAAGGGATGTATCTTGACTTTACTGAAATAATGCTACTCTTACTCATATTAATTGCTTGCCTTACATAGACTTTCCTGGCAGTAATTAAAACATTAGAATTTATTTACAAGTCTGATATTGAATTACTCGCAAAACTCAAATCTGATAAAAAGAATTGGCCGTCTAGTGTTATGAGAATGAGATAGAATTGGATGTGCATCATGTGGGACTTGAACCCACGACCTCCACTGTGCTAGAGTTATAATTTTTATACACAACGAAGGATCACAGACAACTTTAGTTATCTATTAGTATTGTTTATAACAAATAAAAATTAACAATCGGTCACATGTTGTCACGTGCGAAACCGCAAGAAATTACGAGCTCACATGACATACACAAAAGTTGACTGTGATCCTGCATTGCGTATAAAAATTAGAATACATAATAACAAAGGGAAGTACATACAGTTTAAGTTTGAATCGATTGTAACTTGCCTGCTTGATTTTGTAAATTGGAAAGATGTGGATGTTTAAATAATTGTAGAAAATGCTTTAACATTAACGGTAATGATGGTGAGCATCCTAGTCGTAACTTAAGCGAAGAGAGTGAACTCCAAGAAATTGCAGTGTGTAGTGTAGCAGAAACTAATTTCCCGTGCAATAATACAAAAATTGCTGAACAAATGAATATTGAACCAAGAACAGTTCACAATATCTTGAAAACCAAATAAATACCATTGCTATACGTTGCAAACTACACAAGAAATTTTTCCAGATCATCATTATATTCTGTTCATTTTTAAAAATAGTTGGTTTTTCAATAAGAATTATAATACTAAAGTTAAGTCTTAAACTTAAGTTGTACTATCAATGTTAATGTTCTTGGTTGTAGCTCTCGTAAGCTTCTTCTTACGAGTAGTAATCGAACCATGTCATAAATTCGCAATTACAATAAACTTCGATGTTTGAGGTATTGTCATTTAATGTTTTAAGTGTAAAGTATTTCCTTAATAGTTTCAAAGAACACGCCACTTTTCAACATCATCTTAATTGCTATGGAAATGTTGAAGCTGGATTGAAGGAGGCTTAAGTAGTTCATATTTGGTGCCTACATGCAAATATGTACAAGTCGCAACATCGGTAAAGTTATGTCTCTCTCACACTCATATAATGCTTATTGGGTGTCTTTCTAGCTTATTATAAGTCAGACCCGCAATAATGTTATTCCATACCTATATATATATATATATATATATATATATATATATATATATATATATATATATATATATATATACAGTGTGTCCCCGGATAGGTGAAACGACTCTTGTAAAAGATAAAAAATTTTCGATATAAAATTTCATTGTTTGGGGTTCAGCCCTGCTTAGTTAAAGACTAATTTCTGGCATAATTTTAGTTTTCTAAAATCATATATGCCTTGGATCTTTTCAAAAATTTGATTTTTGGTTCTAGTAAACTGCCTTTGTTAGTGAAGATATAACAAAATTTGATTAACAAAAGTTGTTTAGAATCATGAAAGAGTCCTACTTCTAGAATTTCAAGCACCTAGGCCAACGTTGATGTTTTGGTAATTTTTAACATATTTTCATCTGCATTTCTTTGAAATCAGCTCAAATACTTGGTTTATGCAATCTTTGTCAAATAAAACAATATGTGTAAGAAAATTAAACTGTCAAATAAAAATAATATTAATAATTATCAACACATCAAAGTCGGTGTAGGTCGTTACAATTTTGGAAATAGGACTTATTTATGATTCTGAATAACTTTCATTAATCGTATTCCTTTCTGTACTGCTAACAAATATTTTTCTGCAGAGTACAGTTTTTTTGAATCAAAATCTCTCATATCTTCTGTTATGTCAAGTCCTATACTAAAGAAATGTATTTGTAACAAAGATTGCTATGGAAAAACAAATTGTCTCCATAACAAAACTTATCTGTCAATCTTATCAATCAAACACTTCTGTATTAAATTGAAACATATTTTTAAAGACAATGTTAACATTAGATGAGAAAGTTTACTTGATTCAGTGTTACGGAATCGGTGAAAGATCGATAAATATGATTATTGCTTTATTTAATGAAACATATCCAAATACTGCAATTAACAAAGTTACTGCTTGGCGTTTAATCAAGAGATTTCTCACAACAGGAAGCGTTCACTATAAGAAGAGAGAGAAAAAAGCTTACGATGAAACTGATGCAGGTACTTTAGTTGCTTTAAATTCCGTAGATGCATATCCTAAAATGTCTCTAAGAAATCGAAGCGTAAATACAAACTTAAGTAAAACACATTTACAGAGAATTTATAAAACTAACAAAATTTATCCATATAAAGCCAAATTTTGCCATACTTTGGAAGAAGGCGATGAAGCAAGGCGATTGCAGTTCTGTTTGTCTTTAGGAGAGCTAATTTTAGAAAACAGAAATTTCCATAAACTAATAATTTTTTCTGATGAATGTACTTTCACAACAAAAGGTGTTCCATCTTCGCAAAACTGTCGATATTGGAGCAGAGTCAACCCCCATTACGTAGTTAACTCAAGAAGGCAGTATTTTGGAAAACTAAATGTTTGGTGTGCCATCTCATACGAGTTACGAATTATTGGACCCTTTTTTATTGAAGAAAGATTAAATCAGCAAACTTACTTACAAATTCTGCAAAGTTTTGTTGACGTACTTCCATTAAATATTCGACGTTCGCATTACTTTCAACAAGATGGCTGCCCTGCCCATTCCACACAAATGATTACTGATTGGCTTAATAATCAGTTTGTTGAAAGATGGTTCGGGAGAATGAGCGTGACATCTTGGCCGGCTAGATCTCCAGACCTATCGATAATGGATTTTTTTGTATGGGGATGGGTAAAACAAATAGTTTACAAAGAACACATTCCGAATGACACTGAAATGTTAAAACGCAGAATAACAGTTGCAGTTCGATCAATTTCTAGAGCACAAATACAGGCAGCTTTTGGAGAATTCTGGACTCGTATTGAAAACTGCGCAAATTTAGGAGGAGGCTTAGTAGAGCCTTATTTTTAATCTGAATATTAACTCACTATTTCATTATAACTTATCAGTGTTAAGCCAGTAACTTGTAATAGCTAATAATTTAAGTGTTATCTTTTAATATTCATAGTAATAAACTGTGTTAAAGAAATTCTTTTATTTATTTTGTTTATTTAGAATTTTTTTGCTTTTCAAGAGTCATATCACCTATCCGGGGATAAACAATATTAAACTATCAGATAAAAACTATTGTAAAGGAGGTAAAGATGACACTCATAGTAATAATTCTCTAAACACCTTAAATATACATGTGCTTAAGTGAATGAATATTTTAAAATTCACTGATGATATAAGGAATTCATGCATAATAAAAAAAAATATGTAGGAACATATATTTTTCAAAACTGATTTTAAATTAACAATTTTTACTAGAATATTAATTTATAACAATAATCCAATAAATTTTCTTAATATCAACATTTCGTAGATTTTTCAAACTGTACATAATATAAAACCACTACAATTAAATTCTGAAACAATCGGAATGTAATTGTATGTACGTTATGGAAAAACTAATTTTGTAGCAACACTAACAATTTGTTTCACATTGACCCTCTCTGAAATGATATGAATTAATAATACTGAAAATTAAAAAAATTATCTATTACTCAAATACACAAGAAAAATTGTGATTTTATTTGTGCTTATACCTAATTTTACGTTTTGATAAATCTAATCTACATATATAAATAACTATAAAAAAAATTTAATTTTCACAATATTTTTTACATTAACGTAAAATAGTAATTATAAGTACATTCACAAATATTTAATATAAGTAGATTTCTAAAATTTCTTCTAATATTATCATTATTTATTAAGGTAAACATGATAAAAAGATCTAAAGCTTTTCAAGCATATTTAGATTCAGAACTTCAGGTATTTCAATGTCTTCTAAACGTATAGATGATGGAATAAACAAAAAAACTACTGGGTATGTATGCTTAATATCCATTAAAAGTGCCTGAAAAAGATAAAATTTGTATTAGAAACAGGTTATATGTTTCAGTCTAAATAAAATTGATAACAATAATAAAACTGATTTTGTTTTAGCTGCTCTGTCATCTAAACTCTTTTTATCCTAGTAGAATCGTAACATTTCTTTGGTTAGATGTGTACGTGTAGTGTTTGTATGAGGGGGTTAATTGAGATGTAGCTTAATAAAATAGCAGAGATTATTTGAATATCATCCTGTCACAAAGTTTATGACTCACATCCTTTAGTGCTTAGTTTTACAGTATGTTTCCATTTATCTGATACCCTTTTTTGTAAGGAATGCTTATAGTGTGTTTATATAAACATTGCTAAATGTCTAATAATTGATTTGATAGGAATTTATCTGTCTGAATTTTAATCATACATTATTAAATAATGCTTAGTACTATATTGATGTGATAAGAATTTTAACAATATGGTTTCATCCTAAACCGTTGGTGTCTGTTACATATTTTCCATGTCTATTCGTCAAACGAGTATAGAACATGTTGGCACACAATTCCAACTTTGAACTGAAAATATGTTATAAAAACTATCGAAAACTGGCACATATCTGTTTTACAGTACCACACCTTCATCAATACAACAACGAGTATACACCGTAACTATTAAATTTTTCTCGGACGTTTGTGAATTAGTTAATTTCAATGTCCTATAGGGTTAATAAATATGTATCACTTTTGCCAAATTCAACTAACCGCAAGTGTAACCGAGATGAAGACCAACCTAAGTTAATATGCAAAACCTTTTGATTTTAGGCCAAATACTAATTGATCGCAAAAACAAATATTTTTTGACAGTAACAATTTTGCAGTGATGACAAATCACCCTTTAGCCAAACATTCCTGGTCAAGTTTGGGGTGATACCATTTTATTACATAAAGGTATCAACGGAGTGTGACTTGATCTAAATTCTAAAGTAGTTAAAAGTTTAAGTAATATTAATGCGAGACGAGAAGGAAATGAATGTATGAATTTAACAATAAATGCAAAAAAGGATTAATTTATTCCAGGGGCGGCCATAGAACCAAGTTTCAATCCAATTAGTCCTATTTTTCGCAAATAAATACAAATAAAAAAAATAATGCTTGATGTATCGGGACCTTTTTAAGGGGTAGTCGGGGCGCCACCAAAATTGATAGAATGATTATTATTAATAATATAATAATAATAATAATAAAATGTTGACGTATGTGAGAGACACACTTTGGGGGATAAAGTCTGGAATAATGGCTGCAAAATTTATTAAAACTATTAACTTTTAAGAAAATTCCAAAAAACTTTTATTTTTAATTGCACATTTACTGGTTCTATAATGAAATGTACAGGGTGATTCATCTAAGAATAATGACGTCACTGTCAACTTTTTTAATCACAACTTCCAATTTTTATTTGTTATGTTAATAGCAGTGCGATTTTCTAAATGACGGTATAAAATCTTTGCCTACTTTTATAAGGAAATAATACGTTGTGGTATCAACAAGATGGAGCACCATCGCATTATGCAAGACCAGTTCAGCGATACTTGAATGATGTATTTCCCAATAGATGGATTGGATCGAGAGATTGAGTGGAATGGCCCGCAAGATCTCCTGATCTCACACCTCTTGATTTTTTTGTAGGGGTTTGTGAAAAGTGAAGTTTACCAAAAATAGCCAGACAATTTGGAACAATTAAAACAACGGATAAGAACGACAATTAGAGAGATACAACTGAATACTCTTCAAAACGTGATACAAGAGTTTCAAAGTCGACTGGGTTATTGTCAAGAAGTAGGGGAGGACATTTTGAATATATTTTATATGACTGTCATATAACTCACTTTTTCTCGTTTTTTTTCAGATGTAGGTATTTCAGTTTCGTTGTTGATTTAGGTAATACACTTCTAACCATACATTAGGTTCGTAAACTTATCATTTATTTTAGTGTTTGTTTATAATTGTAAAAATTAAATGAATGTTTTAATTAAGTAGAATGATAAAAACTAGTCATTGCCAACTATACTATGCAGGCCCGCGCCGCCCTATAGGGAGAGGAGAGGCTGTGCCGTAACTAAAAAGGTGCCAAGAGAGCGCCGTCACCAAAAGGCGCCGTAATAAAAGTGTAGGTGAACCGATGCATCGTTAATCAATTATCCATGTTTATGAATGCATCGATGTATCGCAACGTGCGATGCTTCGATCAAACAGCGTACACAACGTTTTTGTTCCCACTTAAAAGCTCGAGTTTAGCGCGTTAACATTAAATTCACACAAACTATAAGTTACAACCAATATTTAGTTCGTCCTGTTCGTCTCGTCTGTGTGTTTGTAGTAAACTTAGTAAATTAAGTTAAAATTAAATACAAGCAACAAGTAATAGCAATTATAGCAGTATTAGCATTGCAGTCGTAGCCATCTGCATTAAGTACCATAGGTACTTTTTTAATGAAAATACTTCAAACTTAGAGCCAGCCTCCAATTTAGCAGGAGGCGTAAAAGTACGAGGGGTCGTTTTATATTCCCGGACTAGGCAATTTACAATGTTAATTTAATTTTTCATTTTATTGACTTTAAATCACATATGCCATGGTAACGTGTTTGACAATTTACAAAATAGCAGCATTATTAATTCTAATATCTGTCAGTTTGTGTTGTAACGTATCAAAATGGACAAACTTGAATATCGAGCTGTTATAAAGTTTCTTACAAAACAAGGAAAATCTCCAAAAGTTATTCGTGAAGAAATGCTGATTGTATACGGGGATAATTGCCCTTCCAAGTCGAAATTTTTTAAACATGGCCGAGAATCACTAGATGATGATCCCCGTCCAGGTCGGCCTGTTGACATGATCACTTCGCATGTCATTGAAAAAACCAAGTGTTTGATATTGGGAGATGCAAGGTTAAAGAAGCGACAATTAGCGTCTTACTTAGGAGTTTCAGAAACCACAGTTTTCAGAATTTTACACGATTACCTTGGCATGACAATGGTCAGTGCGAGATGGGTTCCACGAATGCTTACGCCTTTTCAAATGCTTACTCGAATGGAGAAGTGTGAAGAATTTTTGGCGCTTTGTGGGGACGAACCAGATCTAATTAACAATCGACTATCACCGGAGATGAAACTTGGGTCCATCATTTTGATCCTGAGGCGAAACAAGAGTCGATGCAGAGGTATATTAGAGGTTCCAGTCCTCCCAAAAAGTTTAAAGTCGCCCCTTCTGCAGGAAAAATAATAGCAACTGTTTTTTGGGATTGCCAAGAAATTCTAATGATAGATTATCTGAAGAAGGGTGGTACAATCACAGGAGAGTATTACGCAAGCTTAATGCATGGCCTCAGAGACGTTATTAATGCGAAAAGTCGCGGAAAACTAACGCGAAGTGTCCGGTTGCTTCATAATAATGCACCAGCCCATAAGTCAAGACTTTCAAAAGCTGCCGTTGCTCAATGTGGCTTTTTAGAAATTGATCATCCACCTTATAGTCCAGATTTAGCCCCCAGTGACTATTTTTTGTTTCCAGATCTCAAAAGAACACTAAGGGGAAGAAAATTTAGGGACGATGATGAACTTATAGCTGCTGTTGAAAGCCATTTTGGAAGCAAACCAAAACAATATTTTTATAATGGGTTAAAGATGTTATTGAAACGATGTAATACTTGTATTGAAAAGTAAGGGGCCTATATTGAAAAATAAATTTCTGTTGTTCTAATCTACTCTTATCATGCTTAGTCCGAGAATATAAAAACGACCCCTCGTAACTAATGCCTAAAGTCAAAGCTTTGTTATTCCTGAAGACCCTGGTTTGTGTCCAAATAATTGAACTCCATTTCAAATTGAAAAGTTGGTAGAAAATGGACATTTTATTAAAACGAATGCGATGATTATCCAAGGGGTACATCAGATCGAAAATTTTCCTTGGTTTTACTCAAATTGTACCAAATTTAGAAAAAATTAAACGTCAATGGCTTTTATATTCTAAATCAAAAAATTCAGTATTTTGTTTCTGCTGTAGATTATTTTCTAGTTCTTTAAACATTACAAGATTTGGTGATACGGCTGGTTTCAGTGATTGGAAATATATAGGTGAACGTTTAAATGTTTATGAACACAGCAAATCACATTTTGACAACTTAAAAAAATGGTCGGATTTTTAGACAGTCGTTTAAAATATAATACAACCATTGAATCTGCAAGTCGAAGTTTCTTGAATTTAGAAACAAAAAATTGGTCTGTTGGTATTAAAAGAATGTTTTATACAATACAAATTTTTGACTCAGCAAGATCTAGCTTTTTGTGGTACAAATAATAAATTATTTGAAAAAAATAGTAGTAGTTTTTGAAAATGTATTGAAATGATATCCAAATTTGACCCGGTAAAGCTGAACGTACTAAAAAAGTGGAAAAGAATTCGAATAATCATAAAAAAATGCCTCATTATTTAGAAGATAAAATTCAAAACGAAATAATAAATTTAATAGGCACCCTCTTAAGGGCGCAAATTTTAAATAGGGCTAAAAAGAATAAAAATTTTTTTATTATCCTTGACTATATACCCCATGTTAGTCTACCAAAAGCAAATTTCTGTTTGCATTCGATTGGTGAATTAAAATTTTAGTTTAACTCCAAGGCAATGCTGCGTTGAAGAAGATTTTCTAACCTTTTGGTCTACTATAGACACAACAGGAAATCGCTATCAACATTATTGTTATCGACATTGGAGCAATGTGGTTGAAATATCGACAAAATACATGGGCAAGGGTACGACAATGGTGCTAATTTGCGGGGTTTAAAAAAATTCTTGACATAAATTCTAGAGCTTTCTTTGTGCCTTGTTGCAACCACACATTAAACCTTGTAGCGAACGACGCTGCAAAATGTAATATTTCATGTGTTTTTTCTTAACCATTCAAGAAATTCCAAATAATACATTTGATAATAATGCAAAAAATGTAGCAAACGTTTAGGAAACAAAATTAAAAATAAAAAATCATATGTTTATTAACTTTATGGTATAATAATATTTTAAGCAAGGTAAATATTCCAAGTGAAATATTACAAACCAAAGATTTTGACATTTCTCATGCTTGTTCAAGTTTAAACATATTAACCTATCAGACAAAGGGTTTTCTAATTTATTAGTCAATGATAAAGAAATTGGTTCTTCGCTGGATGTTAGGCAAATGAAGTACTATTAAGGCCAATAACAAGAAAAATAAAAAAGCAATTCACTTACGAGAATCATGATGAAGTAATAGAAAATAGAGAATTACGTTTCAAAGTGGATTGCTTTTTTGGTGCGTTAGATTTGCGCATTCGATCTATACGAAAGAGATGTACATTATTAATGCAGTTTTCACAAAATTGTAATTTTTTAAGTAACCTGTCTAAGTTTTCGCAACATTCAGACGAAGAGCAATTAAACTTTTGCACAAATCTTGAAAGTATTCTAACGGACAAAAATAAAAATGAACGTGATATTAACGGTAAAGAATTATTACATGATTGCGGTTTTTGCAAAATTTTGTGTTAAAATCAGAGATAATATCATCCCCAATTGAGACATTAAATTATATTAATAAAAATAAATTACAAGATACATTTCCTAACACTACTATATTATTGTGAATATTATTATAACAATGCCCGTTTCAGTGGCTACAGCTGAAAGATCTTTTTCAAAATTAAAGGTAATTAAAAATTATTTAGCGGCTGAAAAATTTGGCTATTATTTCCATCGAATCAGGTTTAATAAATAACTTAGACACACAAGAGGTGATAAAGCAATTTGCCAAAAATAAAACGTGCAAAGCTATTATTTTGTAAATTTCATTTACTGATGATAATAAAAATAACAACATATGTTAAGACTGTTCGATATATTTGCAGTTTTAAGATATTGATAATTATTTACTATTTTGAAAAACAGTTTTTTTAACCCACAAGGAATAATTTTGACACCGTACACCAATTCATTAAAGTTGCAAAAAAACGAACAAAAAACTACTCATAGAGGGAGGGGGCGCCTAAAATTTTCTTGCCTAACACTAGTCTGTGGTTTTCTTTTCACTTGAAGACCCGATATTTTGTAGTAGTTGCTGTATTGTGAGCAAGGTACCTATATGTATTTATAACAATTTATTAAATAATGGGGAAGAAAAATATAAAACTAATTTTCTCAGATTTTCAAGTCCTGTATCTTAAAAATATCAATATATCTATAATAAAATGTATCTGGGAATGTATCTACATACATGCTTCTAAAAGCATCTTTATCCATATCTACACCTACTACAATAGTGTATCTGTCACAATGCTGCTTACACTATATATATATATATATATATATATATATATATATATATATATATATATATATATATATATATATATATATATATATATATATCAAAGAAAACTGCAGATTCTAGAGCTGATTTTATGTCGATTTAACGTAAATTACCTTAATACAAAAATACTTCCTAAGAGAGCTAGAGCTCTTGGAAGATGGCGCCCTAACATCGGTTTAATTAAAATATCTTCAAAATGGTTTCCCATTAAATGATAGCGTTCTGTACATTTATTTAGTGGAATATGCCCAATCGTATGGCGTGAATATGATTTTTTAGTTGTACTCATAAGCGGCTCGTTTGGGCGGGGCATTGGACATTGTTATTCAAAATTTCGCAATTTTAACATAAAATTTAAAAAATTTCGATTTTTTCATAAAAGAATGATACTCTCGTCTGAAGTTGCTACGACGCACAGTTTTCGAAATAAATCGATTTGAACTTTTCATGTGTTAATCATACTTTTATAAAATTAATTAACGAATTCATTTACAATTATGAAAGATGGCGATGGAAAATAAACAAAATAACAATTGCGTGAACGTCAAAATAACTGGTATTACAGATACTAGTTGAAGTTAAACTGTCAAATACGTTTTGAGTGAAAGATTTTCTATTGTATAGTTACATTACCGTAAATACAAAAAGTTGAATATTGTTAGAATCGTTTCGTTTAGTAATGAAGAATATATCGATATGCATTTAATGTACGGCGAAATGCAATACAACGTTCGGGCAGCAGCACATAGATATGCAGATAAATTTCCAGGTCCTAAACCATTTACACTTCTTCATAAAAAAATCATATTTTAATGGAAATTGAGTACAATCCCGAAATACGCATAAGAAGGTTGGCTGCAATGTATCCTAATGTGTCAAAATCTTCTGTGTGGAACATTGTACATAAGGAAGGCTTATACTTTTCATTTCAAAAAAGTCCAGGCCTTGCAAGCTGGTGATTTTCCTGCTCGTGTTGATTTTTCCAACTGGATGCAAAATAAAGTGAATCAAGACCAAGATTTTTTTTTCTAATATTTTGTTTTGTGACGAAGCCGCTTTTACAGAAGATGGAATTTTTAATACGCATAAAGCGCGCTATTACTCCTATGTTGCTGAAAACCCTTTCATGCGATAAGGGAAAGTAAACATCAGGAAAGGTTTAGCATTGATGTATGGATAGGTGTTCTTGGTGATAATTCGCTGCCTAATCGTTTAAACGGCGAAGAATGTCCCAACTTTCTACAAAATACTTTACCGGATTTATTAGATAATATTAATCTGAATATTCGACGAAACTTGTGATTTTTACATGATGGTTGTCCGGCTCACTATAGCAGAATTGTTCGTACTTTTTTAGATAACAATTACCGAGAGAGATGGATCGGAAGAGCGGTTCGGTTGCTTGGCCAGCAAGGTCTCCAGATTTAAACCCTTGCGATTTTTGTGTTTGGGAATATCTAAAATCAATGGTTTATTCCCAACAAATAGAAACACGCGATCAGCTTTGGAGAAGAATTCAGGATGCCTGCGACGAATTTAGGAACAATAGGGGAATTTTTGCAAAAATTCAGCAATCTTTACATAAACGAATAAATTTGTGCACAGAAACGGATGGTCGTCATGTGGAGCATCTTTTGCAGATTCATTTTTGTGTTTCATGCTTTCAGTTGTCATTTTGAATTTTTGTTATTATTAATTGTGTCAGTAACATTTTTTTTTTGTATTAAAAACAATTATTTTTTACCCGAGTTTATTTCTTACTTTCTAAAGCAAAATTAATTTATGACATGAGACCAGTTTGACATTCACGCAATTGTTATTTTGTTTATTTTCCATAGCCATCTTTCATAATTGTAAATGAATTCGATAGTTAATTTTATAAAAGTATGATCAACACATGAAAAGTTCAAATCGATTTATTTCGAAAACGGTGCGCCGTGGCGACTTCAGACACGAGTATCATTATTTGATCAAAAAATCGACATTTTTTTTAAATTTTATGTTAAAATTGCGAAATTTTGAAAAACAAAAAACTTATGAATAACAATATCCAATGCCCCGCCCAAACGAGCCGCTGCTTATGAGTACACCTAAAAACTTATATTCACGCCATATGATTGGGTATATTCCACTAAATAAATGTACAGAACGCTATCATTTAAAGGGAACCATTTTGAAAATATTTGAATTAAACCGATGTTAGAGCGCCATCCAGCTCTCTTAGGAAGTATTTTTGTATTAAGGTCATTTACATAAAATCAGCTCTAGAATCTTCAGATTTCTTTTGTGAAAAGAGTTTGTAGACACCATGGGTCTAAGTCTGCTCCTTACTGAGATACAGGATATGTGAAAAAAATAAACAGATTATTGTTAATAGATATTTTTAATAACTAACAAGCCAACATTGATTGAAAATTTTAAGGATTTTCAGCTTTTCTCAAATAAATCGGAAACTTGGCAACAATGGGCAACTTTCTTGCCGGGTTCTAAATTTTCATGTAATTCTGCCCAACTTTCGTAATTTAACCAACTTTGTATCTCTTATAATAACAAAGTTACCGATACAACAGTGAGATTTTTGCCACCCTGTATATATACAGGGTGATTCATAAGTAATGGGCCAAATTGTAACTACACGTTCAGAAGGCAAAAATAATAATATTTTGCTTAACAACCAAGGGTCTAAGTCTACTCCTTACTGAGATACAGGATATTAAATTCAAAAAAATAAAATAGATTATTGTTAATAGATCAGCTATTTTTCTAGATAATGACTTGAAAATTGGGTATGAAGTAGTTTTAGTAAGGGCAAACAAGAATATGTGAGAGGATTTGAGTTAACTGGTAGATGTCGCCACATACGCCATATTGAATAGATGAATTCAGCTACAAATTTTTTATCTCTCATTAATTTATAACTTACTTATTTAATTTGGATAGCTTCATCATTTCTGTATAAAAAAGGTATTCTTTGTTGATCTTCAAAATATTAACCGTTTTCGAGATATTTGAATTTTACTAATTCACCGTATGCCCCCCCAGCCCGGTTGTCCATTACATTTACCTAACCGTAATTGATAATTGATAATAATATTAAAATGAAATGATACAAAAATTAAAGTAATAAAACACACTTTATAAAATGTTATATAATTTTAAAGTTTTGTGAAGTTAAGTTTATTAATTAAATTTAAGCATAATGACTACCGTAATTGATGATGACTGAATGTAAAAAAATAGTGTATGGAATGCTTCGTAACATTGGACATCGAAAAAATTAATTTTGTTAAAGACGCGGAATTTTTAATTGGCGAAATAGTCATACCTGGGAAAGTGAAAACCATCGCTTAAAAAAAGATAAGACATTTCCAGCACGAGTTTAAGATAAATGTGTGGTGTGGTGCACTAGGCAATACATTACTGGGCCCAGTTGAATTACCTCCTAATTTAAATGGAGAGTCATATTTACATTTTTTAAATAATGACTTAGTCGACCTCTTAGGAGATCTTCCGTTACAACTAAGAAGAAAGATGTAGTTTATGCAAGACGGTGCTCCTCCACATTTTCCACTTGCTGTGCGCGATCAACTGAATACAACATTCCCTCACCGTTGGATTGGACGGGGTAGTCAATATCAGTGGCCACTTCGCAGTCCAGATTTTAATCCAATTGACTTGTGTGAGGTTACATTAAATCAATGGTTTATGCTGAACCTATAAATACACGAGACGAGTTATGGAATAGAATTTAAGATGCAGCCACTTCAATACGAAATAATCGTGCCACATTTTTTAAAGTGAGACAATTCTTAACTAAACGGTTAAATGCGTGTATAAGTGCTGGTGGTGACCATGTTGACAACATTTTGCTGTAGGTAGTCATTAAGCTTAAATTTAATTAATAAACTTAACTTCACAAAACTTTAAGATTGTGATGTAGGTTTTAGGTAAAAGACTTCTCGTAAGTGGTTCTAGTTCCAGTTTGTTCTAATGCTGTCTTTCTTTGTATTAACTATCGTATAATATTTTATAAACATAAGTGTTTTATTACTTTAATTTTTGTATCATTTCATTTTAATATTATTATCAATTATTAATTACGGTTAGGTAAATGTAAAGTACAACCAGGGGGATACGGTGAATTAGTAAAATTCAAATATCTCGAAAACGATTAATATTTTGAAGATCAACAAAGAATACCTTTTTTATACAGAAATGATGAAGCTATCCAAATTAAATAAGTAAGTTATAAATTAACGAGTGACAACAAATTTGTAGCTGAATTCATCTATTCAATATGGCGTATGTGGCGACATCTACCAGTTAACTCAAATCCTCTAGAAAAATAGCTGATCTATTAACAATAATCTATTTTATTTTTTTCACTTTAACATCCTGTATCTCAGTAAGGAGCAGACTTAGACCCATGGTTGTTAAGCAAAATATTATTATTTTGCCTTCTGAATGTGTAGTTACAATTTAATTCATTACTTATGAATCACCCTGTATATATACAAGATGGCAAAAATCTCACTATGTTGTATGGGTAACTTTGTTAGTATAAGAGATACAAAGTTGGCTAAATTAGCAAAGTTGGGCCGAATTACATGAAGATTTAGAACCCGGCAAGAGAGTTGACCATTGTTGCCAAGTTTCCTATTTATTTGAGATGTTGTAATGTTGGCTTGTTAGTTATTAAAAATACAATACAATCTTAAAAAGGTTTTTAATAGATAATTTAATATTAATTAGATGCACTACTCAAAAAAATTTTTTAATCACTGCTTTTTGAGTTAGAGTCCTAACTCAACCACGTGATTTGGTCTGCAGAAAATCCACATCTCACATTAGAAACGGAGGATCAACAAGTATTTTCTGTAAATGTTTGGTGTGGAATTCTTGGTACAAACATGTTGAAACCTTATTTCTACAACGAAAATTTGCACGCAGAAGTCTACGAAAGATTTTAAATTACCAATTAGGAAGAAATGATGGATAATGCACCTTTGAATACAATGCGCAATATGCAATATTTTCAGCAAGATGGAGCTCCAGCACATTACTCGATTAGAGTTATGAATTACTTGAATGAAAGATTTCCAAATCCAATTGTAACACGTGGTACAATTTTCTGGCCCCCGAGATCACCGGATCTTCCTCCGTTAGATTTCTTTTTATGGGGAACAATAAAAGACAAGGTGTACAAAAAAAACCAACTGACATAAATAATTTATCAATTCCGTAAAAAAAGTCACGTTACGAAAAGTTCAAAACAACATTATTAAGCGTTGTCAATTTTGCGTACTTTTTTTTTGTTAGGTTACAGTAGTTTTGTTTGTTTTGTTTTCTATTATTATTTCACATTAGAATGTCAGATTTTACAGTGCTACGCACGCGCGAAACAGAAATTCGCGTGATTTGTCCACATCTTTCTAGATATATCCGCAGGCTACCACCAGAAAATTATATACACCAAACTTTATTTTGATTTAAATTCCATATATCATTGGTTATAAAATGTATAAACAATGGTTATATTCAAAAAGTGTTTAAAGTAGAAGTGTACAATACCAAATATGTGAAATAAACAGAATTACCTGTTGCTCCTGATCACATTGTCGTTGTTTTAGTTTATTTTGTACTTCTGTGATAAATTCAGGAGGTACTCTTTGTTCATAATCATCGACAGGGGTATACAAATTTAATATTTTACTAATTTGCAATGGCGACAGCTTCGTACACATATCACATATACTATCGACATCATCCATCGTTTTCCTAGCTTGCAAAAGATGTGCAGCTTGAATAATAGGCTGTAAGTTCTCTTGAATAGTCTTCTCCTAAAAAATAAATTTAATTTTTATTATCGGAACAATTAATCACTTACATCTAATGATTTCTCTCTCGTCCACATTTCTAAGTGTGATAAATTATGTCTAACTTGAAAACCTTTCGACCAATGACATAACTCTTTTCTTAACAATAGATTATTAAGACTAGATGCACAGATAAAGTAAAATATTTGCCGAAATATTTGAGAGACAGCTTCCAAATCTACTCCATAAAATTTTAAAATCTGAAAGAAGGTAAATTAAGGCATGATTTAAAGGTAATGGGTTATACTTTATAGTAAGTTGTGAGTTCTTGTAGTAAAGCTTCAGTTGGTTTTAATTGATTAGGTGTTTCAGCATCACGTAAACTACTCGTTCGTCCTCTAAATCCACCTAATTTATTGCCACTTATGCCTGGAATTTCCTCATGTTCTAAAATGGCAGGTACAATCAAGGGTTGAATTTTTTCTGACAAAAATTTACTATTCCTGAAAATAAAATAGAAAATTAGTTTTAATAATACACAAATATGTTATTACAAACACATTATGTAATTAGATACAATTTTTTTCTTTAAGTAAGAAACTCCTTTCTATATTTTCCAAAACACTAATTTGTGTATTTTTCATTGCGCCTATTTATAATTTTTATGTGTAAGTAATAAAAAACGCGCTTGTGGATTTAAATTCGATTTAATTTTATATAAATCCTACGTAAGATTTTGGGTATAAGCAATGTATTTTTGTTATGTTTTTTAAATCTTAACACGTTTCGACAGCCATTACAGTTGCCATCGTCAGTAAAAAGAAAATCATTTTAGTAATAAATAGTGTCAAAAAATTTGTAAAATATGGAAACGCTATGACTAGCTCTTTAACAGAATAAATATTATTAGACAGCATGGATAATTACATTCACAATTAAAAACAAATTTAATTACATTACACAATTGATGCAAAATAGTGAAAGGCGTTTATATACAAGTGGTAAAACTAATTACAACTAAAAACCAAGCAAATAAAATAATGAAAGATCTAATAAAAATAAATCCACCGAAGAATTAAACTTTTTCTCTACTAGTTAATGACAATGCAATTGTGTTGTACTACATTGACAACAGAATGTCTACATACGTAATTACGGGCAAAAGGACTAAAAATACATAAAATTAATCTGGTGGATTTGATAGTATTTTCACTAGTCCTTCAATTCACGTATTTTTATTATTGTTAAATATTAAAATAATTTTTAATTTATCAACTTTATTTTATTTATTTAGTAAACATGTTTATTTGATTTCAGGTAACGAATAGTAGTTTTTATTAGCAAGTTCATAGTAATTAATTAATAGTATGTAATAGATACATAAACACAAGTTGGCGGCATTATCTGCCAAATCGTAACAATTAGATTAAACAATAGTTTAGGTATTAGAATAGGTATTTTTTTAAGTTTAAGAGCTTCATTTAATTTAGTAATTGGTGAGAAATGAACTACACGAATACTGAATATGCGGATATGCATTTGATGTATGAAATGGCTTCTTGTAATGCATTAAAAGCAAGAAGAATGTACCAGCAAAAGTTCCCTAATCGAAGAGTTCCTAATATCAAAACTTTTGAACGTGTAGATCAATGACTGAGGGAAACTAGTAAGATCAGTTTTATTAAAAATGTTGAACAACAGAAAATTTGTGCGCTATTCTAGGCCAGTTTGCACCAAATAATGCAAATAGGGACGCTCCGCGGACAACACGTTCCCCAGAAATGGAGGAAGATGTTTTGAATGCAGTCAATGTTGATCAAACAATCAGTATCATAGCACTATCTTTAGGAATGAACGTTTCAAAATCCAACCATTGGAAGGATTTTTAGGGAAAAACTGTTTCATCCGTACCATATTCAAAAAGTACATGCCCTTAGTCCAGCCGGTTTTCCCGCCAGATTGCGATTTTCGAACTGGTTTTTAGAACAATTTGAACGAAATCCGTTGTTTACTCGTTTAATATTATACACGGACGAAGCATGCGACGATTCAAATGAGTCATCAAAGACAGCTCCAGATTACTGGGCATTTGGTAGGTCCATGCATTTTTCCACGTCGACTAAATGGAAAATATTACTGCGAGTTTCTTCAAAATCAGTTGCTCGAATTCCTATAAGATATCGGAACCAGGAAAAATATGTGGTTCATGCATGACGGAGCGCCCCGACATTTTAGTTTGTTAGTCAGGAAGCATTTAAATGATGTCTACTCAAACCGGTGAATAGGTCGTGGAGGACCTGTTGCTTGGCCTCCTGGGTCACCTGACCTGACTTCTGCAGATTTTTTCTGTGGGGTCATTTAAAAAATTTGGTATATGCAACACCGGTAGACACTCAAGAAGAGCTCCTTGAGCGATTAATGTTTCATTTCGGTCAAATCTGAGAAGACCAACAAATGCTTTGGAGAGTCCAACAATCTTCAGTTCATCGTGCACGAATGTGCATTAGGAAAGAAGAGTGCTCATATTGACCATTTTATGTTCAAAATTTTAGAATCAGTTTCTCATATTTATTGTTAATTTTCTTTAGTTTTCAGTATCAATGTGCCCTAGATTTTTATTTTTGTAAGTAATGTCTTGATATTTAGCCATATTTAATATACATTCTTAGAACAAATATTCTTCTTTTCTTGTTTGATTTTGGTTCTATCTAGTTATAGGTTAGATTCATTCTAAATCATTGTTCCTATAATATATGTTTTGTGTTAAACAGGTAACTCGATTTATGTACTACTGCTGTTAATTGGGCGAATTAAAATCATCATCGTCATCATTAATTGCGGTTATCTTCGAAACGGTTAGTTTTAGCAAAATTAAGCTGGTATACCTTTTGGACGTAAAAAAGGCCAAAGATTAAGAAGTTCACTTGGCGAAAGTGAAAAAGCTGCTCAAAAAATTTGTTGAGGTTAGAAAACCAGGGAGTGCTGTACCCCCCAGCCCACTAAAGCACCACTGAACATTTAAATAGAGGGACCCAAAGAGCTTCAAATGGCGTGGATTCACCTAAAAATCATTAAAATTTATTGAGCAGTAAAAACCTTATAGCGAAAATTCCATTTTTAACAATAAACTACAGGAGCAAACATCTTCGTAGGGAGGCATCGGAGGAAATTTTTATAGAAACCTGTGACCTTATGTTTAGAAGGTCTACCTAGACCCGGGAGATTTCCAACCATTTCTGGGACACCCTGTATATATTAGAGCTTGATTGCTTAAAATCAGAAGCGCTTTATTTCTCAACTTCATCATTAGTCGTATATTTAAGGTTATTCACGGCATAGGTTTTTTTGTTAACTTCTTACTCACTAAAGACGCCGACAGTATAGGATCCGTGGTGCCCGATTTTATATTGTTTAAGGCCTGGTCGTTTTCCTTTAAGATAATCGGCTGAAACTGATATTCTTTTTGGTGTTTTACTCGCATTGCTGGTTATGGGATGGCTATTTGATGAATCATTATCGATCTTTGGTTTCGTCTTTTCCCCCCATTACGCCCTTGGCGTGGTTTATTTTGTCACATTTTGAACACTTGGTGCTTGTAGTAAAAAAACCGCCCTTAGCCCCTTGCATGCAAACTCTAACCTATGGTAGAAAGTGTCCGGGTTCTATAAATATTTTAATAATTGAGTAGAATCCTTCCGTATCAAAATAAACTCAATTGATACACAAAACCAGTTTTCTTACTGCCTACTTCGACCATTCAACGAACAAAAACTTTGGTTATATTAAGATTTTTTACCTATTTTTATCTTACAATCTACATACAGATATGTAAGTATATAAGGTTATGCAACCGACTTTTTCACTAACGCTAAATCGACTTATTAGCTCATTTTACAACGTTTGTCAAAATTTCGACGAGATCGGCTATAATGTCTGTGTGTGTTGGGATGTATGTTATTATCCACCATAACTCTAGAATGACAACACGGCGTACTTTAGGTATTGTATTTAAGCATATTTTCATTTCTCCTTGAACTGATTAGAGGAAATTATACGAGAAATTTAGCGGTGGAGAAGAAGCAGTTTTTCGGTTTTCAGAGATTATTTCTGGAACAACTGTATATTTCAAAGATACAAATACCAACATATAGACCTTAAACGTATCAATTATGTTCTATGCAATTTTTTGATACGGCTAAGGTAGAATTTCAGTGTCAATTCAAATTTGTTCAATATCTGAATAACGATTAATTTTCTAAGAAAATGTGTAGACATATTTTTTAAAGAAAATTTAATTTTACATACCTTTCTTTTATAAAATTTCTTAATATAAAGATAACTAAGCCTAAAAATTAATTAAATAGGATTGAAAATGCTTAAATTGTATTATCGCTATTTTATTATAGAAGGGGGTGGCTTAAGATTATCTTTAAGTTAGCATCTAGATGTCTATTATCGTTATGAATATGACCCAGATTGTAATTTGGCAAATGTATTGAATTAAATTTCAGTAATGCATTACCGTATATGTATAGTTATTAACACATCGAGCATAATTAATCAGTTTCTATTTTTGGCGAGCACAATAGTGTCTGTTTAAAAAACGTAAATAATATCTGCTCCATTTTGAAGTTAAACAACTAAGCTTCCACATTTTGAAATTAACGTTAGGGTTAATGTAAAGTGGAGCTGTTAATTTGCGATAGATTTTGAGAATTAATAATAGCCTATGAGAAGGATCTATTTAGAAATCGCAAAGCTTTTCATGAATTTTTTGTCAGTTTTCAGGTTCGAACCGAGTGATGAGTTTATTTTCCTTTTTTGGGTAAACAATTTTTGATCTTATTTCCTGCTAAAAATTTCAAGCAGGTGGCGCCAGTTTGACATTCGTTTTCCCATTTACGAAGTTTTGGTAGAACAACAACCAGTACATTAGTACTTTTTAAAATCCCCTGCCCATCAACTGAGATACTTGGGTAACATGCACTTTATCTGTTTACGGGCTAGTTGTGCTTCTGTAAATTTGGCCTGTAAAGGGAGAAATTTTACTTACCAAAGTAAATCCAAATGGCGGTATCCTGCAATAATTGTCGGTACTCGGATAGATCGAAATTTCGTAAACACTGATTATTCTGCGTAGGAGTATTCTTTTTTTGAAATGTGCGATCACCACTATATTGCTTCATTATATGCAACAATCTAAAACAAAACATCAGAGAGAATAAAAATGTCAGTGATTTTATACCTCACTGTATTCGAAAACCACAATGTCATAGATTCAAAATCGTCCTGCTTTTTCTTAATGATCTTTTTTACCGAATTCCTAAACGATGACAACAGCGTTCGCACCTTATTCTCATCATTAATATAATCAGTGTGACGAATGCACATAAAAACGATATAAGCAGGTAAACAAGGTAATAATGTAACTGCGGTTCTCGGTTTTAGATCTACAATCAATCCATTCGTGAAGAATGAGACACATCAGCTTACTACTTACCTAATACCAAGTGTTTCATAATAACGTTTTCTTCTCCATTCATGTATGAGAACATACCGAGATAATCCTTTTCTTTTTTTATAACAGATGCAAGTCTGTCATATCCCATTTCCATTTGGTTTTCACTAGCCTTTATCTCATCAAGATCTACACCTCTATCTTTAGATTTCTTCATTAACAATTTAAGCTGCCTTTTCAATTTTAGCACAGTATTATTTAATGCTTCATTTTTATCCAATAGCTCCAAATTTTGAGTAGTAATTTTAGATATCTCATGTTGTATGTACATATCAGCCTGAGCTTGAAGCGTATTTTCGGATAAAATTCGATGCAATTTTACATTATCGTCACGAAGTTTCTCAATTTCTTGCTTTAATTCCTTCTCCGAGTGTTCACTCTTCTTCTTTTCATCCTGTAACTCAAGCTCCAATTGTTTATTTATCATTTTTTGAGTTTCATAAGCCAGTGCCAGTTCTCCATCTTCATTAATATAATCACCCGTTTTGGATCGACAGTTCACGATCGATTTTATACTATCATTTTGAGTTGCCAAAAGATTTTTCAACTGTATTATTTCTTCCCCTCGGCATTCATTTTCAAACTGAAGGTCTTTAATTAAGATTGGTAATTGGTTTTTGCCGTTTCCATCCTCAATACTTTCCGTTAGTTCAAAAAGTTGTGTTTTTAATTTTGAACAAGTAACTTCAAGTTGAGCAATGCGGTTTGCATCTTCGATAGCATTGAAAGCCTTTTCTGTTTTAGGGGACATTTTTAATTCATCAAACTTCCTTTGCAATTTATTTTTGGTCTTGACCGTATCGTCAAGTTTTTGTTGTAATTGGAGAATAAGGCCAATTTCTTGTTTTTGTTCCATGGTTACACTTTTTTCTACAGAATCACCAGTAGCATCTACAATTTAATGTTACTTCGATTACACTGTTTGGCACATACTTACGTCCATTCCATTCAATGTTTTCCAACTTTCCTCTTTGCGCTGAAATCGAACTGTTTGATCTAACTGAACCATAACCGTGATCTTCAGGAAGCTCAGTTATTATCAATGATTCGTCTATATTTATACTACTAGCATCACTAACATTTCGTACATGACTATGAGACTGGGATTGTTGATCCAGTTGTTTTTGTAACGTTTCGCAATGCATTTCCAAGCAGTTGTATTCTTGGAGAAGTTTTTGATAGGCTTGCCGATCACAGTCATGTTCATTCATTAGAAGGTTCTTCTCTTGCTCAATACGTACTTTCAAATTTTCTTCAGCTCCCTTTTCGTTCATTGCAGCAATCTCGTTCATGTTATCGATTTCTTTACGTAATTTTGTGGTTTCCTGCACCCATATTTCTGTTTGCCTTTTGGTATCAAGTTGATATTTTTCTTGTTCATGAACTAAATCCATTTTTTCATCTCTTTCTATTTTTAAATCAGATTCTAATTTATCTATTGCTCTATTTTTTTCAATTAGAAGAGTATTCATTTTTTTAATTTCAATTTCAAGAGCTTTAAAGGTAACCAATTTATTTCTGAAACAGAAAAAAATTTAAATATTATACAATCAACTACAAATTAAAACTTGGACAGTTTCAGTTTAGAGATAACAATTGTTAATTGATGATTAATGTCAATGTCAAGTGTAGCTTACGAAATCACAATATATAAAATACCAGGAAGTCGCCATATTGAGCAACCAAGTATGACTCGTTCTTGGTGGTTTGATCGAAGAAAGTGGTGTTTGTGAAAGTCTTAGACAAGGTAAGAGAGTGTTTTGAATATTTTGAACTGTTTTATAGTATCCTGTATAATTACTGGTAATAATCAAGTGTTTATAATAACGTTGTGCACACTAAGTAGTAAATATTAAACATTTTAGGACAAAAATCAAGGAACTGTAAATATTTTTTTGAATAAATGCATGACTATCGCTAATGAAAATTTTATTGTTTTGAACGAGTATTACTTAATAAAAATGAAATTTTTTCTAAAAAAATCTATATAAAATCAACACTCCAATCATTTAGAACGTGGATTGTGAATAATTTTATATTTAATCAAACCATTAGGCATTCCCTTAAAATTATAAGATTATACGTTACACAAAGACATCAATTACAATTTTAAGGCAGCGTAGTATAAAAGAAATTAATACAGATGGTTTAAATGGTACGCCACTGACAATCAGAAACTTGTTTTCCGTCATATGCAACACCCATCCCGGACGCACAAACCTATAATTGACCAAAACTCCTTCCTGGTATTTTATAATCTATGTTACGAAATATATACTCAGTGAGGCAATTAATAAGTAAAAAAAAATCGCTCAACCATTTTAACCAGACGAAATTATTTAATATGTGATTATAGAGTTAATCTTAAGAAAGTGAGTTAATAAATGCCATGCTCTTTTTTTTCTGTAATGGTATTCCCATTTATCAAAATGACTTAAGTAACGCATACGATGATCAAGTCTCATATCGAATTAATAATATTTTTTTGTGAAAATTACAAAAGAGTACAATGTTGCAAATTTTGACGTTATAAGTACCTTAAAAATTTTGCAATGGGGAAAAGTAATGGAGAACTTGTCGTAACGGTGTCGGATATATTTCAAGTACGTAAGAACATATGACTTTTTCGTGCACATATTAAGTATGTATTTGGTTTTAGGTTTCACAGCGAACTATCTAAGACACCATAACGGCAAAACCTTAAAACTTAAAGTCGACATATTGTGGTAAACGCGGAAAATCTGAGTTTTGGGATTCCTTTCGGAAAGAGCTACAACGACAATGACTAATTCCGCAATTTAATTCGAAAAATGATTATTTTACTTTGAGCAAATTGTAGCATCGCGTTAAAATCGGTCACAAACACAAACGTGTCAATGGATAATTTTATGCGAAATCAAACACGTCGTTGTTGTCAAAATTAAGTTTTTGAAAAAATTTCTGCCGTTGCAAAGTTTAGGTCAAGATGTCAGATTTGTGTATCTAGACTAATCGTGGATTTATCAAAATATGCATCGTTGGGTGCACAATTCTGACATTAGAAAGTAATCCATCCAAACTTAAGAGTGAAGGTAAAAGGTATACCATTCTACAAGCGGGGTGTAATTTAGGTTTTTAATCGATTCGGGGAACGGGAATCGGGATTATCATAAAACTATGAATGGGGACCGATTTCAAAATTAGGTGATTAAAGAGCTAATTCATACGCTTTTCAAACTACCCGTAAAATGTGTACAGTGCCGTCCTAATGCGTGTGCGACGTGTGCCACCCCATACGTGCGATTTTGAGAAGGGCACCGAAATGAGAAAAAACATAACAAATAATATGGTAAAAATTAAAATTTTTATGTAATTTCGAATGCAAATTAGCCATTTGAATATGTGAATAATTTTGTTCAACAAATAAAATGTTAAATGTAACGGATGCCTAACAATTTTCAAATTTCGCGCTACGTTATATGATAATTTATATTTATATAGTATTTTGTAGAATAAGAAATGATTGTTTTTTGTTTATTATTGAACAGTGGTGAGCTTCAAAAGACTATAGTTGGTGAACAAAGAAATGCCGCTCCAGGGTCAGAAAATTACCTGCAACCTTTTGTTTTGCTTTTTTTGTACCATGTGTCTGTCATAACCTAAGCTTGATACTAAGCGATGTCGCAATAGTTACCAATAGTTACCCTTTTTGGAACAATTCAACGATTATTTGTGTTTTTTAGCTCATCAACAAAACGTTGGAGCAAATTGTTAGAGAGTCTGTCACAATCATATGAGGCGTCATCAGTATTTGGGATTTCTCTCATATTGAAACAACTTTGTGTAACTCGCTGGGAAGCACGTATTGAATCACTCAAAGCAATAAGATACCAGATTGTGCAAATCGGACAAGCACTTTGGGGCCTGCGCGAGGATGCATCATTTGAAGACGAGGTTAGAAGTGAGGCAAATTCTTTGTCCAAAACAATTGAAGATTTCGGTTTCTTAGTGTCATTGACTGCATGGTACGATGTTCTGTTTCAAATAAAACTGCTAGTAAGATATTGCAATCAAAGATCGTCAACTTACCTCAAGCTGTAGCTATTTTGAAGTCCGTTGATGACTTTTTGACGGACTTTCCCAAAAACGGATTTTTTAGTTGTTTAGTGAAAGCCAAAGAGTTGGCTAAAGATTTAGAAGTCGAACGAAACTTGAAAACAACCCGGGTTAGAAGGAAAAAGAAGCAGTTTGACTACGAAGCTAATGAAGAAGCACGGATTGACCCCCAAGAGCGTTTTAAAGTTAACTTTTTTATACCACTTGTTGAAACTGCCCAAATGGCTGTGCAAGAGAGGTTCGAACCTAAAAGTTGAGTTTCTTTTTAAACTTGATGAATTGCCCAAGAAAGAAGACTTGTTAATTTAATGCAAAGACCTATAAGACCTGCTTTCAGATGGGGATGATAGTAACATCAAAGGAGCTGAGTTATGCGAGGAGCTGATCTCTATCAAGGAACTCATTCAAATAAAGGTACGTTTTACTTTTACGTTTTAGATATTCAGAATTTATCATCTTGATTTATTGTTTGGTCAGTTAATTCATAATTGCTTTGGGCTCAAACAGTAGTATATTGTGTATTAAGAACAGTAAGGGACGTTTAACGGTCGACATAGCGAAGCCTCCAATTTGGCAGGAGACCGGTACAACCCTTAATGTTCGAGATTCTCATACTGTTTTTTGCACGATTGTATTAAATTTACCACAATTGAAATTATTTCATTTCTACTAAATAAACGAAAAGTCAAAAGTGACGTTTTAAATAGAAATGTCCAAATTTTTTGTTCTTATTGTTGTGAAATATAGGTTTTATATATATATATATATATATATATATATATATATATATATATATATATATATATATATACAGGGTGTTACAAAAAGGTTGGGCTGGCTATACGTTTTTGGATTTTATGGACAATTTTGAAAAAAAAATCAAGAATAACTTTTTTTCGATTTCGGATTCATTTAGCCGCTAACCGCCATTTTGTATTTTTTCTAAATAAAATTATATCTGTGTTGTTTTTTAAGATATTTTCATAAAAATTGGTACACGGATGTATCTTACAAAGACACAACATAGGAAAAATATTCATTTACGTAATTTAATTTTTTTCAAAATGGTGGCCATGTCAATTCTTTAACGTGGAATTACGAAAAAACCGTAGCCCAAATAAAAATTTTAAAAGAGACTAAATAATTTCGAAATTAATTCATCTTTCTAGTGACACTGTTTGTTGAAATCGGTTAAGAAATAAGGAAGATTGTAGTTTTCACGTTACGCGTTACTAGTTAATCGCGGTGCGCGAGTAATTCAAACAACAATTAGGCGGCAGGCTTTGTCCGCACAAGAAAGGACGTGGTCGCCAAATAAATAAATACAATAGCATATATATATATATATATATATATATATATATATATATATATATATATATATATATATATAATAAGACGCCGGTAAGTAAAATACTTACCGACGAGTTGGGCCTCGCAACCAGTAAACATATCCGACTGCCTTGGAAACAGATATGGTGAATAAACAAAAAGCTCAATCGTATAAAAATTATTTTTCAAAGTTTTTAATTTCCAAAAGTAAAAAAGCAGTCTCTTAATTAATTTTTGTTTGATTTTAGGCGGAAAACGCCTCTGAAAGTGCTGCAATTTCTATTGGAAACTGGATCTGCAGACGCTTATGTAAATGTGTCATATATATATATATATATATATATATATATATATATATATATATATATATATATATATATATATATATATATAATTTGACGTTAGTAAGTAAAAGACGTCGGTAAGTAAAATACTTACCGACGAGTTGGGCCTCGCAACCAATAAACATATCCGACTGCCTTGGAAACAGATATGGTAAATAATCGAAAAAGCTCAATCGTGTCAAAAATTATTTTTCAAAGTTTTTTAATTTCCAAAAGTAAAAAAGTAGTTTCTTAATTCCTTTTTGTTTGATTTTAGGCGGGAAAACGCCTCTGAACGTGCTGAACTTTCTATTGGAAACTGGATCTGCAGACGCTTATGTAAATGTGTGGTTTGCTTTGCGAATACTTCTGACAATATCAATGTCGGTAACGTCGGCGGAGCGAAGTTTTTCAAAATTAAAATTAATAAAAACCTACCTAAGGTCTACTCTTTCGCAAAAAAGACTCGAGAACCGTACGATTTTCTCTATTGAAAATGGTATTTCATCGTCATTAGATTATGATGAACTAATACAAACATTTTCGGCTGCTAAAGCTAGGAAGGTCCACTGTTAAGTATATAATACAGATTATTTTAATTACTTTTTTCTGTAAAATTTTTTCTTAATTTTTTACACTACTATCACTTTACAGTTATATTGATGTACCTTTATGAGAAAAGTGAATACCAAAGTTTATATTTCTGAATCTTTTGTTGTAGGAAATGTGCCATATTTTCTATCTGACA
This sequence comes from Vesta saturnalis, assembly GCA_036346205.1. Classification (NCBI taxonomy): domain Eukaryota; kingdom Metazoa; phylum Arthropoda; class Insecta; order Coleoptera; family Lampyridae; genus Vesta; species Vesta saturnalis. Next base: position 1,194,282 of record JARFJB010001819.1, on the reverse strand, counting down.
AAACAATAAACTAAATAAGAGAATTTGTTAGGAATTTGCTCTTTACACAGTACAGTACAGTACAGAACGCCTATTGAAGTTAGTTTGAAACAGTCATTTAAAGGAATTAGTACTAGAAGAAGCCATTAAAAAAATAAAAATAATGAAAAGGTACTAAATACTTTTAATATTTACTATTTATTAGTTTTACTTTTTGGTTTTTAATCCCTTTAAAATGCAAATTTAAGTATTAAATTCAGGCAAATTTTGGTTATAGAGCACTCATACTATTTTTTGGAGGGTTTTCTATTCTCATTTTTTTGTAAGGGGCGCCAAAACTCATTCTTGCACACACAACATTTTGCTTTTAGGCCGGCACAGAATGTGTGGTGGTTATACATAAGGCATTGTATCATTCGGTGCAGTTAGACAAGCCACTCTCATTTTCTAGTAAGAAAGATCAGCTGCAGGAGTGGTTGGTTACGCACGGTATCGAAATTGAGGACAAAATTATAAAAAAAGCAACTTCTCACCATTGTCAATGTAACCCTATTGAAATAGCATAGGATTTTTATAAAAATTATTACAATAGGCAAATAAGTACCTACTGAACCTTCATCTAAAGATAAGGTTCAGACATTATAGCTTGATCCAAATGTTCTACTACAATGTGGCAACATTTTGGTTCCCGCAAGCAATTTTCAAATGACTGGGAGAAACATATGGGAATTTTTTCGATTGAAAATATCACACCTGTTTTTGTAGCACTAGCCGAATCCGATTCAGATAGTGATATGACGTTTGGTATTAAAATTTTAGTAAAAATACATTTAAATATTTAATTTGCCTCATATCTTGCCCGTGGATACGAAACCAGTAATCTTGTGGTCAATTCCATTTAATTACAACTTAAATGGATACATTTCTGGTTATTGACTTTCATGTGTACGTAACAGTCAAGAAAAGAACGACGCAGTAAATTTAATTAGGAACGCAAACCTTCACATTCGATTATTTATGGAAAAACGATGTGGATTTCCTGCATAGGTTAAATTAAATGGATACCCATTGATGTTCTGGTTACTTATTGACTTTGCGACCGAAGAACTAAGTTTGCATATAAACATACCTCTATATTACGTTTAACAGCCACGAAAGGAAGCGAAAAATGCACTAGGTAAATTTTATCACGGAATTACTTATGGAATTGCGCTAGTATGTTACTTTACAAGGGAAGTAAGTAGCATTTACTCTACCGAGGATTATAACAAAGCGAGGTAACTTAAACTGTGTAAAGTACATTATTTTTTTCGCTGTCAAGTTAGACATTTTCAACATGAATTTAAAATGAATGTGTAGGCAGGGTTAATAGGAAATATTATTATCGGTCGTATCATTTTAACGCATTTTAACCGGTGAAATTTACTTGCAACATGTTTAAAATACGCTGCCATGTTTACTGGAGGTTTTATCTCTACAAGTTCGGAGAGATACGTGGTTCACGCACGATGGGGCTCCACCACATTTTTCATTACCTGTTCGAGATTACTTAAATAAACAGTACTCAAACAAATGGATGGGTAGAGGTAATGCTGGCCCCCACATTCTCCCAATTTAAATCCACTGGATTTTTTTATGGGGACGTATTAAGTCCGTGTACATGACTACAGTAGAAAATGAAAACCAACTGAGGGAGCGTATTCAGGATGCAGCAAATAAGACTTTGCCGAAACGTCGTTTTACAACAAACGGTCTTTTGGATACCGGAAGAGCTACGTGGATCAACACCGAGAAACCAGCAGTGCATATATATATATATATATATATATATATATATATATATATATATATATATATATATATATATATATATATATATATATATATATATATATATATATATATGAATGCACATGGTCATTTTAGAAGCTATTTATACACTTAATGGGAGTTAAGTTAGTTTTGTTATTTACAAAATATAAATGTACGATATCGTAATTGAATGTAAACAAAAAAATCCATACATGTTTCACATACAAGCGTCATCTCGAAAGTCTCATGTAATGCAATATTTAAAAAAAATAACGGAAAATTCATGCTTTGTAATGGATGAAATGACCCTGTGTTATTTGTTGTGAGATTTGAAATTTAAAATATCAGGGCATTAGCTATTGGAAGCCAAACTAGTTAGAAGTGTGATGTAAGTGAATAAATTCATTGCGTAAGGTGTTGAAACTAAAATATTTTAAATACAAGATCTGTCTTATCGGAAACACCTCTGTCAATAGGCCTTTAGATTTATGAACAAGCCTGAACGTCCTAAGTCGTTATTGAAAATGGAAAAAATGTATGGGGACAGATAAGCAAGCCGACTTTCATTTCTAATTTTGATAATACAGACGAACGTCGTTTTTATAATTGTGTTAGCCTACTTCATTTTTGAGATATGGGGTTCCCTGAATTCAAATGCAACTTGCTCGGTTATTAAAAAAGATAAAAGTAGGCGCACTCAATAAGCTGAAAATATACGGTGTGTCCCATTAAGGTCCGCCAGCGGTCGTATTTCGACAATAGATTATTACAGAGCTTTGGGGAAAAATTATGATGAAACGGTCTATTATAAAAAGCTAGCAATAACTTTCAAGTTTGTGGGATGGTTGTTAAAAGATGTAATAGATACAGTAAATTATAAAATAAAGCTTTTCTATAAAAGTATTCTAATAAGTGCCCGGCATACTTAACTTGTTTATAAATGTAAGGCATTTTTTGACAGATATTTCGGATAAGACAGACCTCGTATGGAAAATAATATAGAAATCTGATTTCAAGCTTGGTTATATTTGTTATTGTACATGCATTTTTGCTAATTGTATAGGCGTTTTTATTAATTTAACTGTGAAACGTATTTTTATTGCTGTACGCAAAATTCGACAATGGTGCCACACGTTAATTTGCTTGATATTATTATTATTATGGTCGAGTAATATAATGAACACTGGGTAAAATAAAATACGTTGTCCTATAGTTGTCTTAGTTTTAGATCGCAGGTGTATTATCAAAATTAGAAATGAAAGGACGTTGAGGCTTGTTTATAAATGTAAGGCCCTATTTGACAGAGGTGTTTCCGATAAGACAGATCTTGTATGTAGTTTTAACACCTTACGCAATGAATTTATTCACTTACATCACATTTCTAACTAATTTGGCTTCCAATGGCTAATTCCCTGACATTTTTAATTTCAAACCTCACAACAAATAATGCAGAGTCATTTCAAAAATTTCATCCATTACAGAGCAGGAATTTTCCGTTATTTTTTAAAGATATTGCATTACATGAGTCCGCTTCTGAAACGCCGCGCTCAAAAAGCGAAAACTGTGGAAATTGGCCGATCAACTCAACTAACGCTTAGTATCTCTCTTTTTAAACAACTGAGAAATCACATTGTATAAAACTACCTGACGATCAACTTTGAGCATGCGATGTGGATTATTTGCTGATTAGTGATGGACATTGTATCAATTGACATTCTCGTTCGCTAGTAAAAAGAATAAGTTCCCCTTTAAAATTAGAACGATGTTTGAAAAAAATAGACAGCGTTTTGGATGCTTGTATCATTAATAGGTGTTTTAAAATTTGTTTCCTTACTGTTATTGCTTTCGAATTTAAAGTGTTGTGGAATACATTGTAAACTGTTACAATTGTTTCCAAAGGAAGCTGTTTTTGATAGTTTTTTGTGAATAGCTTTAGCTTGAAGAAAGATAAAGATTTACGATTTTACCAAAATTATTTAGTATTTAGTCATTTTTTTGCCAATATGAAAAATATACTGCCGTTCCATTTGAAAAGTTAAAGAAACAACGGAAAACTCAGAGATTTTTTGAAAAACGTTACTATCAATCATTAGGTGAAGTACAGAAGAATACTTAACTTGACATCTTTTATAGAAAAGCTTTATTTAATAATTTACTGTATCTAATACATCCTGTAACAACCATCCCACAAACTTGAAAATTATTGCTAGCTTTTTATAATAGACGGTTTTATTATAATTTGTTCCCCAAAGCTCTGTAATAATCTATTGTCGAAATACGACCGCTGGCGGACCTTAATGGGACACATCGTATATTTTCAGCCTACTTTTATCTTTTTTTAATAACCGAGCAAGTTGCCTTTAAATTCAAGGAACCCTATATCTCAAAAATGAAGTAGGCTAACACAATTATAACAACGACAACGTTCGTCTGACAGAAAAGGAAAAAATATTGCGAAAATCGCATCCATTAAGCTTCACTCATAACTGAGACAACTCTAAAAAACCATACAAATTGGGACACACTGTACTTGAGGGTAAAAACAAAGTTTACGAAGATTTTAAGAACTTCCAATTGGCAACCAGGTGTTGGACAAATATGTATGGCTAGATTTTTTCAAGGCACAAACGTTTCCATATAACTGTTCTCAATATAAAATCCTGTGAAATACTATAGAAACCTATGGACATTGAATATCCCATAAAATCTAATTTCTCCCACATGGTGCTTACTAAAGCGTACATTAATAATTTTATATGAAAAACCCGTTGTCAATGACCATGTAAATTTCAGATAATGTTCATTCACTCTAGAAAGCGGATAGGCTAGCAAAAAAGACTATAATGGTTCGCTGGATTCTTTTTCCAAAACTCTTATGAGGTTTTTGTAATAAACAAGGTCGCGAATTGTTTAAGCAGTCAGAAATCAACATTCGAAAATACAGAGGGCATAAACGAGGCAAGAAAACAATGCGATATTAGGTCTAACATTTAAATGTGTAGGAAACGTTCCACAACGATTGAAATTCCCTGGAACCCGAGTCTTAGTGAAATAGTAGTGGCTCAAATAGAAACAAAAAATAGAAGGTGACTACAGTTCTACGAAAGCTACTAATGGATACTACCCGTCACTAGAATTTTGCACTACTAAAATCATTTTTCCTTTAGTAAGAAATCTTTTTAACGTGACAAGAAGCACCGTGTTGCCATGCGACCTATAGCTTTACTTCCTATCCAAGAACAAGGAGAGCACTGGTTTTTCTCCGTTTTAGAAAAATTGTTACGTTCGCCAGGTTTGAATCTGCGCCGTTCGGATGAGGGACAAGCACTCTAACCACTCCCCTCGAGTCAGCATATACCGGTCATAATTCAAACGCGCCCTTCAAAATATCTAATCCTTTGGTATCCTATATTTTGATCATAAACGAGACTGATGGAAGCCCAATGTGATGGTTAAAGAGGCAATAAAGCAGTAGTTAACCGCAGTTTACATGTACTTGAACGCATTAATTGCGAAATAAGGAAATATGCACCTTTTCAAAGGTGAGCGCAAAATGCATCATTAAAGTTCAGATTTTTGTTTGGACATTTTATGAGTTATCGAGGCATAGGGCTGTCCATAAAAATTGCTAATAAGTGCAATCCTAGGATAAAAAATATAATATTGGTCCAATAATTGAACCTTGGGACTACTCTTTGGTTAGTCTTACTAGATAAATGGTCCACATACATTGCGGTGTTTTGAGCCATACATAATTATCTTAATAAACTACTTTTAATTACACAGCGCATTAACGTTGCTCTATCTGTAATATACCACCACAGAAATAAGAGTTTTCTTACCTTAAATCAAGAACTTCATTTTGAAACCCTTTAAGCTCATTATTGTGTTTATTAATTTCTCCAATCTTCTGTTGCAAACTAATAATTTTGTTCTCTAATCCTTTATTCAATTTCTTCACGTGATCAATCTTGCGCGCTTCAATTTTGAGTTTTTTATATTGGTTTTTAGCTAAAAATCTTCTAATAACTGATTGACATATAATAATTTGCCTGTGCTCTTTCTGGTAATGTTTTCTTGCCAGGTAACCTCTAATGTACTTTTGAATAACGATTGCCTGAAAAATGAACAAATAAAATTTTAATTAAACCCGTATTTAATCAGACCTTGGCGTTGTATTTTATAGCCATAAACCTTCTTCGAGCCAAGAGTCCTCGAGCTCTAGTTTGTAACTTTTTCAAAAGAGAAGTTACACGTTGGTATTGTATTCGCTTAATCCATCCACGCATATATCTTTGAATTGTAATAGCAGCTCTATTTCTACGTAACTTATCGGCCAACCTACAAATCGCCAATTAATTACTAATCTTCATAAATATACATTATACCTTCTACCCAACAAACCACGTCCATATCGCTGAATATTGCAAACCGATTTTTTGATCTTCAAATATTTTTTTCTGTTAATGAACGCTCGTACAGTACTTTGAGCAATTATGCAACAGTGTTTTAATTTATCAGCCCTCAGTTTTTCTAAATAAGCGACCTGTCCAGCCCGAAAAAGATTTTTGTTTTACCAAACTGATACATATCAGGAATTTTAATATACGCTTTCAAAATGTGTTCACAAGTAAGTCTCATATTATTCCTATTGATATCTTGAAATTTGCATAATGCTCTATAACGATAGAAGAAATCTAAATAGGCCCAACGACTTGGAAATCCAGCAGCAGAAATACGAATCGTTTCTAAAACACCACAGGCTCTGAGTTGCTGCACTGTCCTTAGTGGATTGTATTCGAAAGCAGTTTTCGAATCATTTGGTTTAATGCAACGTACATAATGAGGTGTGGTCGAGTTTAAGGTGGTCATTAATAAATTTAAAGAGTCTCTAAATTGTGAGCCTACCGATTTTTTGTGCGTTTTGGACGTATCAATGAGTGGTTTCGCAGATACTACTTTTAATTTGCTTCCCGATACTGATAAACTTTGTGATTCGCTACAAAACAGCCTCCTAATAAAATCATTTTTGCTGTATTTGATTACTGTAATTTGTTCCTCCATCACAGTATCTCTGTTCTTCTCTAAAAACCCGCAGCTTTCGTACTGTACTTTATCTGCAAAATGGTTGATTATAAAAGCTGAGGTTCCGAAACGAGCCTTTTCGAAATGGTTATAATGTAGACACTTCGCGTATAATTTTTCGGTCCATGATCCGTCGGTACCTCTTGGCATCTAGAAATTTATGAGATATTTGCAAATCACTATGTCTGAAAAACACTAACCTTACATTCCTCGTCCAGAAGACTTAAAATCCCTAATTTAGTTTCGATGAGATCAATGCATGGTTGATTATCGTAAAAGTCAATCATTTTCCACTCTATTTCCTCCTTAATATATTCTTCCTGCTCCAATTTAAAAACGTGCAAATTAAATTGTTGCTGTAATTTTTCATTTGCATAGTTAATGCAAAATTGCTCGAAAGAATTAATTTGGAATGTTTCGAATCCATAAATATCTAATACTCCAATAAATTTGTGTAGTGTGATGTCAGTTTCTAAAGATTTGTTTATAATTTTGACGATCCAATTAAAGAGTTCTGCGTAAATGTGTTTCGCTAAAGCGTCACGTGATATGCTTGCTTGTTCAACTGACATTGGTTTTAGTATTGTTTCTCTCATCGAAACTATCTTCTTTGTGCACAGCCATAAACGAATTTGTTCTTTGTCGATATCCAGCAATTCGGACATTATTCTTAAACTTTCGTCATTGTCCTAAAAGTATGCGCAAATATAATAAGCTAATCAGTGAATCGCAATCTATTGCTGTGTATCGTTTTCATGGTAGGAAGTTAATGTTACATAAATAATTGCAAATAAACGTAAACATGCTGAGTGTGAATAAGCATAAATTATTTTACGAGAATTTTTATTATTATTGTTATTATTATTAACATTACTAAAAGGGATTAATAGTAAATTTGTTGCTAAACGAAATTGCATCATGAGCATCACGTCTACGTGACGAAAGGTAAGTTAATTTATTAAATGTATATCCTTTAACCTCACTTTGTGGAATTCCATATTTAATACCATTAATGTTTTAAATACAATATAATTCCACCGCTTTTATATCAGAGATTTGCGAGCATTAATTTTATCGACGATTTTAAGTAGGTATATAAATAATTTTTCCGTCCATCTTATTAAACAATCAAATTTCAGGTAGGGGAGCGTTCACAGTGAAACAATCAATTTAATTTTTAAATACGCCGCCGTATTGCAGTTTTGTAGGTTGCTAACAGTCACCCGAGCAACAGCTTTCAGTAGCTGGTTGATGTCTTCCATGACAACTGCGGGTAGTGAGAACCAGTGGCAATTTTAAGGTAATTTGTTTTCTAGAGGTCACAGTTTCATACATATTTAAAATGCATCTTCTTATAAATTAATGTTTTAATATTTTATTGGCTGCCTGAATCATTTGTTAACCTAACCTACAAGTTACTTCTTTTAAATAATGTGTTATTAAGTTTCGGTAAAACTTTTTGCAGAATTCGTTTCACTGTGTACCAACAAAAGGCCTCGAACCGTTTCACTGTATACCACATGTACAGGCTCTGTATAATTTTTTTTGCAGATGGCAAGGAAGCCAGAACCAAGAAAAATAGGGTATGCATCTAAAGAAGATATGACTGCGGCTGTTCTTCATGATGGAATGTCATTGAGGCAAGCTGCCCAGAATTTTAATGTAAAATACGTGACATTATTTCGATATGTTAAAAAGCAACGGCTAAATCCCGATATCGACGTTCGTATGGAACCTCATTATGATGTAAACAGAGTTTTTACAGAAAATGAGGAATCTTCATTAGCTAACTATATCCAGACATCTAGACAAATGGCCCATGGATTGACCGCCAAAGTAAGACACCTGGCATACGAATGTGCAGTAATAAACAAGAAACGGTTTCCAGGATCATGGGAACAAAATAAGGCAGCAGGGCCAGATTGGCTAAGAGGATTTTTAAAAAGAAGAGGCAATCTTAGTATTCGCCAACCTGAACAGTGTAGTCTCTAAAGATTAACCTACTTTAACCGGCACAATATCGACCAGTTTTTTACCAAATTAGAGGAACTTTATAATCGAATACCAGAACTGACAGATGGTTCCCGCATTTTCAATTTAGACGAAACTACCGTACATGTTCCTAAGAAAATTGTAGCAGGAAAGGGGGTTAAACAGGTTAACAGCTGTACAAGCGGAGAAAGGGGGCAGCTGGTTACAACATGTGTTATTGTCACCGCTTTGGGCACCTATATTCCACCAGTCATGGTCTTCCACCGAAAAAAATTTAAAAAACATATGCTGAAGGGTGGTTTTTCAGGAACCCTTGGTTTGGCTAATTCTACGGGCTGGATGAATGCTGAATTTTTTCCCCTTGTTATGGATCATTTTATTAAACGTACAGGAAGTTGTAAAGAGAGGCCTACTTTATTAATCTTTGACAACCACGAGAGCCATATTAGCATGGAAGTTGTGGATAAAGCACGAAATGCTGGGATACACATACTAACACTTCCTCCACATACTAGTAATAAAACTCAACCCCTTGATGTGTCAGTATTTGCTCCTTTCAAGAGTTACTATAATTCCGCCTGTCAATCTTGGATGATTAAACATCCGGGTGTTCCTCTATCGATTTATGATATCAGTGAATGTGTATCTGAAGCTCTCACAAGGGCATTAACACCAGCAAATATACTGGCTGGGTTTAGAAAGTGTCGAATCTATCCTTTGAATAAGTTCATTTTCACAGTCAGTGATTTCCTTAGCTCGGCAGTTACTGATAGACCTCTTGTAGAAACTGACGTAGTTCCCAGCTCTTCAAAAGAAGATGTTAATGAAGTTGGTTTCTGTGGCTCACTAGTACAGTCAGTATCAAACAACAATTATCCAGTTGATGAGCCAAGTCCATTGCAACAGAATGCACTCTATTATGGTGAGCAAGGAACACCTGACAAGAATGTTGCCATCTCAACTGGAAACGTTGCCGCTACTAGTATTTTGAAGGAAAAATTTATCTAACCACAAGAATATAAAGGATTCCCTAAGGCGCACAGTCGAAATAACAGTAACAGACAGCCAAGGGAAAAGAAACGAAGTACAATAATAACCGACACACCCGAGAAAGAAGCTCTTCTGGAAAAAGAAAACAGAAAGCATATTTCACAGAAGACTCGAATCAGAATATCAGAATTAAATGTGGTAGAAAAGAAAAACAAAAACGCCAAAACAGTAAAGAAAGTACATCATGATGAGTCGTCAGATTCAGGTGTAGAACTAAGATATGCTGGAAGCTCTGATGATGATCATTTGAGTTTATCTGATATTGATGACCATTTTGAAAATAAAACGCCCAGGAAAGAAGACTTCGTTCTTGTGAGATTCAATGGGAACATTTATTACATGGGAAAGGTACAGGATGAATTGGGAGGTGATGAATATGAAATATCTTTCTTAAGCAAGACAAAAAAATTTGGAGATTGCAGCTTTCTATTTCCAACTGTACCCGATGTTTCTGTTGTGAATATACGTGACATCAGAAGTGTTTTGCCTCAGCCCGAAGCCAGACGAAACACGAAAAGGATGTCGAACTATTTGAAATTTTCCATTTCCTTTGGCTCACTTGACGTGAGATAATTAATCTACTTTTTTTAAACCTTTTTTTTAACTTTAATATTGTTTTTAAGAAATATATCTTTTTAATTTTTAATATTTTATCATGCCTTCCCCCCTGTATAAATTTTTAACTATGTTTCACTGTAAACTATTCGACGTTTCATTGTGTACCATAGTTGGTCCACAGTGAAACAGTTGTTATGTTTTTTAAAAAAGACAATAAAACATTTACTTGGTATAATTTTATATTTATTCTTACCAAAACTGCATCGCAAATGTTCCACAATTTCTACCCATAAAAAAAACTTCACTTATAGTGAACAGAGAGTGAGTTATGCCTAAAAAAATAAAAAAATGTTTCACTGTGGCCAATTCTCCCCTACTGACTCATTTAAAAACAAAAAGTGTCACATTTTAAATATATTATTTTACGTCCGCAAATACTTCACGTCCACTTTTACTTCACAGCCGCAAATTCATTCTATCCAATTTTAGCCATTAATTTCAGTTTAAATTCCACTTTCTTATATACAGGGTGGATGTCTACTGCGTGGACAGAGGATTGCTCCTTAACTATTAGAGATATCAAAACCAATTTTGGTGTGTAATACACAATCATTGGACCTACATTCTACAAATATTTAGGTATATACAGGGTGATTGACAAAATATGCCTACCCAAACCTGAGTTTTTTAATGGAACACCCTGTATATTGTTGCATTTTTGATTTACTGTACATTTAGAATAAAAGTATATAAATTTGTATCTGTATCACCGACCGTTCTGCAGATATCGTCACTTTAGTACCAAAATAGGGTTAACCAAACTGACCACGATGCGCGCGTTGTCACCACGATTTTTTTTTAATCTGTTTATACTAACAAACAAACTGGGAAATTTTTCGAAAACATGTAAAACTATACAGAATGATTAACTTACGCGAAATATAATTTTTCTCAATTTTTTCACATGCAACACCCTGTATATTTTTCACATACTTTTTTGATAATAACTACCACAAATTAACTAATTAAAGTTAAATACTAGTACCAGATAAATACAAAATTGTACAATACAAAATTATTTTTATTTATTCTTTTTGGGAATTGTAAGATATTATTTATTGTTACACGTCCAAACCATACTAGGCGTCGTGCAGGCCACGCCAGCAACAGTGGAAATGGGCGTGGTCGATATAAGGAGTAAAATGATTGAAAAGTAGTTTCAAACACCTTACACTTACCATAAATCGACAACTCACATTGCTCAGTCCAGGAAAAATTGTCTCTAGGCGCCACCATATAGTCTTAGGCGGAATGTTAAATTAATCCTATCCGACAGACAGGACAGGATTGCAGCGTATTCAGTAAAACCCTTTACCACTCAAGTTCACTCACACTTGAAAAGAAATTGAACCAAAAGCTTAAGAAAATTTTGAAATACACGGGTCTTCTTAAACTTATTGAACACACCCCGTACGTATGTAAATTCCAAGTCATAAAACGTTAATTTGAATACTTTACTTTAAGTATCCCTCGTATAAATTTATATTTCTAACTTAACTAAAACTCTTAATTAAATAAACTTACTCAATTTAGAAAAGAATCAAAAGAAAAAAACCGGTTTAATAATTGTTATTTAGACATTCATAAATAGGTTTAAATTTTAATAGTTCAAATCTATAATTTATACTTAATAAAAAGATTTTGTCAGTAGTGTTCGGTATCTGATTGACTGTAAAATAATTCAAAATAGTTAGAATAAAATTTTATAATCAACATGCTCATTAATGAATTTCAAATCGATAATTATATAAATAAACAAAGATTAATTTCAATTATCAATAGATGTACCCGCTAGGTAAATTGACAGATTAATGCCACAATTTTATCTCAGCTGACACAAATAAACAACAAAGTAAATTAAATACTGGTTATACATTGACAAATTTGCAATGCTAAATATGTACACACACGTGGGTTAAAGAAACCACCACGAAAATCAATGCTTATAGACTAAACATTCCCACAAAATTCTTATTACTAAACACATTAAAATATATAAAGGTCGATTATCCCTTTTACTTACAAAAAAAATAAATTAACTCAAGAAGCAAAAATGAATATAGAAGATAATCGTACTTGTATCTGTTAAACAAAATCTAAAATTAATTCTTACAATTTATGTTAATTACTACTTTATTCGTGGGTATAGTGAAGTCCATATGGTCTGCTTCTAGTAATCATGTAACACTCGCGAGTGTCTATCTTTCACTCGCGTATCTCACCTAGGCTTTTCCATAACATCACATGTTATGCTTTAATGTATGCCTTTTAACACGTTTAACACAATGAAGAATGTTTACTTCCATTTATATAATGGAATTCTTATTTGCTTTGTACCATTGATTTGATGTTATTATCGATTGTACACATGCACTTCAATCAATGTCAATGATGATCACCAATGTCTTAACTAAATTTACAAACTTTTAGTTCGGTTACTTAAAGGATTACTTCAGGCTTTCTTTTTATCATTAGATCACTAACTGAATATTTTTCTGTGTTATTTTTAAATCTGCTTTCGCACTTTTTTAAATGTCTTGAAGAAAATCACTATTCTTTCCTTCAACTCACAATTAAACTATTTATTTATGAATGCCTATATACATATTTCCGAACCCATTATTTCGATCGTGAGTGCTTTTAGGTACCACGATCACTTCAGATCATCTGCCACTACTGGTCAAAGTTTATTTTGTCCGCCCCCCCCCTCAAGATACAGTAATTACAGATTTTTCGAAAGCAGGATGGAATGTGTTCTCCGAACACATCTCCAACAACCTTCCCACACCAAATCTCCTAAAGACCCAAGATCTCGAGAGAGCCATTCGAGACCTAATTTCCGTAATTACGGTCGATATCTCAGTCCCATTGAAAAGCATCGACATTCCCCGCAAACCGCTCCCATGGTACATCGTGAACTGGATCAAAGAGAAAAGACGAATCTATCATCAATTCTTGCGATTTAGGGACCTGGCTCTCAAAACCGAATACAATCGCCTTAACACCTTAATCAGGCGAGAAGCAAACAAACACGCCGAAAACTCTTGGACAAAAGCCACCTCCTACTTAGATTATAGAATGGAAAATTCTTCTGGCAACAGTTCGATAGACTGACCAGAAGGAAAGTAACCCCTAAATCCTAGAACCGACGTACAGGGCAACCTAGTCTCCTCCAACCAAGAAAAGATCGACTTCTTCGGTCTTCACCTCCAATCCATTTTCCGATCCCCAGAAGATCGCACTCCTTGAGACCCGCCTTGAAGAATTCCGTACCCTTAACCTTCCGGAAATCCAACTGGATAACGACAATCCTTTCTATGCTCCCATCACTCCCGACCAGGTCAACAGGTATTTCAAAAAAGGACGCAATTCTGCCCCAGGTCATGACGGCCTAAATCGGAAAATTCTCACCTACCCGACCCAGCCCTCTGATTGCTCTCCAATATCTATAACAAATGCCTAATCCTACCTCATTTCCCGACGGACTGAAAGTCGGCCTCCACCGTCATGATACCCAAGCCCCACTCCGACGTAACTACACCCTCCTCCTATAGACCCATTTCCCTCCTGAGTTGCCTCGGAAAATGCTCTGAGCAAATTCTAGTCAAGCGACTCAGGGACCATCTTGAATTCAATGAACTCCTTCCCAACGGCCAATTCGGCTTCCGTCCCGACCGAAACGTGTCACGATCCCTTGCTGAAGCTGCTTACAGAAACCACCAAAGCATTTAATCACAAGCAATGCAATCTGACTGTTTCTGGACATTAAGCAAGCATTTGACAGTGTCTGGCACGTCAGTCTCCTACACAAGATCTGCAACCTCACCATACCCGACCCGTTCTCCAAACTCTTACTCTCGTACCTGACTAATCGGTCAGTTCGAGTCAAAGTAGGAAACACCTACTCAGATCCTTCTCAACTTACAGCAGGCGTACCGCAAGGTTCTGCCTTAGCCCCGATCCTTTACACTATCTTCGCTTCCGACATTCTCGAAGTGACACAACCCGGAGTAGGCGTTGCGCAGTTGGCCGATGACACTGCCTTCGGGGCGGCGAATCGGAATAGTAGAACGGCCTCCCGCCTCATATCCAAAACCCTCCGAAACTTTTTCAACTGGAGAAACCGGTGGAGTCTCCCTCAATCTCATCAAAACCCAAGCTATCCTCTTCCGACATCCTAACTACACCGAAGATAAATTTCCAAAGCTAGCCGACAATAATGTTTCCCTCGCTCTAAATCAAAAAAACTCCCACTCCAACGCAAAGTCACCTACTTCACTAAAACCCTTAATTAACTCCCGATGTACTTAACAGAATAAGAAATCGAGCAAACCTACTGAGCGCCCTACGGGGTAGAATCAGAGGTTCCACCCCAAAACACTACAAGACACCCACAAAACATACATACTCCCTGTTATGGATTTACGAGCACCCATATACACCAAAGTAAACCCCAATCACCTCTCCTCTACCGCATTCTGTAAACTCCGAATACTCAGACGCATATACAGGTTACCTTGGAGGTACCTTAAAGACCTCGCAATACAACACGCAAACATACCACCCATCAGACAAAATATAGACATTACAAAGAAACTTTGCACACAGAAGAATTTTCGGCGACACAATCCCAACCAGAGAGACCCTTACCACTCCATACAACTACTGTTTCCCTCAGTTCCCACGCAAAAAACCAAACTAAAATTCAAACACCCTCTCGCGATCCTAGTACAACTCTTTGATGACCTCCCCGAGGAATATGATACAAGAATTCCTAGAAAATAGTCAATATGCCCTCCGCATCCCCCGTCTATTCGATAACGATCTTGCAAGATACCGGCAAACGAATTGGATTAACCATACGCAGTACGCTACATCCAACTAAACAACACGTAGACTTAAATCGATTAGCACAAATACTCAAATAAATCTAAATATTTTTTTTTTTTAACACCGAAAATAACCACAACCATCTTATGATTGTAAACTATACAATTACACAAGATGGCGCAACACCAACAAGAAAAGAATGACCAGGGCTGAAGAGAAGAAGGACTCCTGAACAGTCTACGCATAAGATGTACATAAGCTAAAATAAGTATGTAACCAACCATAAGCATGCGCATACAGACGCTCTCATTACCATGACTATTCTTCAGTCATTCACTCAACTCAGCCCGCCTTAGCATATTCCTATACATCAGGGCCTTCTGTTACTTGAATACGTGGTCACCTGCATGTAAGTTTTATTTTACAGCCCTACATATACATTTGTGAACAACGCCATGACGGGTGTTTATTCCCAACGTAGTTTTCCACTTACTTAGTCGGATAGAAAGGCTCCCGCCTAAATTCTGATGGCCCCAGGGTGTCAATTAAACAGCGTAACGGGCTGTCTGTTCAGAGTTTATTAATCCATACTCAACACATAACTATACACAAACTCGCACAAATACGTCCCCCAGACCACTTACACAACGTGCAGGGTGTCTACGAGTTGTAAGTGACAAAACACACCAACATCAGATCATTATTTCGGTCGTCACCTCCCAGTCAATTGCAACATCACCCGCAAAAGATACGTAAAACGACTGAGTATTAAACCTCTCTCACTTAACGTAATTACCAGTTTATAAAAATTTACTTCCTATCAGAAGTCCTGCAACCGTGTTCATACCAGCTAGCCCGTCGCGAGATAACAATGTACTTCTTATCTGAAGTCCTAAATGTGTATCCGACCTAGATCGCACGTCGCGATAACCCAGATTTAAAGGATTGATCCTGTATTAAACATTCTTGAATAAGAAAACCCGTAAAACGTTTACTTATCCAGCCCTCTTGTATATTAAATATTCCTGTAAACCGACCGTTCCTGAAAGTTTAAATACCTTATACCGCCCTCGAGTTGGAGACTCTTTAGGTTGCCACCACCACACCAGGCCTGAACGGCATATTAAAGCGGTAAACGAATTATTCGTTTCCACAAATAAATATTCAATAGTAGAATATCCAGTATTCAATTTTCCGTGTGTAAATAATTCTAAATACAGTAGCCACCATCACCACCACTAATCTCTACTAATTAGGAAACAATTAGAAAATATTCTAATTAGGAAGACAACTGTTAGTTAAATAAAACTATTAGTTAGATAAGTATAACATTCTGTTATAAAAATAGATATAAATAATTGCATAAATACAAACCTTTTATATCCCTTTAAATAAAAATATGTGACCTAGAAAAACACGTATTAAAACCTTTCACCTCTTTATCATTCTCTTAAAAATATTTCCAACAAGAAATGGCGCTGCAATAACTGTATAAAACCAGATGCCCGCACCCAATGGCTACTAGACAGAGACGTATTTAAAATATATCCGAATTTTTAGTTAATTTTACTTTATTTATTATATTCGTAAATTCCAATCACTTTAGTTAACCTTACTGTAAAGACGCCTGTAATAATGTATTCCCAGCAAACCTAACGAGAAAACCAGAGGTCCGCTGTTCCAGTCCCATGGTCAACCATTGGTGGACGTTTTATTTTATTAGTATTTAATCACATGTAAATATATAGAATGTATAAATTAGTGTTAATTGTATATATTTAGAAATTGTACATATATAAGAAAATATATGTATCATACCCTTTTAGTGTTCATTGATCAGAGTGAAAAATCTAGTAGTAAACGATCAGCCCTATTTAAAGAACCACGCCCATTAGCTACGACTTGAGCTAGAACCGCGGTAAATAAATTAAAATAAAATGTAAGCCAAAAGGGGCTTACATATGTAAACGAATAACTACAAAGCTAAAATCTACAAATCAGTGCCTTAATAAAAAACTCAAGATCGCTATTTTTTTGTAATTGCGGACAACCAGATTTGGCGTATCATCACCATCATCGTGGTCCTCCTTATTTCGTATATCTACAACTCTTTTCCTTCTTCTATCTTCTCAATGTGTAACTGCCAATTCGACCATTATTTCTGAACAGTATCACCATAAAACACATCGTATAAGATAACTAGATCGTAACAAATTCAGTAAATGCTCCTCCTACAAATTTGTAGGTGCGTGCTACTAACTGCGCATAGGCCTTGTTTACAACAGTCAAAAAATTACTTTCTGTGTAATACAGTGGTTGAATTACATACAACGGTTCTTTAATGTATGCATATGAATTAATGTAGTCCCTAAAATGTATAATTATGTAGTTTTAACAGTAATCAAATAATAAATATATTTAGAAATATAAATATTTTAAAATCACACATTTTTACGAATCAAAAGTCTCTGTCACCAATGAATCGGTTTTAATACGGTTTGAAAACAAGTATCTTCAGTCTATAGGAATGTTGACATGCTGTACATGACTCGTTAATGTTTACCAATCTGTCAAATCTCATATGAAGTCAAGTCAAATTGTCAGAGCACGTATTTTGAAAATTGAAAAATAACATTAATTTATTTGTTTGTAAAAGGCCATAAGTCGGGCAGGTAAATAGTAAATTAATAGAACTTTAAGCTTACATTTTATTTTTATAGGAATTTACAAGTCAACTCCTTGTTGATATCACAAGTGTTTGTTTATCTAAACAAACTGCAAAATGCAATTAGGTTGCAGTTGAGAAAAACCCCTTTATTCTTTAATAATTGCCACAAAAACTTTGTCATAAGTAGTGCCTCAATTCACAATTCTTCCTGTAGCTGCATTTGTATTTTTTACTAAGTCTGTAAATAAAGCACAACAGGTCAGTCTTGTTCGGAGTCTGATGAAGAAGAGTGATCGCCTAACTGGATGATCAACGGGTCCACTTGAACTTGTATAGTGATATCCAATTGCCACATATTTTCTTCCACATTTTGCACGTGTCTGGTGGCAGTATGATTCTGTGTTTTGCTATCTCATCGACAACTAAGTTAGGAGCAATAGCAGCTTTTCTGACAAGGTCGAGAAGTTCATCTTTGATCATATCTGATTCGTAATCGATGGATTTGCTAAATTTGGATTTCTGTCGATCTTTCTGCTATGGTAGGAAGCGTTATCTAACACTACAACAACGTTTTTGTCTAAACATCCAAGAACGTTGCGAAACCATTCTTCAAAAACAGCAGCTGTCATTTCTTCATGATAATCGCCAGATTTCTTGGACTCGAACAACAGTAAACCATCATCAACAAAAGCGTCCTCGGAACCAATGTGGAGAACGATAATGCGTTTTCCATTCCCGATGGGTCCCGTAACCCCTTTGTTAATCCATTAACAAACGCTTGCCTCGGAGTCAAGATGGTTGTATCTTTCCATACTTTGCTTACTGTATGGTTAGCATTAACCCAAGTCTCGTCTAAGAATTATACCTTTTTTCCTTCTTCTCTGTATTTTCTAATTTGTCGTAGATAACGTCGCCTCCACGCAACTATCTCGGATCTGTCTTTAAGGAAACTATTTCTTGGCTTCTTGGAATACCTATATTTCAAAATAAAGTATAATTTATGTTAGAGATAATTTATTCCATTACTCACTTAAAGCCAATTTCATTCAAAAGTTCTTAATGTACTTCCTTTTAATTGAGGCATTTCATCGTGCTCACCAATAGCCCGCCACAATTTTATTTAGAGTAGGTGTATCGTTTTGTTCAAAGAAGGAATGGATTACACGCCTAAGATTACTCTTAGTTTCGTCGTCAATGTTGTCCAAAATTGCTCGTTGTCGGTGGTACACAGTCGGTGTAATATAAGTGTTTGCTTGTACTCACGTAGAATGTTGTACACACTTTTATCTGTAATACCTAAAATGATAAAGTAATGAATAAAATATGTTTTTATAAAGTTATTCTGTTACCTTATGCTGTAAATGCAACATTTTCAGTCTTGTTGTTGTTCGGGGTTTTTTTCAACACAAATACTAAATGACAAATTACTTTGACATTGGTAGGTTAATATAACACAAAAATTTTCGTGGTTGTGTGAACCCGGCTAACCAATAGAAATGTGGCATTTAAATTTGGCGCTAACTCGTGGGAGGAACACTTACTGAATCTGTTCGTTAAACGGAGAATAGTAAAGTGTATCGGTATATCATGTAATAAGCATTTTCATAGTGTTAATAATAATGGTAATATGGTACATTAGATAACAAGGGATTGAAGTGACTCATTTAATCCTGCGAATAGAGTTTGTTGGTCGAGGGGTTTAGCCCGAGACCAACAACTATTCAAGGGATTAAGGAACTTCAATCCCGTGGTATCTACACTATTTTTTGCACTTCGTGGAGTAATAATAGAAATAATTATATTATTTTCTGAAAATTAAAATATTACATCTATGATAAATTTAAAGTATTAGAAAAGTCACTTTGACAAAGAAGCTACACTATTCAAGGCTAATGAAATTTATGAATTATTTTTAAAATCCCAAATGTTTCAATGCCATAACAACGAGTAAATAAATAATAAACAACATTCGCCATTGTAAAAACTTAGTCTGTTGACGACGCGTAGTTGCGAAAATGGATGAGTTTGATATTGAAGCAGCGGCTGAAGGTGTTAATCAACTGTTGCCCTCAAAATCCAGAAGTGTATGAAAAATCTTATGAAGATTTTATAACATGGTGCCGTCAAAAGAAGATACAAAATCACACCAATGAAAATGTCTTTTTAGCATATTTCAATGAAAAAAGCAAAACTGTACGTGCTTCGACCTTGTGGGCGAATTATTCCATGGTGAAATCGATGGTAATGGTGAAAAGTAATATTGACATATCCCAATATCCGAAATTAAAAGCTTTTCTGAAAACAAAAAATGACGGCTATAAGCCAAAGAAGTCAAAAGTTCTTACTGATGAACAAGGCGATCAATTCCTAATTCAAGCTCCACACGACGATTTTTTAATGGTTAGGGTGAGTAATATAACGTGTATAAATTTTTTGATAGATATTTTGACACTGTGTTCAATTTTTAGGTTGCACCGATCATGGGCGTAGCAGGAGCGTGTAGAGGAAACGAATTAGTTGAATTATCAATTCACAATGTTACAGATTTGGGTTACTCTATCTTAGTTAATATAAAAAATACAAAGAACAATATTGACCGAGTATTCGTTGTTCAGAATTCAGTGAATAACCCAGTCGATCTTATAAAACTATACAGAAATTACATTGCTTTAAGAAAACCTGACACAACATTTTTTGTCCAATATAAAGACCGGAGATGTTCAACTCAACCCATTGGAAAAAATACCTTTGGAAAACTACCCCAAAGAATTGCAACTTTTTTTAAACTTCCTGAACCGTCTTTATACACCGGTCATTGTTTTCGACGCACGTCTGCGTCTTTATTAGCCAATTCTGGGGCAAATGTCGACGTTCTCAAAAGACACGGAGGTTGGAAGTCGTCTTCAGTGGCTGAGGGATGTGTTGAAAGCTCTATAAATAACAAAAAAATTATAGCAGAAAACATTTTTGGGCATGAAAATGAAAAAAAAAATTGATTCAGAAAACCAAATAAATACTATCGTTCAATATCATTCAATAAAGTTCTTAATTCTAAGGACAACGATTTTGGTAAATTTTTTAACTTTAATAACTGTACAAATGTAAATATATCCGTAAATGTTAATCAAAAGTAGATGTTATCTTAAATGTTAATTGCTGATTTTTATTAATAAAATTATTATTTAGTAGAGTGAATTATTTATTTTTTAATCCTCGGAGGATTAAATTATTTTTTAATCCCTAGAGATTAAAAGTAACACTTCAGTCCCCGAAATGGGGGAACCAAATAGTACTTTTAATCCACGAAGTGCAAAAAATATGTTAATTAAACTCACCACGCATGGGAGATTGGTTTGTAAAATAACAGAATTTTTGTCGCCAATATCAAATAAAACATATATTAAAAGTTAATAATAATAATCATACATTTAGAAGAGTTTGCTTTTTTCAATTCTATCAATAAGTAAGTATATTGAACTATTTACACTGTAAACATTAATACGTCACAATAAGAGAATGTTTTTTTTAAATAAACAAATAATAAGTATACATTAGGAATGTATTAAAATTCTCGTAAAGATATATACAAATTTGCTTTCAATGTATCTAAAATATTTTTTAAGCTAACTCAAATCTGTAGTAGTTGGAAATTTAGAAAAACATTTAGTATAAAAATTTTTTAATCTAAATAGGGTAACAATTAAAACATTATGTATGTTACGTGTTTAACTAAGTAATTTAAAAATTTTCTTAGTAGTATGTAGGAAGTCTACAAAAATTTGATTTTCTATAATTAGGTAAAATACACAACTATTAACAATGTGATATTTATGTATTTTATGTTAAGATCAGATCAAGTGAAAAGAAAGTAAAGTAAAATATACGAGAAAAATTCTGCAAATATTTAATTTTTTTTTTTTGTGAACTAGTAAAAGTACTTACGATAATTTAAATGTTTCCACTAATTTCTGTATGTAATTTATTTGCTTGTATGCGCTGTATTTAATTGACTAATATTTTATAATTAAACTTGTAATTTATTATAAGTTTTTGTTATGAACGAATAAGTTCAAAGGTAAATATGTAATTAATTCTACATACATAAAGACAAAATTTACATCGATTGGGGCTTGAACCTTGATGGCGCAGTTGGTTAACGCGGTACTCTAGCAAAGTACAGCTCGTAGGTTCAAATCCTACTCGAGGTAAACTTTTTATTTATGTATTTAATTAAAAACTTGTAATTTATTCAACTACCACGATTACTGCACATATTCTCATAAGGTAAATAGAAAATGTTTACCTATTTTTATACTGTTCGCTACACAAATTAAAATTAATCAAACACATTTTTAGCGTCTTTCCGCGTAAAAAACAAAACGAATTCTTTAATTAAATGTTTAATGCGCGTTTTTGTGGTTTTTATTTTCTATTTCGGAAAACCGTGCTCCGCCGAAAACGCAAGAGCCAACAAAAATTACTAATACACGGTATCTACAGGGTGATACATTTCAGAGAGCAGGAGACAGAATGTCCGTTTTTTTTATATTACAGTTTCGCATTTATCTCGAAATCCGTTGATTTTGCAATTGGGGTACGGTTTGGAAAATGAAAAAATCCCCCTTTTTTGTAGGACCTCACACGATCTCCGTAACCTCGCATCATAAGCACTATGATCCTTTCTCGTTAAATTTTCCATTATTAAAAAGCAAAGCGGATGGGATTGACAATATCTAATTTTACTTTTACGTCTGTCAAGTATGACGCGTTTCCACGGTTTTCATTTCTAATGTAACAAAGGTGGATATCACTTATTTTATTTTTTTAAACAATTTTTCAATAAATTCCTTGTTAGAAGATTAGATGTTTTTGTATTGGTCCATCGATAGCTTATGAAAAACTAAGACAGGAATGTACAAGCCGTTTTTTTGATCTCTTAAGGTTTAGATTTTACATCCTGTCAAAGTGCTTTTAATTTTTAATAGAAGCGGTAAAACTGTATCACTGAAAATATTTTTGTGGGATAGAGCATGATTAAACTCCCCAATTTTCCTCTATGTCACTTTACAAATAACTGAGATAATTGAGTGTTTCTAAACGTTTGGGACACACTGTGTACATATAAAGTCCTGCATCTTAGCTCCCGTATTCTACTACATCCAAATGATTTATATTACAAAAAATATTAAAATGAAGCAATAAAAATCCTGCTTGAGAGCACATTTTAAAAATATTTTCACAAATACAGGGTGGCCCAAAATCCATGACAACACAAACATATATTTTTTAATGGAACACCGTATATATTATTCCAGCTTTGAATTATTCTCGATTCGTACATTATCTCAACAAAATTATAGCATATTATACCGAGTGTTTTCGAAGATATGCCAGTTTCTTTGTCTGAATGGACATGTGTTGATCATTCTGTATCTTTCAAGAACAAACGAAATTAATTATTTGTGGTAAGATATGTTATGTATATTTTATTTTATACATATGGTTACACGAAATATCGGAAGTCGTATACAGTATGGTCCAAACGGGAATTGTAGATTTTCTCAAAATGTTCTAATGGAATACCATATATTTTTCATTGGCATTCTCTATACTCAAACTCACTCGTTTTTTAGTTAAATTCGTCTTTATCCGAAATTACCCGTTATTAATCAAAACTAGGCGTAAAAGTTACATCTTTTAAAAGGAACACCTGTATATTTTGTTCCTATTGGGTGCGGAATAAAGTACGCAACATCATTTATATTTGTAATTATACTGATATGTTTCAAAGTTTCAGAAATATTCATCAAAATCTGTTATTAGACATAGCAAACTTATGATTAGTTTTATTTCAAAATTATTGTAACATTTTACTAATCTATCACAGACTTCTCTCCTCTTCTCACTACCTCTCTAGTATATTTATGTATGTCTCTGTGCGTGAAGAAGATGCTCGTTATAATCAGATTATTTATTATGCAGAAGTCAATCATCCGTATGTCATTGTTATTTTTAGTGTTTTCTCCATGCATACTTATTCTGTCACCTGAGTTTTCATTCTTTTACCTACTCGCATTTAGGTCTCCTATTATTAATATTCTTCCCTGACATTCCTCTGCTATGGATGCTAATTGCTCCCAAAATTCGTCTTTCTTTCGTACCATCTCGTCCTTATCTGGTCCATATACCACTAGTCTATTTGTTTTTGTTTGTTTTTCCATATTCATTTCTAGCTTTAATATTCTCGCAGAAATCCCCGACCATTTGTTTATGTCTTTAATGCTTTCTTTTTTAATGATACATCCCTCTCCTTCTTTTTCCCTGTCTTTATTATCTGTTCTATTTCTCCCGTTCTTTTTCTTTTCGTTTCAGTTATTCCCAGGATATCTAGTCCTGCGTTCTTGAATTCTTCTTCTAACTGCTTCTTTATGCCTGATAGGCTTCTGATGTTCCATGTCCCAATTTTTATCTCTTTTCACATTTCTTATCCTCCACTTTTTTACATGTTTTATGTTTTGGAGTTTTGATGACTTGTTCATTATTTTCTTTTATCATACCCTTTCCCGTGAGTGGTTGCTAGTCCCCCATTGGGCGCCTCCCCAGGTGGCGGATAGGGGAAAACTCATCAAATATGACGGGTACCGGAGAAATAAAATATCCAGGGCGGACCAAAACTAGGATACCGAATATCGTCGGAACCTGTATAATGTTAACAGCTCAAATTAGGGGGCGAAATACAACCAGCGCACTCTCTTTTCCTTAATGTGTGAAAACACATTTCAAGGCAGATGAACCGATATGGTCAATGACATAGAATATTGAACGCAACGGGAAACTACAACATTAAAGATTCCTATGGGTATCCCTAGTAAATCATAATAGCTAAGTTCAATTCAAAATGTTCCATAGTATCAATTTCCCCGATCGGATCTCCGGGGTGTAATGTATTGAAAGTAGCTAAGAAAATAACGAGTAAACTTAAATTAACTTCTTTCTAAAACTAAAATAGCAACATGGAACGCACAAAGTATGAAAAATGCATAATATAGTAGCAGAAATGGAAAGACTACAAATACATATGTTGGGAATATCTGATGTAAGATCGCTGGGAGAATGTACGACTAATAATGGTATCATGTACTATTCTGGAACAGTAGATTATCCTGAACATAGATATGGAGTAGCAATCATGGTAACAAAGGAAATAAACAAGTCAGTCTCAAAGGTTGTAAGATACAATGAAAGAATAATATGATACAGTTAGAATCTCGGCTTGGAAAAATTAACATCGTTCAGATTTATGCACCAACAGCAGAAAAAGATGAAGAGGAAATAGAACAATTTTATAAAGAACCTGACGAATTGCTTAAGACAATTAAAAAACAAGATATTAGTATGATTTTAGGGGACTTTAATACCAAAATAGGCAAAGGAACGGTTGAAAACTGCGTTGGTTGCCATGGGCTATGAGAACGAAATGACGGAGCAGAAAGCCTACTCAAATTTTGCCAGAATAAAGAATTGGTTGTTGTAAATACATTGTTTCAACTACCTGAGCGTAGGTTATACACATGGACATGTCCCAAACGTTCGAAAATCAAATAGATTACATTTTAATCAATAGAAGATATAAAAATTGCGTAATATCTGCCAAAACGTACCCTGACGCAGATATAAGGTCTGACCATAATTCTGTTGCAGCGATAATTAGAACAAAACTAAAAAAGTTAAAGAAGACGCATAACAAACAAACGTTAAATCGAAACTTGCTGTAATATAAAGAGATCAAAGCTGAAGTTGTAAAAAGTCTTGGGAAAACCTACATGAAATCATCAAAAAAATGCTGAAATAAATACAAAATGGGAAAAAATCAAAAATACAGTTATGCAGGCAGTGACTGGCAAATTGAATTTCAGACAAGATAAAGAGAAGCAAAAATGGATGACCACTGAGATACTTCAACTTATAGTAGAAAGGCGCAAAAGTAATAATCGAGACGAAATAAAATATAAAATAATTAAAAAGAAAATTAAAGAAGTAAAAGAAAAGCACATGACAGAAAAATGTAAAGGAATAGAAATGTTACAAACGAAATAAAAATAAAAGAAATAACAGGTACAATAATCCTAGATCCTAAACGAAGAATGAACATATGGGAAGAATATATAAAGGAGTTAAATTTTCGTTCTCGGCGCATTTATTTAATCTAATTTCGGTAGCAAAAAACGCTGCTTCAATTTCAACCCTCGACAAGCTTCTAATGGCATTTTGTATTCTTTCCATCATAGTTTCCAAGCAGATGTCTTCTAAAAGTGGTGGAAGAGAAACGTTCAAAAATTCCAATTTTGTTGCAAATAAGAAGGTGGTTAGAGCTTGATGGTTGTCCGGCACATTATGGCCGAAATGTACGTAGGCATTTATTTGAGCCATATTCGAATCGTGTTATTGGAAGATGAAGTCTGACTGAAATACCTGTAGACTTTTCCAGGAAAACATACCTGGTCCAGGAAAATATGAAGGAAAAAATACGAAATTCCATTAGAAGCTTGTCCAGGGCTGAAATTGAAGCAGCGGTTTTTTGTACCGAAATTAGATTGAATCGAGAATGTTGGAAGACATTTTGAAAATTTGTGTGCTATTTCTGACTCAACTTTCTTTGTGCAGGTAGTTCTAAAATTTTTTGCTTCTGTTTTATTGCTATTACTGATGTTACGTTGGCCCTTTGGTTTAAACACGCTTTAGAACTAAGTTGCGAACTGGCCGAAGCCTGGATAAAGTGTGAAAGAAGGCAAGACGCGACGTATTAACATTCAGTGGGAAGAAAGTAGAACCGTAGTTTAAGTTACGTCACTTACCATGGATATGTGATTTGTTTTCCCCGCCAAGGTAACTTGTCCAGATTATGGTATTCTAATTTTTAACATTTTCGCGTATAAATCGAGAACGGGTGGAGATATCGAGAAGGAGTTTTCACTAAAATTTAGGTAATTTTAAGCGGCGTAACGGTCTGCCTAACCAATAGTGCCGTTCTATTAAGTTTTTTCCAAAAAATCACAAAAACGTGTACTAGCTGCAGAAAACTCCCTCCAGTTTATTTGTTTAAAACTAAACGCTCCAACAAAAAGCACCCTTCAAAAGACTATAAATTGCTCTTTCGAACAAGACTAGGAATATTCGAATCCGTTGAGTGGTTCAGGAGATATTAAATGTAAATATTGGAAAATGCATTTGCCTCCTCGTCCTTTATTATGAGAGATACGGAAAAATGTCGCAAAGCAAAATGATGCGGTATGACCCAAGCTCTCAAATGATATTTTCAAAGTTATAGCTCATCACCCAATTTTCCGAGATAGCATGAATTTTATGTTTCTTCGTAGCACTTACGCCCCCTATCGGTCGAGTTACGAACTTCAATACAATTTCCAGCCATTTCTCTTACTTGCTTTACTTATAAGGGTTTTTTCCCAATCTCTAGGCCTTACCATTATCGAGATAGAGCCGCTCTGTACCCTTATCCGGACACTCGGTGCAAGACGATAAAGGAGCATTTTAACGAGTGAAATTACCTTCAAGAGATGTTAATCTCCCTTTATCGTCGTGTATAATATTCTGTTTTATTTGGTGAAGTTTTTCATAAACGTCAAACGCTTGGGTTATATAAAAGAATAGATAAAATTAATTTTACCAACACTGTCGTTAAAGTGTTACCTTAGCAACATATTTTAGTCTATAAAATTGTATTTTTGTAATTTAGTTACGCAACGCCATATTTTTGATATACGATACACACTTCCATTGTCAAAAGTGGTTCGTTTCAACACAAGTGTTAAAATGAAATCTCAACTACTAGTGGTAAAACAAAGTTTCAATTTTTAAGGAATGTTAACGGTTGATCATTTTTAGTTATGAAAATTAAAGGTACGTATTGTAAGAATAAAATTTTTGTTTTTTTTTAATCGAAAGAATCTAAAACGCATGGAATGTGATAATTTTCCACAATGACTAAATTACAAACAATATTGTATAAAACAGGCTTATTGTGCCACTTGTTATATAAATAGCAATTTAACCACAACCACAAAATAAACATATTTTAGCGTAGCGTTTTTTATTTATGCGCTATACATTTCCAATATATTGTCTGAGGTTCGTTCAGTAACACCATTTAACCTTGTATTTGAAATTCTGAAATATTTCCATAAATAAAAACTTTGGGTAGGGGAATTGTGGGTAATACACCGCGACTGCACATCGAACATTTAAGCAGAGTAACCAGCAGATCTCATATGTATTATGAGTATTAAAAAAGACGGTATTACTAGTTTTTAATAATATTTATATTTTCGAATTGCAGCAATAAAGTTATCAAAACAATTAAAATCAAAAATGGTGTGAGCTTACGTGTATTCCACTTCCGTCTTGGTCTTGTTCGTTTTCAGAAGAAATAATTGCATCAAAAAATTGAATATTTCCCATATGCAAAATGGCAGCTAGTATTAAAAAAATATTTTTTCGATCGTCTTCCGAAAAGCCAAGTAACGTTAGGGCGTTAACTGTTTCTTGAAATGTTTTTAAGTCACTAACCCCATCTATTTGCGGACTTTGTCCCTGGTAAAGATAATAAAATTTATCCTGGCTTTCTAGAAAATTTAATTTTTAAATTCACAACTACCTCATAGTCACTTACTCAATTGTAAATAAGGTAATTGATCCTTAGCTGCACATAACTGATAAAATATATGATAATTTCTTTCATCCGGTGCTTGAAATACAACTCTCGATTTTTCCAAAAGATAGGTTCTCATTGAAGCTCCAATTATGTGGTACTGTTTATTAAACTGCAGTTCGATAAATTTTCCAAAACGAGAACTGTTGTCATTTCGTGTTGTTTTTGCATTTCCGATCGCCTAAAACTAGAATTATAAAGATAGTAAGTAAGATTGTTTTAATACAAACCTCCATTATTGGACTGCTCGCCAAGACTTTTTTCTCAATTTGAGTTTCAGTTGTGCTTCCCCCGACTGTCGCAAAGTATCTCATTGTGTATTTGGCAGAAACTGTTTTACCAGCACCACTTTCTCCCGAAACTATTATACTTTGATCACGTTGTTCTCTTTCTAACTTGGTGTACGCCTCTTCTGCGACTGCAAAAATGTGTGGATCCAGATCTCCCATTGCTTGACCACGGTATGCTTGTATAGTGTCGATGTCTAAGAAAAATTAATTACATTAATTACAATTCCAGTGAGTTTAATTATGTTCAAACCGTTGCATGTGATACATAACGTATAATTCAGGCATGTGAGGAAACAAAAGTTTGAATAAAACAATCAAGGTATTGAATACGCTTTGTTGGATCTAGTCATAACGCCCACTGTTACAAAAAATTGTTCTGATTAAATGACTACTCTGATCATAACGTAACTCGTGGTAATAAAGTGAAATCTTTTGGTAAAATCCATAATGCTGAAGGATAAAGTGTGAAACTAATTAATTGGAAATCTATTTATTGCACTTGTATCTTCCGACGTTTGGTTTGTTCAAATGTAATTAACTAAGCATGGTCATTGCGTTTGATTTTAAAAGGTCAACTAATATTCCGTAGCACAGCCGATTAAACAAGAATTACAATATTATAAAAGATAGTTTTGCACCGGTTGCTCATCGGGGATATAAGTTCAAATAATGACTATTCAACTGTACAGTGAGATTTTTTTTCTTATCAACAGGTCATAGGAGAACTCATAATTCCACATCTATAAACTAGATCTTTGTCTCATTAAATGAAAGAACAACTGTGATATATACATACGTTCAATAAATCAAAATAATAGCTCCAGAATGAATGCAGTTAGTCGTTGTTGTTCATAAAGCTTTACGATACTAAATCTAAATGCTATAATAAATGTTGACACTAGACAAAAAATATAAGCTAACTTTTCGTAAAATTATTCCAAATAAAAATACAGATTTAACCTGAAACTTCAAATAAATTTACCATTTTACCTTTCTTGCAAGCTCAACAAATAAAATTGGTTAAATATTACAAAAGCATAATGTAAAAGTAGCTTATAAAAGCAATATTAAAATTCGAAATGTTCAGGATCCTGCTAAAGACCAAATACCGTTATATACATGTGGTGTTTACGAAGTACCATGTTTTTGTGGTAAAGTCTACATTGGTGAAACTAGAAGAAGCATTAACACCAGGTTAACAGAACACCGAAGACAATTAAGTTTACTGCATCCTAAAAAATCAGCAATTGCTGAACATGCCTTAAACACTGCACAATATAAAATTTGAGAACACAATTATGGCTAACGATAGGAATTGGTATACAAGCAAGATTCGAGAAGCTATTGAAATTCTGAAACAGTCTAACAACTTGAACAAGGACAATAGATATGAACAGACCGATACCTGGGTGAAAGTTATACAGTCTACAACAGTGATTTAATCTTAATTCTCTAGTTACCTTATTAATATTTTTGGTATTACTTCAATATTTGTTACTTTGGTGCTACGTCTGAAATCTTGCGAATACATTTCAATTTATATGCAAAGAAAGTTTATAAATAACAACCATTCAAAATCTTAAAGAAAGTAAGGTCAGCCGTAAATTGGCGCGTTACAGAACACCACCAACACATTGGATTTTAGTTAGGTGGATAGCTTCCTATTCTACAAAACAAACAAAATTAAAGTGCAGAAGTAACTAAATTCGAGGTGTAATCATGCAATTAGGAACTTGCACATATTTATAACTTTCCCACATCAAGGAAAATTATTGCAATCGGTTAAAAAATTAAAAATTGAACTGAGGTCTCTTGAGTAGTAGAAAAGTGGTTTTCTGAACAATGTCAAAAATTGTGTGTGCGCGTTTGTATGCGTGTGTGCACGTGTGTGTATGTATGCGTGTGTGTGTGTACGTGCGTACATGCGTGCGTGCGTGTGTTGCGTGTAGGTGCGTGCGTGCCTCGGTGTATCCGACTAGATTATTGAAGTTTTATTTGTGTTGTTACGTTACAAGTTTGCATTGTTTTTATATATCTTTTTCGGAGGTAAATACATGTGGGATTTTTGTGTCCATTAAATGTATTTTAGCACGAAATATTTTGTCATGGTAATTCAACGATGATTCGAGAGAGAATTGTTCAAATGACAAAAATATTTAGTTATATTGAAAATTAATTTAAGCGAGATTCTATAAATACGTAGAGTCGCGATTCATTGTGCTGGAATTGTGTCTTTCCCTTAGACTGAGTGCCGTTTCCGTTTATAAGTTGTGTTTATCTAATAGTGGACCTGTTAGTTCGCTCACAGAATCTCAATGAGGTTTTCTCTTGGGGTTAGGTATATGTCTGTTCCACTGTATTTAAGCGTTTTACATAACTGTTATTTAATTACGGGTATATTAAGTTACGTCGAGGAACTGCAATATTTTGTTGTTAGCGTTCTTTTCTTCTTGGAAAGATATGGCGACGTATAGGAAAATTCTCACCGGTTTTCTTAGTTATGTTAGTCAGTAAATACCGTCCTTTTTTAGTTAGTAGACGTTAGGAACTCGAACCATAAAAATGTAGCATAAGGTAGCGTGAGCATACGTCGGGTCCGACATCGGTAGATTACCAAATTATATTAGATGTTTACGCATCAAATTACCTAGATTATCGTTATTGAACGCTTGGCTATATTAGGAGGAAGTTTACAAGAGTTTCCAGATTTGGCGATTGCCATTCTGTTAAGGATAATAGACGTCAAAGAACCGTGTCGAACATCGAGGACCCATATGTGACATTTAATGTTTTAATTAACTTTGGTAACACAGTATATTGACATGTCGTGAATGCAGAATTATCATTCGAGGAAAGTAACCATTTAAAAATTATCATTCATTCCTTATTTAAGAATTATCATTCGAGGAAAATAGCCATTTAAAAATTATAGTAAAATTTTGAAGCGGTACCTGTGTATAAACGTAAACTTAGAGCTATGCAGTGTATGTTCATGTGAACTCGTGCATTCTCGTCAAAAGGGAATATTATCTTCTGTACCACTAAAACAATGTAATGAAACAGGTGTAAATGATAATAAGATTGTGAGATAAAACGAAGTGTTGCATTCGCAGGAACTTCGAGTTAAATGGACCTGGATTAGAATATTGTCATTTAAGGGAAAGTTACATAACAGCCTAGAATTCTTTATTTTTTAATCTTGTTTTGTTCTTGTGCTTTTACTATTCTTTGGGGAAATAATTTGTAATTTGTTTACTTTAGTTATTTGCTTTATAGTAAAAATCCGATATTTAATTAAGTTCAATCTTTACATTTAGTGTAATTTTGACTAGAATTGAATAGTGAATTACCAATATTTTGTGTACGTATTATTTGACAATTAAGTAGAATATTTCCGTAGATCACCACCTTGGTTAATTCATTTAATAACGTCAGATTATTCGGAGATTTACTTGGTGAATAATAATGAGTCAACGAACTTGCGCAGTCAGTAAAACCCCATATTAAAGATTAAAATCACGTGACTTTTGTTGGCGATTTGCGGTGAATGTTCACTAGTAATACCTCAAGAGGTTAAAATATTTTCGGAAATTTTTTCGACTCATGAATATTTTGAAAGTGATCTCGAGTGGAAGACGAAGGATAATTTTGTAAATATATCCATGAGCAAGAAAAAATTTACGGATTTAATTTAACCTCGAGTGGTATTCGGTAAGAAAATTTTACACCAAACTGTGTTTAAAATAATTTTAAAATTATATTTTTTGATTTTTGACAATGCCTAATTTTTTCCCTTCTAACAAGACACCAACGATTTGAAGAAACAATATTTGTTTCGAGTTGTTCAGGAATAGTTGCTTATAAATTATTCAAAATTGAAACTATTTAATGGAAAAATGGTGTCTACATATTATATATATATATATATATATATATATATATATATATATATATATATATATATTATGTTCGTCTGTGTTGATGCTTGACTTGCCAGTACAAAACGACGTTTCGGAAAGTCTCATTTGCCATTTTATGGCAAATGAGAAACGTCGTTTTGTACTGGCAGGAGTCAGAAACATCAACAGCAGACGCGAGACAACGCCCGATAAACAACAGTGTTTCATACTACACTCGGAAACCTAAAATCAACCATATATATATATATATATATATATATATATATATATATATATATATATATATATATATATATATATATATATATATATATATATATATATACAGGGTGAGTCAGTTTTTTGTAGACAAACTTTAACAGGAGATAGAACACATGTTTCTAAAAAGAAAAGTTCCTATAAACATATGTCGTAGAAGGCTTCGTTTCCGAGATACAGGGTGTTGAATATAATTTTTTTTTCTCAAATTTTCATTATAACTCATAAACGAATGCTTAGATTTTTTTCATGTTGGGGGCATAATGTCTATTAATTAAGGGGCATAAAACAAGCGATAAAAATGTTCACAAACTTGCACAGTGGCGGAGTGGAGGGTGGTCAACCCCTTTCATAAACAGAACTTCTACGCCAATGACTATTTTAAAAAAACTGTTATTTTCATTATCTACATACAGTTTAACAAAAATAATGTACCTTCTTCTGTTTCGAAATTCCTGTGCATTTCCGAGTTATTTTGATTTTTAGTGTTTGATGTGGTACTAAGTTAAGTAATGTGCTTTATGTGAATAATTGAATATAAAGTTTTTAATAAAAAAGATATAATAAAACATTCAGAGCCATTTTAGTACCTAACGATCGTTTCTTTAAAATTTCAAATACATTTTCATTTATAAATAGGTAGGTTATCGGTTTTTTTTAGTATCCATTGTTATTATCCTCGTATAAAAAGAAATGCATAATTATTATTGTTATGCGGTCAATACTTTCTGTATAATTATGTACGTATCAATTTCGCCATAAACATGTATGTAGTTTTCAAGTGAGATTCTAATAAGTTATAGACCGCTGCTCACTTGCTCTCATTAAGAGCCGCCACTGTATCAAGCCATTCTCAAATACAAGACTTTTGTAAATTGAAATCTGTTTAGTACACTAATTTTAACAATCCTTATTTATTATTGTAACAATACTTAATTAATAATTGTGAAATTAATAAGAATTCTTAGCAATAACAATTTATAAATAAATAACAATAACACTAGTATAATAAAATTAGACACTTTGTTCAAAATGTAAACCGTTCTTTTCAATACAAATTTCATAGCGACGTACAATAGAACGTCTTAAGTTAACTAAATGACGCACCCTTATTTCATTGCAACAAAATATGATACTCCTTGGAAAATAAGTAAGTATTAAATTTTATATTTTGAAACGACAGTTTGAGTTTTTACAAACACTTGCTCCATCTTGAATAATTTCACTGTTATTAATTATTGTTTTTAAGTTCAAAAAGTTATTTCATTTGTTTTGCCAGCTTTTAATTAGTGTAACATGCCGTTTACATTTACAAATAGCGAACAAGCCGATATTCATTTTATTTATGGGTTCGCAAATGGGAATTCAAGGTACGCAGCTAGGGAGTATCGCAGAAGATCTCCAAATAGACGACAACCTCATCATTCCGTTTTTGTGAGTATCCATCGTCGATTTGTTAACCAGGGTTTGAAAAATGTACATAGGGGCCGACAGAACAACCGTGGACGAAATAGAATTGGAGAGGGTGTATTGCGTGAATTTAATAGGAACCCCACGACAAGTACTCGACGTACTGCTGTTGCTCTTGGTATTTCCCAAAGTAAAGTTTCCCGAGTTTTAAAACGGGATCACAGACGCCCATATCATTTTTAACCTGTTCATGGTTTATGTCCAGGTGACGCCAAACGAAGACTTAATTATTGTAGGTGGGTTCTTAACTCCATTCAAAATAATAGAGATTTCTTATCCAACATACTGTGGACTGATGAATCCTGTTTTACTCGTCGTGGTATCGTAAACTTACACAATCTGCATATATGGGCACATGAAAACCCACATGCCATTCGACCAAGAAGTTTTCAACATGAATTTAGTACAAATGTCTGAATTGGAATTTACGGCAACCACGTGTTTGGACCTTATTTCTTGCCACAACGTGTAAATTCAGAAAATTTCCTACAATTTTTAGAAGAAGAACATGTTAATATGTGGGAAGACATTCCTTTGAATTTAAGAGGACATTCTTGGTTTCGGCTTGATGGATGTCCGGTCCATTATGGCAGAAATGTAAGAAATTGACTAAACAATAACTACCCGGGGAGGTGGATAGGTCGTGGAAGTCCAGTGGCGTGGCCTCCTAGATCCCCCGATTTAACGCCACTTGACTTTTTTGTATAGGGATTCATGAAGGAAAAAGTGTATACCACTCCGGTTAATACACTTGAAGAACTTCACAATCGCATCAGAAATGCTTGCAATGAAATAAGGGTGCATCATTTAATTAACTTTAGACGTTCTATTGTACGTCGCTGTGAAATGTGTATTGAAAAGAACGGTTTACATTTTGAACAAAGTGTCTAATTTTATTACACTAGTGTTGTTATTTATTTATAAACGTTATTGCTAAGAATTCTTATTAATTTCATAATTATTAATTAAGTATTGTTACAATAATAAATAAGGATTGTTAAAATTAGTGTACTAAACAGATTTCAATTTACAAAAGTCTTGTATTTGAGAATGGCTTGATACAGTGGCGGCTCTTTAATGGAGCAAGTGAGCAGCGGTCTATAACTTATTAGAATCTCACTTGAAAACTACATACATGTTTATGGCGAAATTGATACATACATAATTATACAGAAAGTATTGACTGCATAACAATAATAATTATGCATTTCTTTTTATACGAGGATAATAACAATGGATACTAAAAAAAAACCGATAACCTACCTATTTATAAATGCAAATGTATTTGAAATTTTAAAGAAACGATCGTTAGGTACTAAAATGGCTCTAAATGTTTTATTATATCTTTTTTATTAAAAACTTTACATTCAATTATTCACATAAAGCACATTACTTAACTTAGTACCACATCAAACACTAAAAATCAAAATAACTCTGAAAGGCACAGGAATTTCGAAACAGAAGAAGGTACATTATTTTTGTTAAACTGTATGTAGATAATGAAAATAACAGTTTTTTTTTAAAAATAGTCATTGGCGTAGAAGTTCTGTTTATGAAAGGGGTTGACCACCCCCTCCACTCCGCCACTGTGCAAGTTTGTGAACATTCTTATCGCTTGTTTTATGCCCCTTAATTAATAGACATTATCCCCCCAACATGAAAAAATCTAAGCATTCGTTAATGAGTTATAATGAAAATTTGAGAAAAAAAAATTATATTCAACACCCTGTATCTCGGAAACGAAGCCTTCTACGACATATGTTTATAGGAACTTTTCTTTTTAGAAACATGTTTTCTATCTCCTGTTAAAGTTTGTCTACAAAAAACTGACTCACCCTGTATATATATATATATATATATATATATATATATATATATATATATATATATATAAGGGTGATTTTAAGTTTTAACTTTTCAAATAACATTTTTCGTTTTGCTTTAATTGTTGATGCGCCCAATTAATTATTCCCGCCGGTGGTTTGCCGGTGTTTATAGTCTCACCACGCATATTCGGGTTGTTATGGAACTGCAAACAATCTCTGTGATAATACGGCTGTTAATTTTGTTTTGTTTCTGTTTACACTGTTTATGTCAAGCAGAAATGTGTCTATTTGTTGTCAGTTAATCACGTGTCAGGTTTCAGTCTATTTGTGGTTATTGAAAAATAAAGAATGGCTCATGTGTATGAAAATAATGAACTCGTGGACATGCTGTTGATTTATGGGGAGTGTTGTCAAAGTGCGGCTGCAGCCGCAAGGCTGTATGCAGAACGCTTTCCATTAAGAGTGCATCCGACATCCCGTAGTTTTATAAATCTCGTTCAGAGGGCAAGGGATACTGGTTATTTAAGAGAACATCGTGGAGGGCATGTAGGAAGACAGAGACAACCTGTGTATATGCAGAATGAAGAACAAATTTTGAACATTGTTGAGAAAGATCCATCGATAAGTACTACAGAAATTGCACGTGAGGTCGGTGTAAGTCAAACAAAGGTGTGGAAAACATTGCGGGCAAATCAGTTGTACTCATTTCACGTTCAACGTGTACACGCGCTACTTCCTCAAGACCATCCCCGTAGAGTTCTGTGCATGGCTTTTACGAAACAATGCAAATCATTTGAATTTTACAAGCAAAATTTTGTGCGTGGACGAGGCAATATTCACCAGAAATGGAATCAACAATTTCTGCAATACTCATGTTTGATCATTTGAAAATCCCCATGCTATACGGAGATCAAGTTTTCAAGAAAGATTTTCCGTAAATGTTTGGGCTGGAATTGTAAATGGAATACTAATTGGTCCGCACATCTTGCCAGACCGTTTAACGGGCGAGAATTATCTGAATTTTTTGGAAAATCATCTACCTAATCTGCTGGAAGAATTGCCATTGGATATAAGGCAAAACATGTGGCTTCTACAAGACGGAGCACCTCCTCATTTTAGACGAGAAGTGCGGGAGTTCTTGGATTATACTTTTCCAAACAGGTGGATTGGTCGAAATGGGCCAGTTGCGTGGCCACCTCGCTCACCAGACCTTACACCATGCGATTTTTTTCTGTGGGGTTA
Source organism: Vesta saturnalis (assembly GCA_036346205.1). Lineage (NCBI taxonomy): Eukaryota > Metazoa > Arthropoda > Insecta > Coleoptera > Lampyridae > Vesta > Vesta saturnalis. The sequence goes on along the minus strand of JARFJB010001819.1, from coordinate 1,156,516 downwards.
CATGAAAGCGTTAGTTTTTAAAACACCGGTAAACACGCGGGAAGAATTAATTGGGCGCATAGAACAGGCAGTAACAACAATTAAAACAAAACGAACAGCGTTATTACGCGCTGTCACCGAACAGTGGTTACATCGCGCACAGCGTTGTGTAGAACAGAATGGTGACAACATTGAACATGAAATAGTACTTGACTGCTTATTCCTTTAAAACGAATAACCTCTTTTATTTTTGAGTTAATTAAAAAATGTTATTTGAAAAAGTTGTTTATTTTAATTAGTTCTATACACAGTTTAAAAAAAAGCATCAACTTAAAATCACCCTATATATATATATATATATATATATATATATATATATATATATATATATATATATATATATGTATATGTATCAAGGTGTTCTAAAAGTCCATCAGGAAACTCCGGGAGGAGATTCTACGAGCTAAAATAATAGCAGTTTGTAAGGAAATTTTTTTTCGGATTGTCATTTATTTGCAAGTTAGGCTTGTCAAAGACCGATTTTTTAAAATTTTCTTTTTCTTTTCAAGGTCAATTAGTCTCTCATTTGACATACTTACTAATTAGATCAAATTCTACTGGAGCAGTAATAAAACAGTTCCATTATGCGCCGTTAGAGGGCACTTTACCTAAAACTCAAAATTTGTTTTGTTGATAACTTTTTTCTCTTGCCAAACATCGCAAAAATATGAACATTATTAAAAAGAGAAACAATATTAGAAAAAATTATGTGCTCTTTATTCAAGCCGATAAATGCAACCGTTTAGTCAGACATCGCTATTAAAGTTTGATTAAAATATCAAATGTTGATAATTCCATTCGTTAATTAACCGAGTTGGCATGCTTCAAATAACTGTTATTAATACTCTTGATACGAATTGTCACGAACATTGTTTAATCTTCGTATAAGTTTGATATTTTACCATAATAATTTGGAAAATGGCTCAGCAATACTCAAGTACTGAATACCTTGACATGCATTTTTGTTATGGAAAAGCAAATGGTAATGCAGAACAATCGCACCGGAATTACATAGATGCATATCCTGATAGAAGAATACTACATGCACAAACATTTGTTCACATTCACAGACGTCTGGGGGAGCAAGGTTCTTTTAGAACCTGGTTAGTTTTTTTTTTTTCGGTTTGTCCTGTAATTGGTACTTGTTTCTTTTGGACAAATAAAATGTATTATTATTATTATTACAAAATAGGAGAATCTGTCATACTTTGTTCGTGTAATTCCACTATCTAACGGTATCTCTTTGTAAAACCAGAATCGTTAATAAATAAAATAAAAAAATTGGCCTTAACTTACAAACAGATGGCAATCCGAAAAAAAATTTCCTTACAAACTGCTATTATTTTAGCTCGTAGAATCTCCTCCCGGAGTTTCAAATCTGTATGAAGGTCATTAACTTATACATATTACAAAATATTATCTTAATTTAAATAATGAGTATTTTGTATTTGATTAGACTGCATCCCTATAAAATAAATAAAATATTATTTAATGATTGGATTACATCATTACAAAATAATGAATCTTAAGTATTTAAATGTTATAATTTCATTATAATTAAATAAAATTTACAGTACATGTTTATGGAATGACAATGTCTTTTACAAATTTGAAATTCAGAATATATATTTGTCTTGATATAGACAGTCTGTAAATAACTCAAGAAAATACAAAAGTGAAAAACGAAGGTATAATATGACATAAACTAAAACGACTAAAACCACACCAAAAATCCAAAGCAGCCAACTGCAAAATACAAAATATTAACAACTAGGGATTTTGTCATACCACTACAGTACACTTGAGATTGATCATGTTGATATATATATATATATATATATATATATATATATATATATATATATATATATACAACGTGTCCAAGATAAGGAGGGCCACTATGGGGATTTCGTAAATGGTAAGAGCTACAAAGTAGGTTAAATGGAGAAAAAGGTGGGCACTTAGGGGGCCAATAAAATGCCGTTTAGAAATTCAAAATATTTCTATAGGGTGATGAGATATTTGCAAAAAGTGAAAATCGCGATTTTACATTTTATTTTTTTCTGGGTTTAATTGAAGAGATAGAATGAAACGGAAAACAGTTTTGCATTGCCACTTTTAATTTTACACCTCATGGTAATAAGTAATTTACGGTACGACGTTTCGCCTTTTTGAAACCATCATTAACTTTGTTTTTTCAAATACGGTCCTGCTAAGTTAAATATGTGTTTTGAAAGATTTGTGAATTACAAATTCAACGATGTAAAATATATGATAGTTGATCTACGTTTCAGACCCTTTTTTGATCATCTTCAATTTTTTCCCATTTTCTGCGTTATTCTCAATGCTAGAATAAACTTTTTTAGTTGGTGTTTCATATTTTTACAACCTTATCAATTTTTCAAAAGCGCCACTGAAATAGCACCTACTGAAATGCTTATTCTGGAAACAATTTTTAATCCAATTTAAGAAATACATATAACAAAGGTGCAATACTAACGAACTATTAAAAATCTAATTATAATATGTCAACTACCGAAAGCTTTGAAATTACATATTACCATATTTCGGTATAAGGCTATTATTATCTAGTAGGTACTTCTCAAACTATCAGAAAATAGGTGGCTTTAAGAAAATGTATACGACATGACATTATTGCATTATTTTATTTGTCATTTTTGCTGTAGTAATTTTACGTTTGCAAAATATTCATTTAATGAAAAATGGTACGATTTTCAAATGAAGAGAAGTTTGATATGTTAACGTTTTATTTGTTATGACAACGAAATTGTTTTGAAGCTGAACAAATTTATTTAAATAAATATCCAATACTGCCCAATAGGCGAACATATAGTAAACTAGTGACGAATCTGAAAGAATATGGCTCTTTCCAAAAGCCTGTAGTATCTCGAAAGAAACTGTCTAATGCAGAAAAAGTTAATACTGTCTTACTAGCTGTTACTGAAAATCCTGAAACTTCAACTAGACAAATTGAACAAACGATTGTTACACCGAAGTCTACAGCCCATTTTATTTTAAAGAAACAAAAAATGCGTCCGTATAAATTTCGCATTTGCCAAGGACTTAAACAAGGAGATGAAGCAAGACGTATATCATTCAGTGAATGGTATACAGGAAATGCCAAGAAAATGATAAAGTTCCTTATAAAATCATATGGTCTGATGAAAGTATGGTAACTAATAACGGTATTTTCAATCTAAGAAATGCTCATTATTGGTCAAAAAGAATCCCCGTGTAACGAGAATGACCAGGCACCAAAATCGTTTTGGTTTTAATGTATGGGCTGGAATTTTTGGTACCAAAATATTAGGACCTTTCATTTACCAAGGTTCACTGACATCCGAACGGTATCTAAATTTATTACAACATGATGTAGAAGAAGTTTTAGATAATTTACCTCTTGCAGAAATCAACGATTGCTGGTTTATGCAAGATGGGGCGCCAGCAGATAATTCAAGAGCTGTGCAAGAATATTTGTCAGATCGATTCCCTGGTAGAGGGATTGGTACATATTTAGAGGTATCCCGGCCAGCACGTACCTCAGACATTACACCGATGAACTTTTTTCTTTGGGGCTACGTAAAAATTTTGTGTATGCTCACAATATTGAAAATGAAGATAATCTTCGAAGGCTAGTTCTCGAAGCATTTGAAATAATTACCCCAGATATGCTTAGAAACGTTTTAGAATCAACAGTAAAACGACGTTATTTATGCTTAGAGACGGAAGGTAACTTATTCGAACACCTTTTGTGAAACTTGAAATTTAGAATTTTGTGTATTTCTTCTTAGTTAGTTAGTTATTTTTTTTAGTAGGTCTACAATGTATTGTAATTTTGTGTTTTATATCAGGAACATGGAATAAAATTTTTTTTCCGAATAAGCGTTTATTTATCAAATAAGTAAGTGGATGATGTTTACAACCATTTGAAACACCGAATAAAGAATTCTATTCTATTATTTAAAAGTTTATAAAACGTACTGCCATAAAACGGTGTTACTATTTTTATTCTAGCATTGAGAATAACGCAGAAAATGGAAAAAAATTGAAGATGGTCAAAAAAGGGTCTGAAACGTAGATCAACTATCATGTATTTTACATCGTTGAATTTGTAATTCACAAATCTTTCAAAACACATATTTAACTTAGCAGGACCGTATCTGAAAAAACAAAGTTAGTGATGGTTCCAAAAAGACGAAACGTACCCGTAAATTACTTATTACCATGAGGTATAAAATTAAAAGTGGCAATGCAAAACTGTTTTATCTTCAATTAAATCCAGAAAAAATAAAACGTAAAATCGCCATTTTCACTTTTTTGCAAATATCTCATCAACCTATAGAAATATTTTGAATTTCTAAACGGTATTTTATTGGCCCCCTAAGTGCTCACTTTTATCTCCATTTAACCTACTTTGTAGCTCTTACGATTTACGAAATCCCGTAGTGGCCCTCCTTATCTTGGACACGTTGTGATATATATATATATATATATATATATATATATATATATATATATATATATATATATATATATATATATATATATTATCTGACAGATATTTAATAGGAAAATGTTTGAGCCCAATTACAGCTTTTTCGCCTTTAAGAAGAAAGGAAGTGGCAGAAGAATACAAAAACACCTTAATTATGTAAGTGAGATGTACAGGGTGGTTTTTTTTCGTTAATATTATAGGGTATAGGCTAAACGGTAAGAGATACAAAAAAACTAAGATACGTGTCCCGTTCTCTTTTTTAGTGTTTAGTTTAACGGCGCAATCTGATCTACGCTAACTAAATTGGTTTCGAAGATACAGAGTGATTCTCAAAATCTGCCGGTTTTTATTATCTCTTATGACTCGGTTATTTATGGGGATAAAAAAGCTTTGGATACGAAAGTTTTATGACCTTTTACGTTGAATCCAGTGGCGTTCTTAAAAAGAAATATAGATGTTTGATTTTTTGAGATATTATCAAAAGTAGCATTTTCTTAAATGGGACACCCTGTATCTGATAATCTCAAAAAATTGCATTTTTTCTTGAGATTGCAACAATATATAACTATTAATATTTTGCATTGTCCTAAATAGCTAAAATACTAAAAAAACATTGTTTTTTAGTTGGCCATTAATTGAATGTTTTAAGCAATTGTTTTTGTTTGTTTACATGTCATAAAATTCAGTAACAATTATGGATTGGTATTCTAATTTCGTTTCCGATTATATTTTTTAAAAAAGGTGATTAAAATGAATAATTTTCAAAATTATGAAAAATTAAATATGCTTGAGTGATACATTGAGAGTAATAAAAATAAAGACGCGGCTCTACACTTATATTTTGAGCGTTATCCGGAACGACGACAGCTAGAACAACAAATATTTGAAAGATTATATCACAATTTAAGTGAGTATGGATCATTTGGAAAACCAAGAAGTAAGATTTACAATAAGGCAAATAGAGAAAGAGATGAAATAAATACATTAGCTTGTGTTGCTGCTGATCCGACGATATCTAGTCGTAATATTGAGAAAGATATTGGCACATGTAAATCTAAAGTTTTAAAAACGTTGAGAAAGCATAAGTATAAACCATATAAAATAAGAAAGGTTCATAACTTACATCCTGGAGATGAAGAGTGGCGTTTAACATTTTGTCATTGGTATTCGCAGCAGATTAATCGGAATCCCAATTTTTAATGAAAATTTGAATGTTCAAGGATACATCCAAATTTTGGAAGAATGTGTAATAATGGAGTTGGATAACATGCCATTAGCTGCAAGAAATAATGTTTATTTACAACAAGACGGTGCTCCAGCACATAATAGCCACATGGTAAGGGACTTACTAAATGTCAATTTTGGCGAAAATTGGCTTGGTACATATGAACCAAACAGATGGCCTCCGCGTTCCCCCGACCTGACGCCACTCGACTTTTATTTTTGGGGATCTATCAAAAATGAAGTCTATAAAACTCGAAGTAATACTGTAGAAGAACAAATTTTATTAATTGCATTGGAAGAGTGCCAAATATTCAAATCTATAACGCCACTCGTTCAGTTACAAGCAGAGCCCAAAAATGCATCGAGCAGAATGGAAGACAATTTGAGCACCTTTTGTGATTAACCACCTATGCTAATTGTTATATATAAGTATTTGAAATAATTACTGTTGAGTTGTTATAAATCTTTTCTTGTTTTTTGTAGTTGTTGTTTTAGTTTATTAATGTTTTATTATTGTTATTATCTACAATTTTATTATGCCTATTATAAAATAAAGAATTGATTAAATCCATGGCCAACTAAAAAAAATGTTTTTTTAGTATTTTAGCTATTTAGGACAATGCAAAATATTAAGTGTTACATATTGTTGCAATCTCAAGAAAAAATGCAATTTTTTGAGATTATCAGATACAGGGTGTCCCATCTAAGAAAATGCTACTTTTGATAATATCTCAAAAAATAAAACATCTATATTTTTTTTAAGAACGCCACTGGATTCAACGTAAAAAGTCATAAAACTTTCGTTTCCAAAGCTTTTTTTTATCTCCATAAATATCCGAGTCATAAGAGATAATAAAAACCGGCAGATTTTGAGAATCACTCTGTATCTTCGAAACCAATTTAGTTAGCGTAGATCCGGTTGCGCCATTTAAACTAAACACTAAAAAAGAGAACGGGACACGTATCTTAGTTTTTTTGTATCTCTTACCGTTTAGCCTACACCCTATAATATTAAGGAAAAAAAAACCATCCTGTACATATCAAAATTTTAATTTATAAAAAAATTAAGTGCGTTTTTGCGAAATGTAAACACGTTTAAATATAGAAATTGTCAAAAAAGTGATTCTGTCATTATGTCAAAAAATTTCCACTATAATTCGTTGTTGGTTACCTACCGTAAAAAGAAATTTCCGATAAAACAGATGCGTTGCCATGGGACCTGTCAATAAACCCATTTTGATTGGTTAAAAAGTATTGGTGTGAAATTTTCGTATATAATACAAGTGGTAGGAATGTTGCCGGTAATTTTTATCAGTAAGGTCACGAATAGTTGTTGCGACGAAAATCGCCACGAGTGCTTTAGCACGAATGGCGATTTTCTAAAGACAAAGTGATTCTGACTGATAAAAATTACCAAAAGATTCCTACCACGAGTTGGATTCAGCAAGACAATCCAAAGAAAAAATTCGTGCACTGAAAACGAAGAAAGACCCAACATTGTTTATAATAATTGTGTTATAAATAATATTAGTACAGTTTACTGTTGAATTTTTTTACCTTGTTTTACACTTGTATTATCGCTGTAAGAACTTGTTCTTTAGTATTGAGTTGGATTGTCAATAAAATTTATCGGATTATAAAACTCATTTTTCGCATTTCGCATTTTTCGGATTTATTCATTTATTATTTCGTTTAAGTGAACATATGACGTAAGTTATTTTGAAGCAAATTTTACAGATTTCTGAATTTTAAGCTGAAGATTAGTTTGCATTTCTGCATATTGAAATAATTTTATATCGTATTCATGACGTGACCCATTACAAATTTCAAGTGAATAGTATTAACGTATATCTTGGACGATTTGTTGAGCAGCAACGAGCGCCCTAGTAAATATGAGTTTGTAAGTAAGGGCTACGGTTCATCTCACTGAGATTGCTTGGAACCGTGGCATTGGTCTATGCGGGCTAATGTACTAGTAAAGGCTTAGTCCGTGACAAATACTAATGGTTTATATTCAGAACTTTCGACGCACGTGGTTGAGTCTTTTAGCGTGATCGGTTTGAAGGTGTTTATGCTGTTTTAATTGTGAACTTATATTGCGTGCTCTTGATTTTGGGTATTAGGTACACGTAAATGTGTGATAAATACCTTTTTGGTCCGGTATTGAGCATAGTGCTCGCAAATAATCTTTACGGACATCAATATAACAGAAGTCGATAGAGTTCCCCGAATCCCTTATTTTCTGTGTGTTACAAGGGTTGACCTCAAAGGTGTATGGACTGTTAAGTGCAGGAACCACTTTTGGGTAAAATTAACCTATAAATTACAAAACAATAATAAAATCAAGGTCATGTCAAAAAGTTCCAAGCATAAGGAAAATTAAGAAGATATTCCGGCATTAAAAAATCCTTTTTGATGTTCATAAGAACCGCTCTGCTTCATAACCATAAAATAGGAAGAACCTTTCAGCAATCCGATCACACTTAAAAATAAAGGAAAGGAATTAAAGAAAAAATAATGTCAAGGTCGCACCAAAAAGTTGATTTGTAACAAACATTAAAAAGACATTTGGGTACTCTGAAATTTTCCGTTTTGCCATGGTCGGTCAGTTTTTGAAATTAACTTACTTAACCCTCTTTAGTGACACAAATATATGATTGGAAATGATAAATAAGAAAGTATACATATAATAACGTCAAAGCTAGGTGCCTCGTTTAGGTTAAACAAGACGAATGTGTCATATGCTATTAGTAGGTGGTATCTGTACGATTATGTTAGATTTGTTGATAGTGTACTTTTGTTTCCTCACTATCAATTCAGTTATCTTTTTATCACTTTACTATTTATATTTCTAATCTAAAAGTGCTCATCATTCTTATCAGCTACTATGAATCACGTCTACAATATTAAAGTTAGTTATTTTTACCGTAAATTGGAAGATCATCGTAAGGATTAATGGCGACCAAAACAATACCACAGTATGTGTAAATATATTTGTTTTGGCAGAATCGAACCTGTAAATTGTATAGTACAGCCGGTTCGTGTAAATATGACAAAGATGTAAGATCATTTTCGCCAATTAGTATTTGGGGATTTCTTAAATGTGGAAGATTCGCTTCTGATTTTATAGGTAACGTCTTAATATCCTTATCTTCATCTGTTTGCACACGGAGTGAAGGTCGAGTAGGTGAATAATCTTCTAAAAGTTCTCCTCCTTCCCATACTTTTATAGGATGTGGGATCCATACCTTCGTACCCTACAAAGATAATACGAAAATATTAGTAAGAAATTGTGCTACTTATTGTGTTGTTTGACATTACCATATTTGTGCATTTCAAAAAATTAAAAATTTCATGAAATCTTTAAGACAAAGTAATTATTAATTATAGTAATTATTATATAATAGGCAATTTAAAAAAAATCTACGAATGTATCTAAATGTGTAAAACTCTAGGTTGACTTCTGATTGATAATTAAAAGTGACCTGTTAAAAATGACAATTATAACCCTTAATTTTTGACGTAAGTCATATCTTGTTTTAGCTGGAGCTATGCAAGCAGCACAGCATTCTTATCTCATATTTAAGTAAATTGTTGAATATTTACAGATACTTACATAACTTTCAAAATTAACGTTTTTCTTGCACCTTGTATAAACGGAAATTCCCAATTATTTTGATTTAGGTATGAGTTTTACTAACATGCAGATAGTCATTTGCGTTTTAGCTATAATTTTCTAGTGGGAGGTATGTATATTACCTTTAAATAACCGCAAATCATTAACCACCTCATTAATAAATATTGTTACCAAACCTATTGTATGTATTATTGGCATGTACCTATCACAGTAAGTAATTGCAGATAATGCTTTCAAGGTTGCTTACTCATTATTTTAAGTAGCATTAACGTTTGTGTGCACTGTATAATAATAATGTCTTTTCACATTGAAAAACATATTAAAGAAAGTATGCATTGAACAGAGCGAGGGAACATTATACAGGATCCGGAATTGATAGAGGATGGAAGATACATAGATAAATAAATAAACACCACGAGGTTATCGCAGCATTCGTGCAATGAAATTACATAGTCACATTATTGAAAAAAAAAAACTTTTAGAACGCCACTGTAAAACAAATTAAACAACGAGATCTTCCGTCAGTCAAAGTACAACATTTGCTATACCGGGTCTCCTACTAGGGTCGACCATCGGTATCTTGCTAACAGAGTACCAAAGAGTTTTAGTGGAAAATAAATCATAATAAAACTGCATATGAGAAAAAGTTGGAAGGAAGATTCCATTTCGTAGGATTGCTGCTAGAGGGCGTAATACGTCCACTAAATCAGAAAATCAAACTTTTCTACAAAAAGGTGTCAAGTATTCGTATTAAATTTTTAGAAAATTTTGGAACATTTTTTGTCCCAATTCATTAGTATATCTCTTACAATAAAGTGGTAGGAGAATGGTAAACTTCTTTTTGACAAAAAATAACTTCAGTTTGCTTTAACCAAAGCTAACAAACTTAGCCTTGTGGACAAAAAGCTTTTTGTCCCCATTAATTGCGATATAAACTATCTCTAAATAATTTGGTCAAAAACCGAAAACCTTTTTCTTTTTCACACTACAGATATTTACAAAAGACTGTCAAGAAAGGCTTAAATATTTGCAACAGTTTACCATTTATTCAGCAATAATGTAAATTACAACAATAGTAAATTAGAAAACAATCTCAGAAAAGGGCAACCGACACAAGCAACAAGGACAAATTTAAAAATTAGTTATTAATGGTACTTGGTTGGCCATAAGCCACGGTGCCATAGAAAAATTGGATAACTTACTTGTTTTTAAAAATAAATAGATTAAAGAAAATCTAAATAAAAACAAGATTAGAGATTTTTTACTTATTTATGGAACAGAATGCCACGCAACTCATGCCCATTTTCGGCCTCGCAAAGACGGGCTCTTTTCAGAGTATTTTTCATTACAGATCTCTATATTTCCGGCTGTAAAACTCTAATTTCTGAGTGAATATTGTTCTTGAGCTACTGGATTGTCTGGGGCCTATTGTTGTACACCCTTTGTTTTAGACAAAAATAAGATGGAGTCAAGTCGGGAGGAATGGTGGCCAAATGATTGCCGAGTTTCGCGAAATTATCTGTTCGCCAAAAATTTCCCTTAGAAACTCAATTACTGTGCGAGACATGTGAGCAGTGGCCCGATACTGCTAAAACCACACATCATGCATTTACCTCAGGACGCACAAAATTTACGATCATGGCTCTATATCGCTCGTCAGTGATCGTTGCTGCATTACCATCGCCATTTTTAAAAAAGTAGGGTCCAGTGATTCTTTCTGATGCAAGACCGCACCAGACCGTACACTTAAGCGGATTCAATTGATACGAATGCATAATCGTGGATTATCGGTAGCTCAAAACCTGCAATTTTGCCTATTAACACAACCATTAAGGTGAAATTGTGCCTTGTCGCTCGTCATAAGGCGAATGAATTCCTTATCTTGTCTGGCAAAGTATACGTTATATGGAAACAACTGTAACCTCTTAAAAATGCGTCTCAATGACGTCCGCGATAACCTCAGCTGGGTAGAACGTCTTTGGATGGACGTTCTTGGTTTTTCCTGTACAACCAAGCGGTCAATCGTTGGTCTCGAGGATGAAATCCTGGTGTTGAAATGTCGACCTTTGGGTCAGAATAATTGATTCTTGATTTTTAAAATAAAATTCTGTAACACTAAAAGCGGCTCCAAGTGTATAAACACTAAAACTGGGCCAACTTATAATATTAAAACAAAAGCGATGATGTAATAAATTGATTGTAATTGATCGAATAATTTTAATTAATAAAAATAATTACCAAATATCAATCGCTACTGCCGTCGGCTCATCGGTAGATTGAAATAGGGGAGAGTTCAAATATACGGAGTTTAATTAACGTACCTGAAATACTGCATGCTTTTCATCAACTTAATTATTTTCACTTATACTTAATTAATAAGGAAAATATGTAATATAAAAACAATAAAATGATACCTCGGACGCCAAGCTATTTTTAAATATATGTTACGTTATTGGAACAGCTAAACCAAGTTTATTAATAATAATACAACAATACTCAAAATGAAAATAAAATTACAAAACACACTAAAGTTTATTTAATATCCAATTGTAATGGAAAAGTCTTAAATTTATTCTTTAATTACTAAAAAAATCATACCTTTAAACAGTTCTGTATATGTATTAATTACTACTGGTGACACATGAAACGGAACGATCAACTGGATGAAATAATTATAGCATCATTGAGGTGCAATCTCCAGATCTAAGGTTACCAGCCACACCCCAATGGAATTATCTTGATAATTTATTCTTAATAATTTGAATCCATAATAATCAATGCATTACTTTGAAGTTTTTAGTATGTAAAAAAATTGCGATTTATGATGTAAACCAAGTAAAATAAAGTAGTTAAAAAATGGTACTTTAAAAGTAAAAATTAAAAATTAATTCCATTACATAAGTAAGTGAGTAATAAGTAAAAAAGTAAAAAAAACAAAGTGCCTAAAAAAGCAAAGGTTTTAGTTTTAACTATAATGAGAAAAAAAATAACTTACCATCAATGATGGCACTTTACACAAATATTTAGGGAAAATTCCCCACAACTACATGCTGCATGCTATTACATTAGCAACAAGTGAATTGAAAAAAAAACTTTCAGAATAACTCAAATGAGTATTTCCCCCTAAAAGTTTTCTTGCGTTGCGCGGATACCATAATGTGAATACAATTTTTTAAGAAAGGGAACAATAATTCTTTACGAAATATTACACCCAAAATATTTGTTCTAGGAAATGCCAATTAAATTGCCATTCTCAATTCTACATATTAATAATTAAAAACTTTTCTAATATTACGCCAAATAAATGAACGATTCTTAAATTAATGTACTTTTTAATACAACCACAAAAAAAGGTTGTTACAATTCTATAGTTTTAGTTCTTCGTTCGGTTGTGAATTACCCCATTATGGATTTTTCAACTGTCACTTATTTCTGACGATCACAAAACAAAACTATAACAAATAAATAAGTTATTTTGCATTTTTTAAGTGAAATACATATTGAAAACTGGACCCAAGTTACTGTTTAAAAGGATCAATTCCTACAGAATCGGCGCTGAAACTGAATGAAAATTGATTAATATCTTTAAAAAAGTATAACATGTATTTTAAACCTAATTACACCGCCGAAATCTGAATTAAAAGTTCTATCGATGCTAATTTTTACCTTTTCGATAGCTTTTAAAATAATCCAGATACAAATAATCAAGGGCCCTCAAAAAGTAAATAAATCTCCCAATTTAAATGCCCAGAAGTGGGCCAATAATTTATCCTTATAAATCCCACACCAAACGTGGACAATGTGTCCAATTTTCGATGGTGTGTCAGGGTATCTAGGTTATGAGTGAAGATCTGGTTTTCGCATTACTATACTGTCGAACTACTATTCTGATCAAAAAGGAGTATCCAATGGGAATTATTTGCTGACTAGTAATGGGTATTACATAAGTTCAAATTTAGGTCACTATTAAATAAAATAAGTACCCCCGCGTTAGATTAGAAGCTTTTTGGACACGTATGTCATTAATTTTTCAAATTTCTTTTTGCGGTTTGTGCCGATTGCCCTTTGCAGTTATTGTTTTCTAGTTTACTATCGTTGTTGTAATTTACATTATTGTTGAATAAATTGTAAACTGTTGCAACTGGTTGTAAGAAATGCTTTTCTTGACAGTCTTGCAAAGATCTTTAGTTTGGAAAAGATAAAAATTTGCGGTTTTCACCATTTTTTAGTATTTAGTCATCTTTTTGACAATGTCAAAGATATGCTACCGTTCCGTTTGAAAATTTTCAGAAAAACTGAAAGCCATAGATTTATAAAAAGTGTCCTCTATCGAGCACAAAAAAAGATACAGAAGAATAGTTTATAGCGCAGCGGCCGCAAAATGCAATTTTGCATCCGTTGCCATGGACAGTAGACACAAAATACCTTTCTGTCCGCTTAATTACTTCTAGCAGTGTGACAAATGGCACTTTGTGCTGATTTTTCAGCAAATTTATATACAAATAAATGTAGGTACATAACTTCAATATTTTGTACCAAATTCAACGAATTATACTTAATTGCAAAATCAATTTCATAATTAATGTTCTTTGATGTATCCGCGTTGCTAGGTAAATTTTATTTTGCCCCACATCGCAGCACACTGAGAATGTTAGTACTAATTGTGCACATAAACAACTTGAATTTAATTTTGTTATTTAACGGTTGCACACAAAATTTTGTGTACGCCACGGACGCAAAATTTGCAACAAATCGATTTTAAGTAAAACATCCCTAAAAATGCGTACCGAGTAGTCAGCTAAGAGTCGACGCCACCTGTATTTCCGAAACGGTTCCTTGCAAAACTTTTGGTAAAAACATATGCAGGAAAAGTAATCGAGAAAACTCCTGGAAATTATTCTGAACTTCCTAGGAGACGAAACGCATACGGTCCACTAGAAAAATGGGTTTTCTCCATTCTTTGACTCGTTAAGATTACTGAAAATACTTGCATTTTGTTGAGAGGAGATTTGAATTTTTTTTTTCATTCGACGTAGCTCTATCTATGAAAATAAAGTGTGAGAAAACGTCAAAACTCGAAAAAAACGTGATATTTTCTGTTTGCTAACTTGATTTTTGAAATCTTAGTCTCATTGGAAATGACTTACTTTACTCTATGTTTTGCAGTATAATAGTGATGATATAGTTATTACACTACCTGCTCGAGTGTTTTAATTAGTAAACATAGTAGTTTTTCTCAAAATTTTTGAATGGGACGGTACTGTATTTATTATCAAAAGAAGACTAAAAGCTGAAGGAACTGGTGAAACACCGCCCACTGCTTTCTTCTTCCTTAAGATATCAGCAAACATATTTTTTAAACCAGTTTACTGATATAAGACAGTGGGGTAATTGAATATGTATTTTCAATAAGACGGAATAATCTGCCGTAAAATTAACATTAAATGTATTTTTAGACATTGTTATAGCGCTATATTGTTGTGCGTATTTTTTAATCAATTTTCTCTTCTAATCATTTTTATCAAGAGACCTTTGAAACAAATGTCACTTTTCAAAATTAAAAGATACGTTTCAACAGTGTTTTGAGCATTTCTTAAATTTCATTTCATTTAAAAATGTCATTTACGAAGGAAAAAACTTCTAATAAGTTTGAATGGTTCAGCAATGCAATTGCTGCAACAATGGTATATGCGATGTGGCACCATAATAGACGGCAGTATAATAGCAAATCTTCTCCTATTTGTATACAAGAAGTCCGGTATCGAGGTCGGTGTGGCGTGAATGTTTGGTGTAGGATATCACGGAAAAGAATTATTGGGTCTTTTTTTTAATCAACCACTAAATGCTGCACAATATTTAATTTTTGTACTAAATGAGCTATCACTCCTTCTTGAAAATGTACCATTGGTGAACAAAAAGGAAACCATTTTTTGAGCACTTTGGGTGCCTGGCCCATTTTTCTGTTAATGTCCGGGAAATTTTTCTGGAAGGTGAATTGGTAAAGGAAGTTTATTTTTATGGCTAGCTAGCTCATCATACCTAACATGCTTAGACTTTCAATCTAAACCGGCTACATGAGAAGATCTAATTAACCGAATAAGAAATGCAGTTTTATGTATTTGGGTGGCAGAAGCCAAAACAGAGGTATTGTTTACCAGAGCGCGACTCCAACTGTGCATTAATAATGGTTTGAGGCAATTGGAATATTTATTGGATCGTTAGAAAGGTTTTCTTTATTTAATTATGGTGCTGTCTCATATATTTCCAGATTAAACTAGTTAAAAAAATATTTTTGTGATATCTTCAGTTTTTAAGAAAGTCGAGGTTTTCGGCAGTTTCTTCAGCTTTTAGTTCTCCTTTTTTTGATAAAAATATAATACCGTTCTATTTAAAATTTTTAAGAAAAACCATATTTATTCATTTTTATAAGCTCTCTAGCAGCTAGTGTAATAACTACATCAGCACCCATGGGCGCTGCTAATATTATTTTTAGGCGGGGTGCTTTCTGACTATTGTACGAATTTTAGAAGAACTTTCGCACGATGCACCAAGCTCGAAAACGAAAACCAAAGTATATCAGCTCTAAGCCACTGCAAAAACTTCAACATATATTGTGACACTCTTAGTAATTGCTGCCTATTCGGCCAAACTCAATCCCGTGGGCAACCAATTAAAAGAAGTAAACATGAATATGAAGGCAATACATAATCACATAAATAAATTAACGAACGTGCTTCAATTTTGTGAAGAAGCGGATGTTGAGTGTAAACATCCTTGCGTGGTGGTAAGGTAAACCTACAAATCAAATCAACCATCTGAAAATGTAGAAGATTTTTCAGAATAGCTATCTTCACCATATATTTAAAATATATCGTTTCTTCTCTGAGAAATCGATTTTCTTCAACACACCATAAAGCATTTTCGCTTATGCAACTGCACCGAGAATGAATGAGAAAACACGCGATAACATGTAGCATTGATCGTACAATTAGTAAGTAACGACGTGGAATCGGTCAACGATGGGAGATGCGAGGCTAAGCGGCCTATGCAGTGTTCACAGGAAAGTAGTAGAGAAGCACATTCGATTCATTGACAAGGTGAAGAACAAATTTGGACGGCAACCTAGACGCCTAAGTTTTTATGCAAACAGTGACAAAGACATTTATTTCTTAATCTTTCTGTGTATTTTTTTGACAGGGGGTGCAAGTGCAATTTTAAAATATATAGTTAAATGTTACACAGTCTTAACTACTGTCAATGTTTATATACTTTTTTTGTAACGCTACACAGATTATTCGATGCTAAACACAAAAAGCGAAGGATTACGCGCAAAGCAAATGAGTATAGTATAAACAGCTCTTTATGACAAACATTTAACACCTTTGTTCGTCAAAATACGATTGCAGCGCATTTGGTGACAGATCTAACAATTTAAATCAATTTTCATATAATTATGTAAATAGGGGTGAACTACCTTCGATTTTGATTTTGCATTATAAATTTTGGTTTGATGTCAATGCGTCTCGCGACAGTACGTTCATAGTTGTGTACCATTTGACAATGCTTTATTTTATAGTCATGTTTATAATTCTTGACACGAACGTATTTTTCTAACTTAAGTTGGTATCAGTTAGTAATTAATTTATTATGAGACAATACGTAATTAGAGAATGTATTTATCACAATCATGCGATGTATGAGTGAATAAGGTGTAGATAGCGGTGGGGAGAAAAATCAACGTTGTATATACTTTGATTGGGTAATACTAGTTAAAAGCGTGTGTGTGCGTATGCGTATGCGTGTGCGTGTACGAGTACGTCTGCGTGTGTGCGTGTGTTCGTGTGGTCGTGTGTTTGTGTGTTTGTGTGTTCGTGTGTTCGTGTGTTCATGTGTTCGTGTGTTCGTGTGTTCGTGTGTTCGTGTGGGCGCATGCGTGTGCAAGTGTGCGTGCGCGAGTATTGTGCGTGTGCGTGTGTTCGTGTGCGTATGCGTGTGTGCGTGCGTGTGTGTGTGGATGTATGTTAGTATCCACGATAACTTCAGAACCATAATACGTACGTACTTGAAATTTTGTATTAAGCATCATTTCATTTCCCCTAGACCTGATTAGATTTTGGGAGAAATCTAGCGGCGGAGAGGGGGCTTTATTATGGAAAATTTTTGGTTTTTATAACTTGTTTCTAAAACAACTGCATATTTCAAAAACATAAAAATGCCTAGATATAGACTTTAAACATATCGATTCATTATATACTATGCAACCTATTCTTTAAACGTTCATAACGAAAACAGGCAACATTGTAAAAACAAAAACAATAATCTATGTCAGAATGACGTTTAAAACTTCATGTCAGATAGAGATTAATAGGCATAAATACATGTTAATTTAAAAAAAAATCCAAAGCCATTTTTATTTATATTTAATTAATTTTTAGAGCTACCTTGCGTTGTATTAAGAAACTTTATGCAGAAAAGCTATGTAAAATTAAATTTTCTTTAAAAAATATATCTAAACTCTTTCTTATAAAGTTAATCGTTATTCATATACTAAAACTAACACTTAAATTCTAACGTAGGAATTTTTTTGCAGCTGAATTACGCGTCGTGTCAAAAAATTGCATAGAACATAATTAATTGATATGTTTAAGGTCTATATCTGAGTATTTTTATATCTTTGAAATATGCAGCTGTTTTAGAAATATTTCATAAAAACCCCTCTCCGCTGCTGGATTTATCCCAAAATCTAATCAGTTCCAAGAGAAATAAAAACAAGCTTAAATACAACTTTTTAAGTACGTAGGTGTTTTCATTCTGGAGTTATCGTGGATACTAGCATACATCCACATAGACACATATCCAGACATCATGGCCGATCTTGGCGAAACTTGGCCAAATGTTGTAAAATGAGTTAATAAGTCGATTTAGCGATAATAAAAAAAAGACGATTGCATAACCTTATATTATATGCAGGTTGAAAGGTAAAAATTATATTTAAAATTATTTCATTTCTTTTAATTTCCACTTTGTAGGTTGGAAGGTCGTGTGTTGTTTCACACCAGATATTTTTTGTTGCAATCGTTTATTCATGTTTCTTGACTATATTTAGTCGTTTGTTAATTATTACTATTTTCCCAATTAAATGTTTAAATTTAAATTAAAAAATTTAAATAGGAAAATACTAATAACAAACAAGCGACAAACATTTTCGAACAAATCTGTTGTTCTTTAACATTCTGCTGATCCTGCCAGACGTTACATTAATGTAGGGTAAACGTGCTCTCGCAATTAGTCCTTTGCTATGGGGAGGAAATGCTACAGGCTGGAAACGATTCGCCAAAAAATATAAATGCAATTTGTTGTCGAAATAGAAAGTTACAGCCCAAAATTTTGACCGTGGTAAAAAATGTATAATTTTTCTAACTAGTAGAAAAACTTTGTAATGCTGACCGAAATCCGCATGCTACAAAGACGACACACTTCCAACATGAATTTAAGATCAGCATCTGGACAAGACTTTTTAATTACTTCGTTGTGGGACCCTCCGTGATGGTAAATCGTTTTAATAGAGAGAGTTACTTAAATTATTGGAAGATTTGCGCCTGTTAATTCATTGAGACATGTGGTTCATGCATGATGGAGCTCCTCTCCATTTCACGTTAGCGGTTCTAGAATATCTTGCAGGAAGGTAAATCGCAAGAGGTAACAATGGTCCTCAATTGCCAGCACGATCACCCGACATAACACCCTGTGATTTCTTCTTTTCTCGTCTCCCGTGAACAATGTCCAACAATTACAAAAAGAATTTTAAATGCATTTTCTGATTTGAAAGATAAACAAAAGATGTTGTCAAGATTACACCCAAATTTTCTGCACAGTAAAACTGGCGGCTGTTATTTTTTCTAAGAAGCAGTCAGATATTTTATGAACGCCATTTCTTGTTTATTCGTAGATACCCTGTATAGTTTACCATTTTCAGCAATTATTATAATACAGTTTAAACTATGACCTAAAATAATATAACATAACTCATGCTAAAATTTATTTTTCAGATATTTTAGTTTGAACTAATAAAATTATACCAAAGAATTTTAAAATTCACGATAGAAATTTATACTATTTTTACGATTTTTATAATGCATCAAATGGTACATGTATTAGATATAATAGAGGAATAATACGCCTACCTACTATAAAATTAAGACATTCAATAGCAAATGGTACATTGACTATAGGACCCCTTATTAAGTACAATTCAAGTAACACCGTTAGAAATTCAGCGAACCGCTTAGTCGCACAAATTCCTTTTTCTACTTGTATAAATAACAATGTTACTGTATAATATTTTGTTGCACCCACAATCTAATAGCAGGTTTAACTGAAAAAAAGATAGTAACTATTATTAGGAAACGTCGAAAGGACAATACCACCACTAGTAGCGTATTTTTCTCAAGAGAGATGTTTCTACAAGACATTTAAACACAAACTCAGAAGGATTTAATAATGTGTGGCGTGTTTCCGATAATTTACGATTATTTTAGCACATAACTATGAAGAAGTGCATTTGTAAAATTGGGCGATAAAAATTTATGGTTTGCTTTATAATCCTAGAAAAACATTTAAATATGTTTCATTTTTCCCCTTTTGATTGCATAGTTTACAGATAAAGAAAGGTACCCTATTTATTAACTGTAACAGCTTTCATAAAAGAGATTTTTTATCAACAAATAAGTGATACGTAAACGTTAGAAAGGCAAAAGATTCTGTTTTTTCAACGTTTTTAATAACAATTATGTTTACCTTGCTAGTATTATTTACAACGAGCGGATGGCACCTGACAGGTCACTATTTGTGTCCAGTGCGCGCGCAAGCTGTTATTGTGGTTTCTGTCTAAAAAATAGAAATAAAAAGGAAAATTAAAATCTATGGTAACCTAGGCAACAGTAGATTTCAATTTTCCTTTCTGTTTACATTTTTTTAGACCGAAACCAAAATAACAGCTTGCGCACGCACTGGGCACAAATAGTGACGTGTCAGGGGCCAACTGCTCGTTTATTTACAGTACAGGTACTTTAATACGGAATCGGTTCTTGTGTTATACCGGTGGTCTAAAGCAGGGGTGGGCAACCGCCGGCCCGTGAGCCACATGCGGCCCTCGAGAAAGATTTGTCAGACCCGCCACTGAATTTCTCTGTTGCATATGAACACGACCCGCCACGTCGTGCCAATACCGACCGACTAGACGGTGCAAGTAAATTCAGGAATATTCGAGATGGTCAGCCCACCCGCTATATAAGGAGAAGTAGCTGTAATTTCGACCCAGATGTTTCCCCAACAGCGAGATAGGGTTATCAGGGCCTTAGACTCGCTATCCCGCAACTTCTTCCAACGGAGGATCAGCACCTGCGTATTCGGTACGCGGATGAAGGTCGCCGTTATCCGCCAAACCAAATCTTAACTCCTTCCCAATGGATATCCTAGCAGGGACCATTAATGCCAGGAGCGTGAGTCGGAAACGCCCCTTAATCAAACACTTCCTACATTCTCATAATATCCATATCCTTTCGATAACTGAAACCAAACTCACACCAAGATGCACCCTTAATTTCAAAACCTTTCACACCTATTCAAACAATAGCCAACATGGAACCGCCCTCTTAGTTAAAAATTGCTTCCCATCCACTCCCTTTCAACTTCCAATGCACCTGCAGCATCTCGAATGCGTTGCTACGACGGTGCACTTTTCCACTCCTATAATATTTATTTCCTTCTACAACCCGCCTGGTCACAATACCCTCTCCGATGACCTTTTAGTTTACGCCTCAAGCCTTCCAAATGCCGTTATTCTAGGTGATTTCAATGCCCGCCATACCCAATTTGGTGACACCGCAACTAACGGCAACGGTAAGAGGCTAACTTCCGCCCTGTTGCAGTTGCCGCTCTTGCGAATCGTCAACAAACAGCCCACATACTTTGATCATTTAGGTGCCTCAATAGTAGACCACATCATAGTTTCCGAACCAATAGCTCACTATTTCGATTGTGAGTGCTTTCTAGGCACCACGATCACATCTGATCACATACCCCTACTAGTCAAAACTTCATTTTGTCCAGCTCCTCCCACATCTCAATACGCAGTCATTAAAGATTTTTCGAAAGCCGACTGGAATGTGTTCTCTGGTCACATCTCCAATACCCTTCCCACACCCAATCTTCAAACGACCCAAGATATCGAGAGAGCCATTAGAGACCTAACTTCAGTAATTGCGGAAGCGGTCGATACATTTCCCGCAAACCGCTCCCACAACACATTGTGAACTGGATCAAAGAGAAAAGACAATTCTTGAGATCCAGGGATCCGGCTCTCAATACCGAATACAATCGCCCCAACGCCTTAATCAGACGGGAAGCCAACAAACACGCCGAAGACTCCTGGTCCAAAGCCACCCCCCAACTAGATTATAGAAATGGCAAACTCTTCTGGCAACAGTTCGATAGACTAACCAGAAGAAAAGTAAACCCTAAATCACACCTTATCGACCTTCAGGACAACCTAATCTCCTCAGACCAAGGAAAGGCCTATTTCTTTGGTCACCACCTTCAAACCATTTTGCAATCCCCAGATGATCCCCAGTTCGACAACCAGGTCAAGGCACTCCTCGAGGGTCGCCTTGAAGAGTTTCCCAACCTTAACATTCCTGAGCCCCAACTCGATAACCAGAGTCCCTTTTATACCCCCATCACGCCCGACCAGGTCCACACGTATTTTAAAAAGGTAAATATATATATATATATATATATATATATATATATATATATATATATATATATATATATATATATATATATATATAATAAATGCTTAACCCTCTCCTATTTTCCGACGGACTGGAAATCGATCTCCACCGTCATGTTACCAAAACCCCACACTGACCTAACCTCACCCGCCTCCTATCGACCCATTTCCCTCCTGAGTTGCCTCGGAAAATGCTTTGAGCAGATTCTAGCCAAGCGACTCAGGACCACCTCGAATTCAACGACCTTCTTCCTAACAGCCAATTCCGCTTCCGTCCCAACCGAACGTGTCACGATCCCTTGTTGAAGCTGATTACCGATACCAACAGAGCATTCAATCACGAGCAATACAATCTGGCTGTGTTTTTGGACATTAAGCAAGCATTTGACAGGGTCTGGCACGCCGGTCTCCTGCACAAGGTCCGAAACCTAAACATTCCCGACCTCTTCTCCAAACTCCTACTCTCGTACCTGACCAACCGGTCAGTTCGGGTCAAAGTAGGGAAAACCTTCTCAGATCCTTTCGAAACTAGAGCAGGCGTACCGCAAGGTTCTGCCTTAGCTCCGATCCTCTACACTATCTTCGCATCCGATATACCCGAAGTCACTCAACCCGGAGTAGTCGTAGCGCAGCTTGCGGATTACACCGCCTTCTTGACGGTTAATCGGAACAGCGAAACGGCCTCCCGCTTCATATCCAAACCCCTACGGAACTTCTCCAACTGGGCCAACCGGTGGAGAGTCTCCGTCAATCCTACCAAGACCCAAGCAATCATCTTCCGCCATCCTCATTACTCCGAAGATAAGTGGCCAAAGCTTGCCTCCAGAAATGTGTCCCTCACTCTAAATCAGGAAAGACTCCCTCTCCAAGATGAAATCACCTACCTAGGAATCCTTTTCACACGAACCCTCAACTGGCTCCCGGATGTTAAAAAAACCCTCAACCGCGCAAACCTACTGAGCGCCCTCCGGGGTAGAATCAGTGGTTGTCACCCCAAAACACTCTTACACACGTATAAAACATATATCCGCCCTGTTATGGATTTCCGAACTCCCATATATACAATTATACACCCGAAACACCTTTACTCCATCGCTTCTTGTGAACGCTGAATTTTCCGACGCAGACACCGGTTACCCTTCAGGTGCCCTAATACCCTTACTATCCAATGCGCCAATATATCCCCAATCACACATAGAGTCCAAACCCTTCAGAAAAATTTTACCCATAAAAGAATTTTCGGCGATACCATCCCAACCAAAGAGATCCTTACTACTCCTTATAAGTACCGGTTTCCCCCATTCCCACGAAGGAAACCCAAGCTCAAATTTAAACATCCACCCGCCATCCTCACACAACTCCTCGACGACCTCCCCGAGGAGATAGAAGAATCCCTTGACAACATCCCGTATGCCCTCCGCATCCCCACGTCTATTGGATGACGAATATAAGCACACCAACCACGCCACACACCACAACCACCACGCACACCTAACCCATCAACGGACTCATTACTCAATAAAACCTAAATAATTTTTT
Organism: Vesta saturnalis; assembly: GCA_036346205.1. Taxonomy (NCBI): domain Eukaryota; kingdom Metazoa; phylum Arthropoda; class Insecta; order Coleoptera; family Lampyridae; genus Vesta; species Vesta saturnalis. The sequence continues at coordinate 1,132,768 of JARFJB010001819.1, read as the reverse complement.
CTTTTTTTTTACACCCAAAATAACCACACCTCATGATTGTACAACATACAATAACACCAAACACCGCAACACAACAACAAGGAATGACCAGGGCTGAAGAGGAGAAGGACTCCTGAACAGTCCCCAAATAAGGAATATAAGCTAACAATAAGTAAATACTAACACATAAGCATGAGCAAACTAACAAAAAAAAAATAATTCCGACCAGTTTATGTTAAGGTCAGTTGAGAAGTAGGTACAGAAGATGAACAAATTTATAGTCATAAAATATGTCGGGGCCTTCAGGTAGTAAGTCAGGAAGGTTGATCAAGAACGTCACGCCTTCCAGGAGAAATGGACCCAAGAATATTTATTTATTATGAGAACAATCCAATTTGTCTGATATGTAATAAAGCCATCGCAGTTTTAAAACAGTACAATGTAAAAAGACGTTATACAACCAAACGTTTTCAAAAGTATGAAAGTTTAACAGGGAACTAAGAAGCAGTAGAATCGAAAATTTAAAAAAGAGTTTAGCCGCTAAACAAAGTGTTTTACTAAAACAGTAATGAAGCTGAGGATATCGTTCGAGTGAGTTATGTTGTTAGTAAGAAATTGGCGGAACATTCGAACTCGTTCTCAGAAGGCGAGTTTGTGAAAGAGTGCTTAATAGAAGTGGCAAACATCTTGTGTCCATAAAAAAGTAAAAAGTTCGCAAAAATAGTTTATGCAGAAGAACAGTCACAAGACGAATATGTGTATGGCAGAAAATATAAAAGTAGCGTTTGGCGAAGTCGTGGAAAAATGTGTAACATTTTCCATAGCATTGGACGAAAGCACTGATATAGCACAACTAATAATTTTTATTCGTGCAGTTGACCGTAATTTCGAAATAGCTGAAGATCTGCTTCGAGCCATGAAAGAGACTACAAGGGGGAAGGTATTTCTGAAGAAATTATTAATGTTTTTAGTGCTTTTAGACTGGACTGGGCAAAGTTAAGCGGTGTCACTACAGATGGAGCTCCCGCGATGATAGGGAAAAATGTGGGAGTGGTGGCTAAAATAAAACCAGAATGATCAAAAAGAAATATTGACATTAATAATCTGTTCGCGTTTCACTGTATCATTCATCAAGTAAATCTCTGTACTAATTCATTAAAACTGACGCACGTAATGGAGACAGTTGTTTTATGTGTAAATTTTATTAAATCGAGAAGTTTGAATCACCGGCAGTTCCTGCAGGGCATGGAATCGGAATATGGAGATCTCGTTTTTCATTGTGAAGTTCGCTGGCTTCGTAAGGGCAAAACGTTGAAGCGATTTTATGAGTTAAGAGAAGAAGTGCAAACTTTTATAGATATGAAAGGCAAATCCATATTAATCGAACCTTTGAGAGATGATGCGTGGTTATCTGATTTGGCATTTCTTGTTGATATCACCAGCTACTTAAACGAACTAAATACGAATATACAAACACCAGGATAACTTGATCATGAGCTATCCACCCATGTAAAGTCTTTTCAAAGCAAACGTGGATTCTCATTAGTTAGAGTTGCAACCTATATCATTTTATTGTACGTAATACCAACGCTATGTACACTTATACAGGGTGTGTAGAATCTACCCACGTTCTGTGGCTATCTTTGTTATTATAAGAGATACAGAGTCGGTTAAATTAGTAAAGTTGAGCAGAATTACATGATAATTCGAATACCGATAGGAAAATTCAACATTGTTGCCAACTTTCTAAGATATCTAAAAATAACTAAAAATCGTCCAAATTTTCAATCGGCTATCTCTTTTTAATATTAAAAATCCGAAAAAGTTATAAGAGAGACTTTTGATAGCTACTTTTACCCAAAATGGGAAAATGCGAATAAAAATTTTTTAGTAATTATTTTTCGAGCTACAACCCAAACATACATTTTTTTAAACAGCAACTATAGGTGGTTATGGACTCATTCGATGGCTTATTTTTTTCTGATTTCAAAAATGTATAGCTTTGTATGTTTAGTATTATTAGTTAACTCACAATTTTCAAAAAATTATAATTGTAGTACTTACTAAACAAATGCAATGTTTACCGTGGTGTGCTGTGACAATTAAAAACAAAACTCTGCATTGATTGACTGTCAAATAGTAGACATTGTTGTAACCAGTTGTAGTTCGTACTTAAATAGTGAATATTAATTTATTAATGGCTTATTCTTCTGAAGAAACAAATGGTATGCTTTTTTGCTATTACATGTCTAACAGAGATGCTAATGCTGCTTCGGAATCATATCTTCAAACTTATATGGAAAGAAGACAACCCGATGTGAAATTATTTGCCAAACTCGAATCGAATTTAAAAAAAAATATGGGGCTGTTACTAAACCTCAAAATTTTAAAATTAATGTTAACACAGAAGCAGAAGAACGTGTTTTAGCTTACGTCGAATTTAAAGCTACTACATCTCTTCGTGAAATTGCGAACGAGTGCAACACTTCCAAAGATGAAGCCCACGTTATTTTGAAACAAAATAATTTTAAGCCATATCATTTTCATATAGGAAATACATTGTATATTGAAGATTATCAGAAAAGATTACGTTTTGCTACATGGTTGATTAATGATAGTCGAGCAAACAATCAATTCTCGAAAACCATTCTTTTTACCGAGGAAGCAAAATGTACAAACAACGGCATCTTCAATAGAAAAAATCATATCCAATGGTCCCAAGAAAATCCTCATATTACTGTTGAGAGGAGAGATCAATATGCTTTTTCAGTAAACGTTTGGTGCGGTATTACTGGTACCAAAATTGAACGTAATTCAAAATTTGAATTATTTTCATCACAACGGGGCACCAGCACGTAATGGATTACTTGTGTGTAACTATTTACAGGAACGTTTTAATAATTGGATAGGAAATCGAGGTCCAATAGCTTGGCCGCCGCAATCTCCAGACTTAACCCCCGTGGACTTTTCCTTGTGGGGTGCAATTAAAGACAAAGTGTACCGAATAAAACCTGATAATCTAGACGATCTCAAAAATAAAATTCGTGTTGCTATGCAACAAATTAGAACCCAAAGTTTATTAAAAGTTCAAAATGAAATTTTTAATTGTGTTATCTGTTTATATTTTTTGCTATTACTCTTCGTTGTAAGTTAAATTTATTTAAAACTTTTTTATTTTGATAATGAAGTACATTATTTCTTCTTGTTTCCACAAATTTAGTAGTAGAATATGAGCTTATTTTGTTATTTAAATGTTCACGGCACACTTTAATTTGTTTAATAAATACAGGGTTATTACAAATGATGTTCATGATTTCAAGTGCACATAAATCTAGTTTTATTTATCATAAAAAAATAAAATGGTTACATTTCAAGAAAAACTCAAAAAGTTTTATCCCAGATGCCAAGAATGATAAATGTTCTATATGGGAACCCCTTGTGATACGACAGATGTTAAGCGTGTAATTAAGCTCTTGCCATACTTTGTTAAGAGTGTTCAGGTCGATTGTTTCGATGGCTCTGGTAATCCGTTGTTGGATCTCAGGTATGCTTTCTGGTGGTGTATACACTTTATGTTTGATGTATCCTCACAAGAAAAAATCACAGAGGCTGATGTCCGGAGATCTTGGAGGCCAGTTCAAGAGTGCACCACCACTTGGACCTGCACGAGCGATTCATCTGCCAGGCATCCGATTTTGAAGTTCAGTTTTAACATCCAGAATGAAGTTTAGGGATTCTTGTTCTAATTACGATAGAAGCCATTCCGTCATCATGTCCAAGATTTATTCTATTTATTGTTTGTCCAACAAAGAAAAAAGGTCCGTACACTTTGTTGTAAGTGATAGTACAAAACACATTAACTTTCGGAGTATCGCGCAAGTGCTCGATGTAGGTGTGTGGGTTCTCCGAGCCCCATATTATGACATTATGTCTGTTCACGTTACCACACAAGTAGTATGTGGCTTCATCACTAAAGACTAAACGTTTTACATAGTTTTAATTTTCCATCAAGGCCTACATGTTCTCACAAAAAGAAAGTCTTAGAACTTTGTTATTTGGCTTTAATGCTTGAACAACCTGAAGTTTGTAAGGGTTGAAATTTATACGTTTACGTAAAATTTTCCAAACTGTTGGCTGTGGTATACCAAGCTGTCTGCTGCATTTAACAGTAGATTTCTGTGGACTACTCGTAAAACTTTCCCTTACCAGCGTCATTGCTTACTGACGGCCTTCCAGTTGATTTCTTTTTACAAATGCACCAATTTCTCTTAAAATTCAAGTACCACTGGCGAATAGGGTGATTGTTAGGAGGATCTTCATTAAATTTGGTTCTCAAGTGACGTTGCACACTAATAACTGATTGGTTGATGTGATGATCCAAAACATAAAGTGAATTCCTGTCTTCAAATTCAGCCATTACACAATTGACAACAATTGACTTTAACAAACAGCTGATACGTACTTAAATGAATGTAAACAACAGTTTATGAGTTTTTCTTTCCAGTGGTACCAACTGAAATGGCCTTAAAACAGGTTAATCCAGTAATATTTATAATTGAAATCGGGAACATCATTTGTAATAACCCTGTATTATAATTACCTTTTTTTTGAAAATTGTGAGTTCACTAATAATAATATTAAACATACAAAGCTATACATTTTTGAGATCAGAAAAATAGGCCATCGAGTTAGTCCATAGCTACCTACAGCTGCCATTAAAAAAAATGTATGTTTGGGTTGTAGCTCGAAAAATAATTACTAAAAAATTTTTCTTCGCATTTTCCCATTTTGCGTAAAAATAGCTATCGAAAGTCTCTCTAATAACTTTTTCGTATTTTGAATATTAGAAAAGATATAGCCGATTGAAGATTTGGACGATTTTTAGTTATTTTTAGATATGTTAGAAAGTTGGCAACAATGTTGAATTTTCCTATCGGTATTTGAATTTTCATGTAATTCTGCCCAACTTTGCTAATTTAACTGACTCTGTATCTCTTATAATAACAAAGATAGCCATAGAACGTGGGAAGATTCTAGACACCTTGTATATCTGTACCTTCTCTTTCTTAAATAAATGCTATTATTATCCAATATTTCTGTTTTGGCCCGTGGTCCACCATAAATGTTTCTATACGGCCCCTAACAAAAAAAAGGTTGCCCACCCCTGGTCTAACCTTTGAATTTCATCAACCAAACTGCTAAGTTTAAAAAGAAATGTTTACAACAAAGCTTGTAGATAAAACTAAGTGCAATGTACCTTAATAGTACATTTGTTATTATTATGATTTTATAAGTAGTGTGTAAATAAAAAACAATAAATTGTGTGCTTCCAGTTTTATAAAGGTAAATGAAAACACATGACGGAAACAAAGTAACATACGTTTGTTCGTGTATCTAATTACCTACACTAGATTAACACAGTTTTGTTTTTCGGTTGATTAAGAATAAGCAGCACGATGGGGTATGATACCATATCGAAGCATAACAGGTATTGTTTACAGGCACGGTAACAGGAGCGTTTGGGACAATACTCTAAGGCTAAGATAAAAAACTTGCAACGCTATTAAACTTAATAGATACAAATGTTTCTAAAACAGTACGTAATCTGTGCGCTCCAGAATTAACGGAAGATAAAATCCAAGTATGTGTACAATTGGGTCTGAACAGTGTTCGAAAAGGTTGTCCGTTTTTAAAAAAAGAATTGAATTCTATGTATTAAGACTATCTGAAGCAGAGCAATATCATGGGAAATTCGTGAAGATAGACTGTTTTTTTTTTAATAATGTGATTTAAACTTATGCATAATTAGGCGCTGATTATGCACCATTTTGAGCCGCTAAATAAAATTTTGCGTCTCCATAGGAAATAAGTTAATTCAAAATTACAGTGACAAGGCTAACCTTATGAATAAATTAATATTTCCTTGCGCGGTAATTAGGCAACCATTAAGTGCGTTTTGCGCCCTTTAACATTTTGTGCACTTACAGTAAAGAAGTTATTCTAAAATTACATCAATACCGCTAACTTTACAGCCGTGAACTTCTGCGTAAATCAATTTTTCCTTGTGCAAAAATTATGCGCCAATAATGCGCTTCTTTGTGCCGTTAAAATAACATTTTGCGCCCTTATAGGAAAGAAAATATTGTAAAAGTATATTGACATGGCTGACTTCACAGCCGTGAACTACGTTTTAAATTCATAAGGTTGCTTATCCATTAAAATTCAGTAATTACACACCAATTATGCGTTGTTTTGTGCAAAAGGGCCCATAATTAGCATCTTATTAACGTGCAAGGGAAGAATCATTTCTTTACACACTTTCACGACGCAAAACAGCGCATAACGGGTGCCTAACTACCACGCAATAAAAGACGTTAGCCTTCTACATGTAATTTTTGCAACAACATATTTCCATGGGGGCGCAAAATTTCGTTTTATCGGCTTAAAAATGGTGCATAATTGGCACCCAACTATTAAATAAGAAAAATTTGATTAGTTCGGAAGTTCATGGCTGTAAAGTTATTGATATAACTTTTACAATAACTTGCTTTCTATAGAGGCGCAAAATTTTACCCAACGGCGCAAAACAGGGCATAATGAGTGCCTAACCATTGCACAAGACTGGATTAGTTTATTCATAAAACTATAAAGTTATCTTTGTCGATGTAATCTTTGTAAGAACTTATTTCCTATAACACAAAATTTCATTTTAGCGGTTCAAAATGGCACATAATATAAAAAATTGATTTGTGCAGAAGTTCACCGTGTCAATGAAATTTTTGCAACAACTTATTTTCTATGGAAGTGCAAAATTTTGTATTAGCGGCACAAAATGGCGCCTAATTACTAAATAAGAAAAATCTGATTTATGCAAAAGTTCACAGCTGTGAAGTTACCCGTATTTATGTAATGTTTACTATAACTTGTTTCCTATAGGGGCACAAAATTTAAGTCTAACGTCACGAAACAAGGCATAATGGGTGCCTAACTATCGCGCAAAAAAAGATTAGTTTATTCATAAGACTATGAAGTTAGCCTTGTCGATGTAATTTTTGAAAACAACTTATTTCCTATGACGCAAAATTTCATTTTAGCGGTCAAAACGGCCTAATTAGTAAATAAATAATTGATTCACCGCAGTGAAGTTAACCGTGTCGACTTAATTTTTTGCAATAACTTCTTTTCTATGGGAGTGCAAAATTTTATATTAGCGGCGCAAAACAACGCTTAATTACTAAATAAAAAAGAATTGATTTGCTCAAAGGTTCACGGGTCATCCGTGTAAGTGTACTTTTTGCAGTAACTCGTTGTCTCTGGGGGCACAAATTTTCACTACTTCAGGGCTTAAAACGGCACAGAATTGGCGCCTAATTACTAAATAATTTGTAAAGAAGTTCACCGCTATGAAGTTAGCCGCCTGGATGTTTGCAATAACTTATTTTTTATGAGAGCGCAAAATTTTATTTGAGGCGCAAAACAGCGCATAATTGGTGCCTAATTATTAAATGAGAAAAAAATTATTTGTGTAGACGTTAGTTGTGTAAAGTTAGCAGCATTGATGTCATTTTTACAAGAATTTGCTTCTTCTAGAGGCGCAAAATTTAACTTTAACGGTACAAAAAAACAATAGGTACCTAATTGTCGGGCAAGAAAAGACTAATTTATTCATAAGGCTATGAAGTTAGCCTTATTAATGTAATTTATGCAATAATTTAATTCTTATGGGGGCGCAAAATTTTGTTTTGGCGACACAGAAGGGCGCACAATTCGCGCTTAATTACAGCATCAGTAAAAATTGATTTATGCAGAAGTTCACGGCTGTTAGTTAGCCGTGTTAATGTAATTTTGCAATATCTTCTTTTCTATAAAAGCGTATAATTGGCGCCTATTTACTGGATAATAAAAAAAGTTAGCTGTGCTTATAAAATTTTTGGTATAAGTTAATTCCTATTAGGGCACATGTTTAGATCACATTATTTATAAATAACCTGACTATCTTCACATTTAAATTGATAGGCATTAAAAATAAAGCCAACAATTACAAGTCTCGCAGATCGAGTATGTGAGTATAATTACAGAAAAAATTTAAAATTGATATTGAATTTCTTGCTCGTTCTAAGTAATCAAAAATCTTTACTAGGTTTTTGTGGGCCAACTGTGCCGCACTCTTATAAGATTTAAGTTAACTAAACAAACCTGTTGCTCTTATGATTTGGCCACTAAAATGGTTCTCTACTTGTTTTTACGCTTCCTGCATCTGTATATTTTTCTGGTATAGGCTTTCTGTTAAGTTAAAGTGGCCCTAGCCACTTTGTTCACAGTTATGTGTTAAACTATTTGAGCAAAAAAATTCGATCTTCAGTACCAAATTAGCAACAAATAGCACATTTTTCAATAGGTGTGAATCTTTTTGGAGACGATGGAGTTTAATGTGGATCCAGGTTCGCCGTATACTAATTATCAAGAAAAAATTTAATTAATGTTACTGTTACCACTATTTCAATTTATAGAAATGATGGAAAGGTAGAAGACGCCAAACAAACGAGCAATTGAACTGAGATCCGCAACTTAATTTGTCTGCGAATCACATTGGCAACTACTTTTAAAACGATAGTGATTTATGTATTTAGATTATTATAATATTGGACCCATACACAAACTCGTTTCAATTAAACTATTCCGTACATAGAGAAACATATGAGCAAGTATACAATTTTTAATTCATAAAAAATTTAAATTAACCGTAACAATTTATTAGTTTATATATCGGAACCGGTAAAAATAAAATTAGATCGGAAGATATTGATAGGAAGGATTATCCATTAATTTAGTTTTTCATGGTAACATTTTATACCTAACAAGGTTAACGCTCTCTCCACAATCCCTGACTCATGGGCGTTCTGAAATGCAAAGGTCAAGAAAGAACTGTCGTTTAGCATAATATTAGTAGTTTGACCAGTTAGACTCCCTTGTTTTAAAAAAGTCTTTGTTTTAACTAGATTATTTTAAAATTAAAAAGTAATTATGCCGAGTGCTTGTATATAAATTTGTAATTATTGCGTATTGTTGAATTTTATAGTAAATGAGGATGCAAAGTATTAGTTGGGTATTTATAAACATTTATTTTTCTTGCGTATATTTACATATTTACGTACAGGGTGGAACAAAAGTATCAAATAATGGCTTTAACTTTGGTATTTGCAAAGGTGCAAAAAATGTTCAACATAAAAGTTGTTTGGCTCATTACCATCATGTTTTGAATTCTTTAGTTTGTTGATATCTTCTTTTGTTTTGTTGCTATGGTAACCATCCTTTTTTTAACGGCACCCATACTTTTTTGTTATTTTGAAAAAAACCATATTTTTCTCTATTCATTCATAACATTTGAAAAAATAAGGTAGAAAAAATTTTTTATGCTACTCTGGTCACTTCTAATCAAGGATACCATGAAATAAGTCATGCAGTTAATATTAAACAAAAACATAACTTTTGGTAAAAATGAATAAAATTTGTCAGTTAAATCTATACAAACGAACAATAAATAATTATTGTTGGTTTAAAGCAAAGTTGTTGTTCAACATTAAATTAAATTAAATTATTAATTTCTGAGACATGACACATTTGAAAGAAAGACAACGTATTCAAATATTAATGATGTAGGGGTGCGGAGATAGGAATGTATTCAACGGAATTTACCTAGATACTCCTGCATCTCAAGGAACAATCTCTCGACTAATCAAAAAAATTTGAGAAACGGGTAACGTTGAAGACGTGAAAAGAACTAGTGGACCCAGACCAGCAGCAAGTGTGGAAAAAGCTTTAGATGTTCTGTTGGCAATTGAAGAAACACCACAAGTTTCAACGAGAGAAGTAGCAGTAAATTTAGAAATTAGCCATACTCATTGTTTGTTATACATAGTTCACACTTTCTTCTAACTGACTGAACACCATTATATAAGTAAAGTTGCTTTATTTGTAAACATCTAAACACATTTCTTATATTTGCTTTTAATTCTTGTAGAATATTATTGTTAATATTTTAAAGATTTTTTTTAATCCCCATAAAAACAAATCCAGCGGCTAGTTCTGCAATCTTGTCGGTCATCTCATAGGCCTATTAGTTCCTATCCAATTATTGTAAAATTGTTCCGTTAAATAATTTCTAATAACATGTCCGTTATAGGGCGGTGCCCCGTCTTGTTGGAAAATTTCATCACGTAGTTCTTGCAGTAGCAATTCATCCCGAAAAAAAGTGTTAAACTGATTATGTAAAATATTTAAATAATATTGGGTGTCCAAATATATGCAAAACTTAAAAATAAAGCTTGTTGTCACAATTTTGTATTTATTTTCTTGTCCCCAATATTTATTTATATTTCTACTAAAAATATTGCTGTTAATATGACGTGTCAGCCTACGTACGAAAGAATTCACGCTAGTTTGAGCTGTGTGTTTCTGTGAAAAATGTATTAAAATTATTTTACGGCACAACGATTATTTTTTGGTAACGAAAATGGCTGGACTATCTTTTTTAAAAAATATTGCATTGTTTATAAGCCATGCTTAATATTAAAAAAATTCATCTTTATGATAGAACGATCAACATAATTGTCGATATTGGGCGAATCCACACTGGATGCAAAAAGCATTATAAGAGGGCAATTTTTTTTAATGAAACCCTTACCGCTTGTCAATTCCTTCAACTGCTTCAAACTCATGTTATAACTTCGATCACCTCGTTATTCCCGAGTGAAAATCGAGGTATTCACAATAGAATTTTCTTACAGCACGACGGAGCTCTTCCATATTTTGCGGTACATGATAGAGAGTACTTAAATAATGTTTTTCGAAACAGGTGGATCAGGAGAAGAGGATCTATTGAGATCACATAATTTGATGCATTTGAAAGTGTGAATAACTGCCCAAATACGCAGAGTACCTGTAGAGATAGCTACTGCAGTACAATTTAAATGCCAACTAGGTCAGTTTGAATATCTATTTAGTATCGCTGGTTTCTTTTGTATTTATTAAGCATGTCTTTGCAAATAACAAAGTTAAGGCCATTATTTGCTACTTTTGTTCCACCCTGTATATTATAAAATTATGCAAGGCTGTAAAATAAGAAATATTTCACTACAAAGTACGGAGTGGAGAACATGTTATTTTGAATCAAAATAATCTGGCATTTGAAGTACGCGTTTCACTGTCCATCAAGAAAATTTAATTTGTGTTAGCGTTAAATTGTAAATTGTATAACTAGAGATAAAAGTGTTACTTATCTCAACTCTAACTCAAAATTTGTAAGTTTTGCTAGAGTTGTTAAAAATGTATTTGCTTTGTAATGAAAATTATACTGATATTATGGAATTACGTAATTTTAAAGATGGGTTGGTTTTTGCAAATATCTGTGTATTTACATTTATTTTTTACAATCCCAAACCAATGCAAACACAAATTCTTCTTCAAAAGTGTTTGACTTTTTTTATCGTGTTTTACACATGTTTAACAAACAAAACCTTCGTTCTTAGTTAAAATCACTTTTCCCGTGTGTACGTGCGCGTGCTTGTGTGCGTGAGCTTGTGCCAGGGTTTGCGCACTGCGCGTTTATGCGTTTACACGTTTGCGCGTGTGTGCGTGTTTGATTGTGTGCGTGCATGCGTGTGTGGATGTGTGTGAACACCAACTTTTTGAACGGTTGAGATTTTCGAAATTTTCTTTTTGGATCAAACATCCTGTCCAAATACATTCCAATAACATGTCGTCGCACTGTAAGATGGTCCGACCGGACTCGGACAGATTAAAATTAGCTAAAACGCTATTAAAAATGAAAATTTCAACTTTACAGCTATACTGAATAACAGACATGATAAATTTATTTAAAACTATTTAAAACTTTTATAGTAAATATTTACATTAGTAAAGTAGTAGTTAACAGTTAGTAGTTTCAATCGCGATTTCGTTCGGAAAATACCTCGGATATTTTCCTACTCTACTGTTTTTTTTCTAAAACGGAATATAAATTAATGAAAATAATGGAAGTGATTTATGGAATCTCAGTTAGGTTTTATTACATTTATTCAAGTATTTACTGACAGATACGTTAAGCACAATTGTAAATAATACAAAAACATGCATCAACTTTATTAGATTACGCCAGGTTATGTAAATGATACAGGGTGTCTATGTTAGTAAACGATATACCTTGAATTTTTTATGTTTCCTAATTCATAAAAACGCACAATCTAAAAATAATATCACATATACAGTCTTCAGTCATATATATATATATATATATATATATATATATATATATATATATATACATACAGGGTGGCGATCGTTTAAAGCGGAACTGTAATAATTTGTAAAAATATTTCAATACAGTCATATATACACATTTATGCACATATATACACATTTAAAAATTACTTTGGTATGTACAGGGTGTGTCAACAATATGATACATATCAAACATATGACTTTTTAAATTGAACACCCTGTATTTTTTCTCATTTTTTAATTCTAGAGACTAAAAAAAGTTTAGTTACTGTTATAGTTCCTATACCTAAAATTTACCGTTCTCGAAATATTTCAATTTTTTAAAAACTACAGACTCAAAATCAAATATCCCGTACGCTCAGTAGATTACAGATTTTCATTCGCAGCTGACATGACTGTTTTACCATAAGAATAAGGTTTAAATGACATGAAAATACTGCAAAAATATTGTACAGCGCGTTATAAAATTTACTTTCAACTTGATAAACTTTTATGTCAAATAACTTTTTTATTTTAAATAGAACACCCTGTATTTGATAGCAGAGTTAGATGGGGATATAAGTTGGTTTTCAATCTGTATTAGGGTTCCCTATACCTATCCATCATAGTTCCTCTGTAAAAGATCATTTTCTCTTTCACATAACATTACGTCCATTCCTATATTAAAATTAAGCAAAAAAAAGGTGGCTGGGAAAATAAAATAAATTACAAATGTCAGTTTGACTTGCGTTAGTTGATTAGACGTAAACAAATTTGAAATTTAAAAAAGAACATTTATTCGCAACAAGAGCGTGTTGATATGATATTGGTACTTGGAGAGTGTCGAGGGTTTACTCCCAAAAATATCCAGCTCGAAGTCATCTGGACAAACGTTCATTCGAAAAATTACTCCAAGTGTTTCGAACAACAGGAAGTGTGGCTTATCCCAAAATTAACAGGAAAACCCATTCTTGGTGCCAATGAGACAATCAGATGGGAATCTGTAGACGAAGCATCGGCCGAATCATAAAAAAATACAAATTTCACCCGTATCATATCCAACTACATCAAGAGCTTTATGAAAGTGACTTCATCACCCGGTTTAACTTCTGTCTGTGGGTTTTTGACAAAATGGGTGAAGAGAATAACTTTTTCGACTTCGTACTTTTCTCCGATGAATCCACTTTTCATAATAATGGCTTAGTGAACAGGCATAACTTTCATTATTATAGTAACAATAACCCATATCTTTTTCGTACGCATGATCGCCAAAATAGATGGTCTGTCAATGTATGGGGAGGAATATTGGGGTCTCGTGTAATAGGCCCTTATTTTTTCGACTGCAATCTGAATGGTGAAATGTTTCGAAGATTTATCTGACAAATACTTCCTGAATTATTGGAAAATGTTCCTCTCTATATCAGACACAGGATGTGGATGCAGTTGGATCGTGCTCCTGCACATTTTCACGTGAATGTGTGACGGGAACTAAACAGACGTTTTCCTAATAAATGGATAGGAAGAGGGGGCGCAGAAAATTGGCCGCCAAGGTCCCCGGATTTACCATGTGTAGACTTCTTTCTATGGGGATATGTTAAGGATATTGTTTATGAGACTTCGCCAACGACACCTGAAGACATGAGAGAAAGAATAAGAGCAGCTTTCCACACAGTTACCATACACATGTTAAGAACAGTCAGACATTCTTTTGAAAAAAGGGTTCGTTTATGTATTGAAAACGACGGTTGTCATTTGGAGTACTTACTAAAACTTAAATAACTTAGGGTTAATTTTTTGCTTCCAGTTTTTGTATTAGTCGCTGACTTTTGTAATTTATTTTGTAACGGGCAATAAATGTTAACATTTTGTTTTCCCAATCACCTTTTTTTGGCTTAATTTTAATACGGGAATGGACGTAATGTTATGTGAAAGAGAAAATGATCTTTTACAGAGGAACTATGGTAGATAGGTATAGGGAACTCTAAACAGATTGAAAGCCAACTTATATCCCCATCTAACTGTGCTATCAAATACAGAGTGTTCTATTTAACATAAAAAAGTTATTTGACATAAAAGTTTATCAAGTTGAAAGTAAATTTTATAACATCCTGTATAATATTTTTGCAGTATTTTCATATGTCATTTAAACCTTATTCTTATGGTAAAACAGTCATGTCAGCTGTGAATTAAAATTTGTAATCTACTGGGCGTACGGGACATTTGATTTTGAGTCTGTATTTAAAAAAAATGAAATATTTCGAGAATGGTAAGTTTTAGGTATAGGAACCATAACAGTAACTAAACTTTTTTTAGTCTCTAGAATTCAAAAATGAGAAAAAATGCAGGATGTTCAATTTAAAAAGTCATATGTTTTATATGTATCTTATTGTTGACACACCCTGTATATACCAAAGAAATTTTAAAATGTGCACATAAAGACCCTATAATATGGTGCGCCACCCAGTATAATATATATATATATATATATATATATATATATATATATATATATATATATATATATATATATATATATATATATATATATATATATATATATGTATATATGATTACTCAGACTTACAAGTGAAAGGTACCAAGTTCGAATCTGAGAGTAGTCAAGTGCTTGGAAAAGAATCATAATATATGAATTCGACTCAAGTGCGAAAACAGTCCTTCTCAGGACTAAGCCTGATAACGGAAGCAGAGTCCGCTTCCGAAATGTAGCGCTATAAAAGCAAAAACTGTGGAAATAAGCCGATAAGTCACAATATTTGTTTGTATCACTAGGCTAGACAACTACAAATTAAACATAAAAGATTTTATTAATAGCACTAAATTTTCAAGTATAATTCCACAATGTTTTATACACAGATTTAGTTCCCCACGCGCATCAAGACAGCATCTATCATTATCAAGAGAATACATATATATATATATATATATATATATATATATATATATATATATATATATGTAAAATAAAAAAAGTAGTTATGGTACCAAATCATTAAGGTAAAACAGCAAACTTGATGAAAATTATAATTGTATATTTAAAATGTCTGCATGTTTACAAATTTCGAATGCTTCCAAAACATCTAATTTGTCTTTTTTATTACAGAAATAAAAAATTTAATATTGTTTTGTGAATTCATAAGGTGATTATTTAGTTTTAAATCTTTGGTATAATTTGATTTGTCCGTGTGCGTTCATTTTTGTATCAGTTAATGCGATATTGGAATCTAATATCAAAGTTCCTAAATGTCGGTCCTATATAAACAGAATAACAGGATGTGCAGTTATACAGAATTATAATTTACGTCGAGTTTACCGATTTACCTTAATGATTTGTCACCATAACTCCTTATTATTTTAAATCATTGTAATTTCACTCTAATGAGACATTAAAATTAAAACTATTAGAAAAACGATAGACATTTGAGAGTTCTTACATGAGATAATAATCGGAATTTCCCACATGGTACAAGAAAATCGAGCACTGGCTGGCACTTAATTTGCGCACAAACTCATAATTTTGTAGCTACTCCGATAATTGTGTTAATTAATATACACATCAATTACATAAAAATGCACTCCATTTCGTGACAATTCAAGTCGTAATTAATTAATGCGATAGACTTAAAAAAATCCGGCAATGATAACTTAAAACTTTTCGATAACCTATCCTGTAGTAACATAGTTCTAAAATCATATGGCGGGACTCGATTCACCAAATGTCAGCTTCCTTCGTAGGTATAATCCAAAACAGGCAGCATAGCGACTGCCACTAACAAAAACTCAGAGATACAAAAAAATAATGTAATTAAAAATTATTATTAATTTTATTAAATACATAAATAAAAAGTTTACCTCGAGTAGGATTCGAACCTACGACCTGTACTTTGCTAGAGTACCGCGCTACCAACTGCGCCACGAAGGTTCAAGCCCCAATCGATGCAAATTTTGTCTTTATGTATGTAGAACTTATAAAACTTATAACAAAAAAATAATGTTTAATAATTACATTACTATCGAATTGCGGAAACGTTGGGCATCGAACACCAGAATTTTTTACCTTCTTGTACTACATCTTATATCTGGAACTAAGCTTTAAGAAATCGAGATCTAAACTGACTCACAGGAAGCCACGGTCTCCGCTCTTAAATGCGTTACAAATATTGCATGAGCTAATGCTCGTTTCCACGAGAAACTATCGTTTAGCTCTAATTTCGACATTTAGTAACATTAAATACACTAACTACAACACTTAATTCCTATAAGTGTGAAAAATGTTATTTATGCATAAGAAAAAAATTATTTATGCAGAAGTTCAAGGCTGTGAAGTTAACCGCATTGTACAATAACTTTTTACTATATGGGCGCAAAATTTAGCTTAAACGGTGTAAAACAGCACAATAGTGCAAGAAAAGATTAATTTATTCCTAAGGCTATGAAGTTAACCTTATCGATGTAATTTCCTATGTGGGTCTAAAATGTTATTTTAGCGGTGCGAAGCGGCGCATAATTGGCAACTAATTACTGCATAAGAAAAAATTGATTTATAAGTATAATTTTACAACAACTTCTTCCCTATATTCGCGTGACATTTTACTTTAAGGGCGCAGAACAGTGCATTATGGGCGCATAATTACCGCGTAAGAAAAGATTAATTTATTCATAAGGTTATGAAGTTAGCCTTGTCGCTGTAATTTTTAGAGTAACTTATTTCCTGTGACGCATGATTGGCGCCTAACTACTGCATAAGAAAAATTGATGTATGCAGAAATTCATGGTTGTGAAGTTAGCCGTGTACTATAACTTATTATAAGTTTTTGTTATGAACGAATAAGTTCAAAAGTAAATATGTAATTAAAAATTATTATTAATTTTATTATATACATAAATAAAAAGTTTACCTCGAGTAGGATTTGAACCTACGACCTGTACTTTGCTAGAGTACTCTATCACCAGACCCAAGCTTTATTGGCAGCTTGGGTCTGGTACACCAGACCCAAGCTTTATTGGCAAATTTCACTTCGCCTGGGCAATTGTTAACACTAATCTTTTGGAGGTCGACACAGTGACCCAGTTTCTGTGTCTGTCTTTATCACTTTGCGGAAGGTTAATACAAGGAAACCTTTTTTTGAAATCTCTCTCTCTCTCTCTCTTATGGTACTATACATTAGTTTTCGCCCCTTACGTAATTCGAAGGTTTGTTGTTCTGGTAGACGTGCAGCAAATCGATAAACACCTTTATGACTATTGTTAGGTTTATATCTCAAAACTTGAGAAATATGATAAATTTTATTCAAAACCAAAACCAAACGGTTATTTACGTATTCAATGCCAACCCTAGTAAACTTAGTTTCTGGGTATGAAAGTAGTAATACAAACCTCTTGACTTACACAGCCTCTATGAAGACTTTCCTTTAGTTAAGATACGAGTCACCTGTGTGTTACGAACTTTTACGAATATTCTACAATTATATATACAATTAATCATAATACACGAATAAATCGATATGTAATTTGGATAAATTACACACAATAAGAATTAATAATTATAAATTATTACCAAGTATAATCATAAAATTTGGATATCAATTAATGCGTTTTGATTGAATTTCAATACAATTGAGGATACTCGTTATCATTTGCTAAACATTTACAATTATGAAATAAACTATTTTGAATTTAGAGTACCTGTAGGTAATTAGCGCAAAAAAAACTAATTCTTAGTATCAAACTAAACCACTATTTACACATTTTACATTTAATAATGAAATAATTAAAGATAATTTATGGAAATTTGCCATTTACTCCACATACCTACAAAAAAAAAATTGTTGCAATAAAATTAGTTTTATATAATTTTTGATTAACTTAGCATTTCAAATCACTCTATTAACTGTAACTAGATAAAGTATTCAGTTACAAATTACTAAACCCTGTGCAATTATACAAATTATGGACAAAACTGCAGGTAATTACAATTAGTTTAATTGGCGCTGAGCGAAAGGTATAATAGCATTGAAATCTGGTATTATTTGTAATTGGCGTTGTTTTTATGTTACATCAGGTTTTTCTTTATTACTGTATATTTTGAGGAATTTGTGGATTCGTCATATTTTTGATGTATAGTTTAACATTAATTTGCGACATTTGTTAATACATTATATCATTCCTGGTCTTAAACATTTTTCCAATATATTGTTTAACGATTTTTTGCATTTCCATTTGCATTGTCACCATATGGTACATAGTAATAGGAGTAGCATTTTTTTGAACGGGTAAAAGATTTAAATAACGTGATAGTACAAGATCCGGCCGCTGATTTCAGCATACAGTGTGTCCGAGATTCAGCATACATGTATTGCTATATTCGTTAATATTGAAGATAGAATGTCGGTTAAATGGGGAAAGTTTTAGAGAATTTTATGGTTATCATCATGGTAAAGTCAGATTTGAAGTAACTTTTTTTGTTTTTGAAATAATTGAAGAAAACAAAAATTGTGCATTTTCTACTACCCCCTGTAGCTCTTTTATTTGAAGTCTGACAATATTTTGATTTGTACATTATTATGACACTTTTAAAAGACAATTTTAAAAAAAGTACCAAAATTTTTCTACAGTCATTTGTTTCTGAAATACATACACTAACTATTGTTTTTCATATGGACGCCATCTTGGATTTTTACATTATCTAATAGTATTTTTTATCACCTTTTCAGCGATGTATCACATGATACGAGAATTTACTTCCAACTATCAAAAATTTAAAAAATATAAAATTGAAATAGTAGGCCTTGAGAAGGCATGGATTAATAAATGAAAAATTTATACAATTAGATTCCTAATTATTGTAATTTCTAATAACTAAAATAAAAACAAAACCGATAATAGTAACTATCATAAAACATGCTCGATATGTCCCCCTCTACACTCCACACATTTTCTACATTTTCATATCATGTAACACATTGTAGAAGAGGTGTTAAAATCCACTATTCAATAATATAAAAATCTAAATAGCGTCCAAAAACAAAAGTTAGAAATGTATTAAATTTTGTAAGTAAAAACAGATAAATTAGCAAGAGTTTAAATTTTTGATAGTTCTCGTATCATGTAATACATCGCTGAAAAGGTGATAAAAAATACTATTCGATAATGTAAAAATCCAAGATGGCGTCCATATGAAAAACAATAGTTAGTGTATGTATTTCAAAAACAAATGACTGTAGATAAATTTTGGTAATTTTTTTAAAATTGTCTTTTAAAAGTGTCATAATAATGTACAAATCAAAATGTTGTCAGTCTTCAAATAAAAGAGCTACAGGGGGTAGTAGAAAATGCACAATTTTTGTTTTCTTCAATTATTTCAAAAACAAAAAAAGTTACTTCAAATCTGACTTTACCATGATGATAGCCATAAAATTCTTTAAAACTTTCCCCATTTAACCGACATTCTATCTTCAATATTAACGAATATAGCAATACATGCATGCTGAATCTCGGACACACTGTATATGTTTTTTTAAATGAAACTTGATTTAAATGAATGGTTAATGATAATGTTATACATACTGTCGGATACCCTAGGAAAAATTATCATTAAAATTATCTTTAATGAAATATATAATAAATGAATTTATCTTAATAAACTACAGCATATACCTTTTAAGTGAATTAAATGCCATTTGAAAGAAAAT
Organism: Vesta saturnalis; assembly: GCA_036346205.1. NCBI lineage: Eukaryota > Metazoa > Arthropoda > Insecta > Coleoptera > Lampyridae > Vesta > Vesta saturnalis. Next base: position 1,112,822 of record JARFJB010001819.1, on the reverse strand, counting down.
GATGTGTAGAATTTTAAAAAAATGGTTGCCAGATCTCAGTCATCCGCAACCTTCAAGTAGACATATCTAACAAGTCATAACTGAAAATGCTTCGATATATTTTTATTAATTCGATGTGGTTAAAGCGTAGATGTCTTACTGAATAACTAGATAGCCAGAGCATATTATGAGCTGCGCGTTTAAAATACGAGATAAATTGAACATTTCCATAAGGTCGAAAATGGTCGAGGGTATTCGGACATGCGCAGTCGTATAATTAGAATTGCCAAGTTCAATTTTTGATATCAATTGTAATTGTCAAAAAGCGTTTCTCTAACCTCGGTTGTTCGCGCTTTTCGGGTTTAGGGTAAAGTGGGGGAATACCGGCCGTAGGGTAATACCGGCCATCAAGTTTCTCCCACCCTAATAAGAATTCTGGAGCTGCTGCCATTTGCTGATCAAGCATTTAAACGAACCTAACATTTAGTATTGTTTAGGCAGTGCGATAGGCAAGTGTATGCTTTTTGTGAAGAATTTTTCGTAAGAGCACGTGTTACTATAAGAAAGGTGTGTGTTTAAGACTGCGTATTTCAATAACGGTAAGTCGTAGAGATATTTTGTATGGGTGCAAAAGAACGAAATGTTATTGTTTTTCACTGAGTTTACTCAGAAACCACGTAAGATTAGGCATTTTTAAATAATTTATTGATATTTAGATTATTGTTTCGGAGGTAATTGCGACCATCATTGTGTGGGTAAAACCGGCACGGCCGATATTACCCCAAAAAATATTGTTTAAAATTTTCGTGCGTTTTCAGATGCCGCGAAAATCTCATAGAGCTTGTTGGTCTTCCGAGACAGTACAGGCAGCTCTTGAAGCAATAGAATATGGGCGCTATATTCGGAAAGTTTCAAGAACTTTTGCAATTCCAAGAGCTACTCTTCAAGATTATCGTAAGAACAGCAGAGTATCGAAATTAGGACGACGACCAGTCATTACTGAAAAACAGGAGCGTGAATTATCGGAGCATATAATTAATCTTTCTAAACTTTTGTTTGGTATTACATCAGCACAGATTCAGCAGAGCACCTACACTTTTTCCAAATTAAATTATTTGGAAAATAGGTTCAATGAGGAAAAAATGTCAGCTGGTCGTCACTGGCTAGACGGATTTCTACGACGCAATCTACAAGTTAGACTAAGGAAACCCGAATCAACGAGCATTCATCGTGTGAATGCTTTCAACAAAGAATAAATGGGAATTTTTTTTGCAAACCTCATGGAAAAATACAAATTTTCTCCAACGCAAATATTTAATGTTGACGAGACCGGTATTACACCAGTTCAGCGTCCTAACAAAATTTACACTGAAAAAGGTCAAAAAAGAGTGGGCCCCTTAACAAGTTGGGAGAAGGGAAAAACCACTACTGTTTTGTGTTCATTTAGCGCAGCTAGAACTTACGTTCCTCCTATGTTCGTTTATGCCAGGAAACGAATGGCTGATCATGTGAAAAATAACGGACCTCCAGGCGCTATTTATCACTGCTCAGATAATGGTTGGATTACCGAATATTTGTTCATTGAATGGTTAAATCACTTCAAGCGTTGTGTTAAAAATTCTAAAGAAGATCCAGTTCTGTTGTTATTAAACAACCACTCTAGTCATTGCTCGTTAAAAGTTTACAATTTATGCAAAGAAAGCGGAATTATTGTGCTGATGATTCCTCCCCATACGTCGCACAGAGTTCAGCCACTTGATGTTACTTTTTATGGTCCGTTGAAGATAGCATATAAATCAGAATGCGATAAGTATATGAGGAATCATCCGGGCGAAAAAATTACGCCCAACATCGTTGCTGCTTTATTCAACAAAGCTTTCGGAAGGGTGGCAACTGTAGAAAAAGCTATTAAAGGTTTTGAAGTAACGGGAATATTCCCTGTCAATCCTGATGTTTTCAATGCAGAAGATTTTGCCCCCGCTGAAAACTTAAAACCTGCAAACTTGAATGAGTTTATTCCTAGAAATGAACAAACAGAAAAGAATGGAAAAGAGGGCAGGGAAGAAGATGTAGGACAACAACGAACCGAAGAGACACTGACGAAAATGAAACAAAACAGAACATATCGTTTAGGGAAATAATACGTGTTCCCGGATATTCTGGAACTAATAATTAAAAAGAAATAAAAGGTGCGAAAAAGCAACACTCCCAAATATTTACATCGACGCCAATGGAAGAAATGTTGGAAGGAAAAGCCAAAAAGAGAACGCTGCAGAAGGCAAATGATGGTCATTCAAAAGTAAAAAAAACAGGTTTTCGGTAGCTTTGATGACACCAACGCTTTTGTGAATAAAGATACCAATATTTCCATGCAACAGAAACCAGAACTAAGAAAGAAAACTAAGGTAACCTACAATAACTGTGAAGATGAAGAAGAAAAGTCCGACGTCGAAATTACTGAGGACATTTGCTCTATTTGCGGAGAATTTGGAAAAAACCGGGAACTTTGGCTGAGATGTGTGAGCTGTTCTGGATGGGCTCAAAGTGATTGCACAAGTGGAAAAAGAAAGAAAAGCTATGTGTGCGATTTCTGCATGTGAACATGTTGGATAATGGTGGCCGCTATTACCTCCAAGATGGTGGGTAATTCCGGCCACTCATATATTTTCAAAAAGGCTTGAAATTTTGTAACCTTATTTTGTAACTTATAATAAATAAGTATTTTGCTTTCGAACCTGATATCTTTCATTTAGACTGACTAATCTCCTTTTACATTTTAAAAATCTCTGAGACATTCAAGATTTGCTTTAGGGGGCCAGTATTCCCCCACTTTACCCTACTATTAGCAGAAGTGAAATATGAGAAGCTGTATAGTGCCTTTTTGTCAAAATGACATCAAAAAATTAGAAGAAAATCTACAATTTTTCAAGTGAGGTCAAAAATAATTATATAATTACAAGTACTTGCCTTCTTGCACACACGATGGTTTATGTTTACACAGTACAATATTCACTAGTGCAAGATTCCTAATACCCCCATGCGCAGTTTCAATTTGGATCATACATGGATTGTTTATCTAGTTATTAACACATTGCGTGCTACGCTGTGATTACGAAAATAACCCCAGAAGCCAAGTTATTTTTTTGTAATTTTTGTATGTATTATGTAGAATAAAGGCTTTTCTGACATTATCTTGTTCTTTATTGTAGTTTGTAGTCTTTCTCTTTCACTTTTTTTGTGTGAATCATATATGAGCGACATGGCCCTGCCCAAAAAAGGTGTGATATTTACGCCTGTGGCCACGTCTCTCAAATATGATCGACGCATGTTTTTCACAGTTTTCTCTTTTGTTATAGGGCTGAGGATTCAAAATTCAACTGGCTATTAAAAATAATGTCTAAACGTCGTCGAGTGTTAACACAGGCTGAATTGGCGGAACAAAATCGATGTTGACAGCGAGATTGACTTTGATTCGGGTGACTCTATCAACGATCCGAATTTTGGTCATGACACCGCAGCTCCTCAATTTCAACTTGAGTCATCTGATGAAGAGGATGACGAAGAAGCTCCAAATATTGAAGATATTATTCAAGATTTGATCATGGAAGAAACCTACAATGAAGAGAATGACCAAAATGAAGGAGATGACGAAATACCAATTTCGTCTGAGTGGACCGAATATGTTGGACGACACAAGAGCTTTCAGTTTACGGGTCTTAGTGGCCTGCAACAAGATTTATCTCACGAGCTTACTGCGCTTCAGGCATTTTTCCATATCGTGGATGCTGAGATCATAAACCTGCTTGTCACTGAAACAGATTCGCGGAACAAACCTTAGCATCGAAAGATGTGAAACGATTTGCCCGCATAAAAAATGGACACAGACAAATCAAGAGGAAATAAAAAAGTTCTTGGGATTGACACTGTGGATGGGATTGGTTCGACTGAGCGCATTACCTGATTATTGGGCGACCAAGGGTATTTATCGTCTAGATATTCCGAAAGCAACTATGTCTCGGAACAAATATCAATTGCTGCTAAGTCTCCTGCATTTTAACAACAGCGAAACAATCTCACCTCTTACTGACATCCTCCAGAATAAATTCCAGGCTCTATTTATATCCTGGGAAAGAGTTTGTAATAGACGAAACTTTAATACCATGGAGGGTTCCCCTCATTTTCAGGCAATATATACCAAACAAGGCCCACAAGTATGGTATTAAGCTATTCAAACTATGTTCAGTCGATGGTTATACATGGGCACTGGAAGTATACGCTGGAAAGTCATCTACAGGAGAAATGTGTGTTTGAGGTTGTGCGAGAAGCTCCTCTATCAAGGACGAACTATGTACATTGATAATTTCTACACGAGCTATGATTTAGCTAAAACAATGCTTGGCAAGCTAACACATGTTGTTGGAACCCTACGAGCCAATAAGAAAGATATTCCAAAAGATGTTCTTCAAGCAAAGCTAAAAAGAGGAGAGTTGGTGTCCCGCGAAGATGGAAAAGAAATAGTAGTGTTAAAATGGAGAGATACGCGAGATGTTAGGTTGCTTTCAACAAAGCACGCAACAATTTTGGTGCCGGTTCACCCTAGGATTGCTGAAGATGATTCGCCTATTGAGACCCAGGAGTCTAACAACTCTCGTGATCCACCGAATGCCGTAGCTAGTACCTCCAGTGCTATCAATGTGCTACCATCAACTAGTAGTAGCAATTTTCCCCAAGATCCCCCAGGCTCTTCCAATAACATAGCAGAGACAGTCCCAGGAAGAAGTAAAAGAAAATCAAGAAAACCAGAAATGAAACCAGCTGCAATTCTGGCATACAATAAAGGCAACGCTGGAATCGATTTGTCCGACCAAATGGTATCTTACGCCAATACACTTCGAAAGGGTGTAAAATGGTATAAGAAGTTAGGAATAGAATTGCTTCTGGGAATAACGATATTAAATTCATGGGCCCTATACAAATTGGTCAATAAAAAGAAAATACAAATTCGTGTTAATCGTGACATTTTAGCTGCAGCGCTACTTAACCTCGGAAATGACGAAACACAGAAAGAAAAGCCCAAGGAATATTACCATTTACTTGTGAGAACCGGGGAAAATGAAAAAAAACTCCGCCGTAAGTGTTCAGTGTGCTAAGCCAAAATTCAAAAGAAATCGGGACGTAATGTTGCAAAAGCAAAAGCCAAACTAACGTACACTTATTGCGACAAGTGCCAGCGACAGCCGCAAATGTGTATGTCATGTTTCAATGAAAAACATTAATTTTCCGTATTATTTACTTTTTATTTTTTCCTATGTTCTTAAATTAAAAAATATGTATCTTGTGTGTCATAATAATGGCCAAATATTATAGTTTGAATGTATTAATAAAACAACTGAAATTTCTGAACACTCAGTATAGTATTTTTCGCAACTAAATTGGCAAATAAATCAAAGAAACAGTCCGTTTTCGAAATCCTGAAGCAGTTTTGACAAAATTAGTTTCGTTTGGTAACAATTAATTTTTTTATAAAACCTTGCAATTTAAGAAAAATCAAAACGCTCTGTATTTAGGTATAGGGAGGCCTAACGAAAGTCTATCTTATTTTTCATACTTAATTCAAAGATGTGATAAAATATAGGGCTCTCCATTTCAAAAACATAACTTTGATATGCCACTTTTTTTTGTAGCACCCTGTATATTTGAAATTATTTTAAAAATGTAGCCTTAGTGGACCTACACAATGTCCCTGCAACAAAACACAATGCCCCTGCAACAAAAATAAAAAATTATATCCAGTTTTCTCATAAAACTCGTCAGTCGTGACACCCTATATATATATATATATATATATATATATATATATATATATATATATATATATATATATATATAAAAGGAGTCCCGCAAAGAATGGGCCATGGTTCAAAGGTAGTTTCCTTGGGTTAAAATAACCCCATTTAGGCCAATTCTACTTCCTTAAAAAGTTATGACCTTTCAAAGATGCATTTTTTATTTTACTTTTTTTGGATAGCTGTCTCATTTTTCGAGATATCTTGTCTAAAATTGGTACAGGGGAGTTTTTCGGGTAGATAAACATTAATATCTATTTACTTTCAACGTAAAAGATAGAGGGCGTGACCAACACCTTATTCATGTTTCTGGTTTCCGTTGTATTTTTTTGTGGATGAAGCTTTTGAAATACTTGTTAACATTTCTGAAAGGTCATTTTATTTTCTTTAAAAAAGGAACTCTGATTTTATATCGCTAAATGGTCCCACTTTAGTGGAAAATGCGCTTAAAGTGAACTCTATGGAACTTGTTTAAGTATTAGGTTTCCGTTTTAAAAATGCCGCGACATAATTTGTTCTCAAATAGTGATATGAGTAATATAGTGGCAATTTACGCTCAACAAAATTTCAATAAACGTGCTGCTGCCAGAAGTTACGGAAATATTTTTCCAAATCGTAGACAACCAGAAAATTATTTTCAAGATTGAAGGAAACAAGTAGCTTTCGTCCTCGCCAGCATTCTGGACGGCCTATAGTGCGTACCGTCTAACAAGAAGGAGAGGTCTTAGATGTAGTGGAAATTGATTCGTCCATTAGCATTCGGAGATTATCTGCAAATACTGGGTTATCTCGCCGAGCAATATCAACTGTTTTGCATGAGCAGCAACTACACCCGTATCATTACACACTAGTCAAAAATTTATTGCCAGATGATTTCTTGGCATTATCAATGTGACCAATGTTTTATAAATAATATTTTGTTTACGGATGGGGCAACCGCTACCATAAAAGGGGTATTTAACAGCAGAAATTGCCATATCTGGTCTGACGAATACCCAAACACCATTTTCAACATGAATTTAAAATTAACATTTGATTTAGGATAGTGAATGATTCAGCATTACTTGTTTAACCTGCTGGAGGTAGTTCCTTTAAACGTTCGTCGTGAGATGTGGTTTCTTCAAGACGGCGCCCCTGCCCATTATCCTATCGCGGCGCAAAATCACTTAAATAATGTATTCCCACAACGTTGGATTGAAAGAGGAAGTGAAAGCGTTGGGCTCCACGAAGTCCTGATTTAAATCCAATGGATATTTCCTTCTGGGGCTACATAAAAACTAGTATATCCTACTGTTGTGATTAATACAAGAGCTGAACTATATCAAAAAATTGTTGTAGCTGAAAATGCAATTAGAAATCTGCATCCATCGTTTTTTGCAGTAAGAAGAAATGTTTTGAAAAGATGTCAAAGATGCATGGGTGCGAATGGCGGACATTTTGAGAATACCATTCATCATAATACCCGTTCAATGTTTTATAGTTTTTTAGTTGTTTGTAAATATGCCAGTGAAATATGTACATTCTTCAGGGTTCACTTTAAGTGCATTTTCTTCTATAGCGGAACCATTTAGCGATATACAATAAGAGTGCCTTTTTTAAAGAAAATAAAGTGACTTTATCTAAAAAAATACAGCGGAAACCAGAAACATGAGTAAGGTGTTGTGGCGCCCTCTATCTTTTACGTTGAAAGTAAATAGATATTCATATTTATCTACCCGAAGAACTCCCCTGTATTAAGTTTAAACAAGATATCTTGAAAAATGCGACAGCTATCGGAAAAAAGTGAAGTAAAAAATGCATTCTTGAAAGGTCATAGCTCTTTAAGGTAAGTTGACCTAAATGGGGTTATTTTAACCCAAGGAAACTATCTGTGAACCATGGCCCATTCTTAATGGGACAATATATATATATATATATATATATATATATATATATATATATATATATATATATATATATATATATATATATATATATATATATATATATATATATATATATATATATATATATATATATAATATGAAGGTAAAAATAGAGAAATATAAAACATCAAAAAAGAAACAAGTGTTACAGTCAATAAATTTAAACTAGTAATTATAGGGCTACTGCCCCATTTAGTTAATCATATATAAGGAAATGAACGTTGTTAACTAAATAGCGCGCCTGCTAGTACCCAATATTATATTTATGATATGAATGTTAAATATGCCTAGCTTACGAATAAAATTATGAAAAGTCACGTACATGACTTCCTTTTTAGGAAAAAGAATGATAAGAAATCAGTATATGCGTTATATGTAATGTGTAAGTTGTGGTGGTTAATAAAATCTGAGTAGAAATGCTGTTCATTGTGTTTTATTTATTTTATTACTTGTGATAGTGTTTTCCTGGGCATTATTCTTATTTGTTACAAGTCAGAAGCGGAATTACCTGAGTGACGTTTAATATTTCTGCGTATTTAGTGCATGTATATTTGTGTAAATATGGGCCGCTCATCAAAAACAAACCGTGCAGGTAAAAAGCAAAAGCGTCGGTGTAGTTCGTCATCGAGTTCATCAAGTTCGACGTCTTCTGATGATGCGCGGCGGCAAGTGAAAAGGTTAAAAAGGCGCCTCGCGAAAATAGAAAACTGTGCATCGAAATTCCGTGTGTCTATTTGTGATGAAACGCTCCTGCCTACATTTGATCCCCAAAAGATGAATTGTCCATTGAAGCATGGGTATCCCGCGTAGACGATATTGCAGGTACTTATGATAAAATGGGGGCAAAAATTGTTGCGAATCGACTTCGCGGAATGGTCAGACCCTGGTATGATAGCCAACAATATTTAAATCTGGAATGGCGGTGTCTCAGAGAGGATTTGACTTAGCAATTTCGTAAACCACGTCCCTGAACCGTATCTTGTTGACGCTGTAATTGGTGGAATGCCGAACGAGAATATTGCTAGGTCAGCTAGATCATCCAATTTCCAAGAGACTAACGAATTGTATGCTTTCTTGAGTACGTTGGGATGTGTCCGAGATCGGAGGGCTGGTTAAACCTTGGTAAAATTTAAGAAACATCCTACAGGCGTATTATCCAATTGTCCTACTGTGAGCGGGATATTTAAATAGAATATTAGTTGTTTTAACTGTAACTTACCCACTTCGCGAGTGAGTGTCCCAGCCACATCTCAAAAACTTACATAACTGGACCATCATGTCCGTGTGGCGACAACTACATCACTGAAACTTACATAACTAGACAATCATGTCCGTGTTGCGACAACCACATCTCAAAAACTTACATAACTGGACAATCATGTCGGTGTGGCTACAACCACATCTCAAAAACTATGCTACACTAACAAAAACTGTAGAGTACACTGGTGGCTACTACTATTTACACCTGGCCCGAGGACCAGGGCCATAAATAACTTCTCTACTGTTTTTACAGTTTGTGATGTCCCTCACGTAAATCTTCTTATCTGTCATTAAACATGACGGATGCTACCTTAAACGGCCCCCTATACTTCGGTAAAAGCTTCTTACTTGATCCAGCATTTGTCGAGCTGGTGATTTGTGCTAGTACCAGATCACTTCTACTATACTTATCGGCCTCTCTTCGTCATTTGTCGTAATACTCATTCCGGTAAGCTTGGTCTGCGGTGATATACCTCTTCATTTTGTGCCTCACCTCAGACAAGTCAAGACTTCCCATCCCCGTGTCAACTTCTGCCAATAAAGGTGGTTTTGCCATAGGTCTTGGTTGGTACCCCATCAAAGCTTCGGACGATGTCTGGTTGATACCTTTATTAAAGGCAGTATTTATCGCGCTCTGCACTTCTTTAACATACCGGTCTCACTGTATACGTTCGGTATCAGCATTCAGGGTAGCTAACGCATTAAGTATCGTTCGGTTATACCTTCCGCACTGTCCGTTTGCGCGTGGGGTAAAAACAGCGTTAAGCACATGATTTATGTTGTACGTTTCACAAAACAGTTTAAACCAGTATGCAATAAAAGCACTTCCTCGGTAGCTTTGATACGGGTCGGCACTCCTAACAAACACATGATCTGTTGCAGCGCTAATACTACCGGTTGAGTCTTTTGCGACTTCACCGCTTCGATGATCACAAACTTCGTAAAGGCGCCCACTAACACGAACAAAAATCTATTCCCTCGGGCACTGGTCTCGAAGGGTCCCACATGGTCTACATGGACCAGGTACGTCCAGTTTCTCAATGGGATGCAGCTTCCCTTGCTTCTTACCAGAGCACTTCTTGTAATATGAGCAATTTAAACACGCACGAACGTACTTCGTTACAAAACGGCGCATATTCGCAAACCAACAATACCTCTGCATTCTCTTTATCGTGCTTTCAATGACCTGCTTGATCATGACACAGTCGGCACACTTGCCATCTCACATTTCTAGGAACCACCCAGGCACTTTTACCGTTTTATAAACTCGTTCATTCTTTAACTCGTAGTAATCAAAATACCCTTTTTGTCTCTTTCGTTTTCTCCTTACTGCTCAAAATGGTCCGAATTCAAGCTATTTGCTCGTCCTGCAGCTGAGCTGCTAATATCCAATCGCCTTCAGTCACGTCGGCTTGGTTAATCTCCGGTAAGTCGACCGGTTACCTACTCAATGTGTCAACATGAGACACAATCTCAAAATTAAATACTTATACTTCGAGCCACCATCGCGCTACTCGTGGTATCAAGTCGATTTTTGAGAATGCCGTTCTCAAAGCATTGCAATCAGTTACTAGTCGAAATTTTAATCCAACCAAGTATACTCCAAAATGCCGCAAAGCATAAACAACAGCCATTGTCTCCAACTCATAGAATGATAAAATCTTTGTCCCAATGTAGTCTGCTTACTATAGTACGCTACTACGCGTAAAATCTCGTCGTGTTTTTGTAATAAAATTGCATCAAATCCCAGTGAACTGGCATCCGTATGTAATTTGGTGTCTAATTCGGGATTGAAAACCGCCAACACTGGTCTCGTTGTTAACATCTTTTTAACAGATGCTTTTGAATTTGCGTTCCCCAGACCCCCGGTACACTTTCACGCAATAAACAGGTCAGCGGCTCCACCATTCTGATATAATTTTTTAATGACGACGAAAATACCCCGATAACCCTAGAAATTGTCATACCTCCTTCACTGTCCGAGGTTCTTTCATCTCTAAAACTGACTGCACCTTTCGAGCACCCGGTTTTATTTCTTCGACTGTCGTTTCCCTACCTAAATAGTTTATATTTTGCTGAAAAAATCGACATTTCTCTAATTTCAATGTTAGATGGTTCTTACGCAAAGGTTCCGGTACCTAACGCAATCGGTCCAGTCCCTCGCTAGGATTTGGGCACGGTATGATCACATCATCAATATACGGAAAAGCGATAGAATTTTTCAAAGACCCCAAAACGTTGTTCATAATCCTCTGAAAAACCTCTGCCGCATTTGAAAGACCAAATGGCATTTGTAAAAACCCCAGATGATCATTCGGTGTGACAAAAGCGGTTTTAGGCACTGACTCTTTCCCAACAGGGACTTGGTAGAACCCGGAAGCCAAATCCAGGGTTATAAAACATTGATGACCATCTAACTTGTCTAATTGTTTCTCAATCAGCGGTAGCGGGTACTTGTCATTTACCGTTACTGCATTTAAACGCCTATAATCAACACACATACAGGGTGTTCCAATTTTTTGTAGCAGGACTTTGATAGTCGACAGAGCTTTCAAAATTAAGACAAAAAGTTCATATAAACATAGGTTGCCAAATGCTTAGATTTGGAGATACAGGGTTTCAAAGTTTAAAATAATAAATCCAAATTTAGTACACATATTACACTCCTTAAACTCAATATTAAGAGTAGTTTAAAGTTTATCGATATCTACAAGGTAGTACGTTTTCTAGGGTGATACACCCTTTTCCCCCCGAACTTTTTCATTCGACGCCTCTAACTCTTAAATACCAAAAATTTAGATTGCCCATTTGATTTAGTAACTTTTTTGTCTTCTGCTTTTTTTTCGAAAAATGCATAGTTTTTGAGATAAATTAGCTGTAATCCATGAACAGCTTCCAAATGGTAAGTAAAGAACGTCCAATGCTCCCGCAAAAAATAGTGTGCCATGAAAAGTACAATAAAAAAAAAAGAATCAAATTATGTCAAATCTCACGTTTTATTTTAAATACGACTTGTGCATAAGAAAGAATGTAATTTATTTACATATTTTATTGTGTTCATTTTTATTGCAAAAGTGATCTTTTAAAATGCCATTTTTGTTTTCTAATCAAGAAATAGCGGATATCCATTTTATTTATGGCTTTGTAAATGGAAGTTCAACAGAATCAGCCCGTGAATATAGGCGAAGATTTCCTTTTAAAAGAGCTCCACATCCTTCAGTATTTGTAAGAGTTCACCAACAAATTATAAGTCAGGGGTTAAATAATGTACATGGTCGTCAAAATAATAACCATAGGCAGCAAAGAAATGTTGCACGACGAATTTTGCGTGAATTCGACAGAGATCCCACAACTAGCATTAGAATACTACTAGTCACCGAACATTAAGACGAGATCACCGATCTCCTTACCATCTACAACCTGTTCAAGGACTGCAACCAGTGGATGCAGAACGTAGAGTTACGTATTGTCGATGGATTCTTGCTGAAAATAATAACAATCCAGGTTTTTTAAATATTGTTTTATGGACCGATAAATCCTGCTTCACTCCCCGTGGTGTGGTAAATTTTCACAACCAGCACGTTTGGGCACATGAAAATCCACATGTAGTTCGCCCGAGACATTTCCAACAAGAATTTAGTGTGAACGTCTGGATAGGTATTTACAATAATCACCTTTTTGGGCCCTACTTTTTATCACCTCGGATGAATGCTGCGGCTTTCTTGGAATTCTTAAAGAATGAACATGGGAATATGTGGGAATATATTCCCTTAAGTTTACGAAGAGCGGCTTGGTTCCAGGTTGATGGTTGTCCAGCTCATTATAGCAGAATCGTTAGAAACTGACTGGACAATTATCCAGGAAGATGAATCGGTCGTGCAGGCCCAGTTCCCTGGCCGCCAAGGTCTCCAGACCTGAATCTCTTAGATGTTTTTGTGTAGGGGCATTTAAAAGAAAGGATATATGCAACTCCTGCGACAACTAGAGATGAACTCATTAATAGGATTAGAGATGCGTGTAATGAAATAAGACAATTTTTAGTTAATATTCCACGTGCAATTATTCGTCGATGTGAATTATGTATGTGAAATTCTTTCCATTTTTTTCCAATAAATACGTTCTTTACTTACCACTTGGAAGCTGTTCATGGATTACAGCTAATTTATCTCAAAAACTATGCATTTTTCAAAAAAAAGCAGAAGACAAAAAAGTTCTTAAATCAAATGGGCAATCTAAATGTTTGGTTTATAAGAGTTAGAGGCGTCGCATGAAAAAGTTCGGGGGGGATAAAGGGTGTCCCACCCCAGAAAATGTACTACCGTGTAGGTATAGATAAACGTTAAACTACTCTTAATTTTGAGTTTAAGAAGTGTAATATGTGTATTAAATTTGGATTTATTTTAAATAATATTTTAAATCGAAGATAAATTAAAAGAACTGAAAAAAAATTAAAACTTTGAAACCCTGTATCTCCAAAACTAAGCGTTTGGCAACCTATGTTTATATGAACTTTTTGTCTTAATTTTGAAAGCTCTATCGACTATTAAAGTCCTGCTACAAAAAAACTGGAACACCCTGTATGATAATCGTCAGTCTTCTTCTTCACTAAAAGAACCGGGCTTGCATAAGGCGACTTAGATGGTCGAACTATACCGTTAGCTAATAGCTCATCAATTAAACCTCGTAAGATCTCTTTTTCTTTCAGCAGCATTCGGTATGGTCTATAGACGATGGGTTCTTCGGTAACACATTTAATGGTTAACCTGGTCGCAGTTGTCTTGTCTAAATCCGCCATCGAATAGGAAATGCAGTCTCGGTATGTACTCAACAATACATTACACTGTTCTTTTAGAGCCGCGACTACATTGTCAAACACGCCCGGAGTTTCCTCACCGCACATGCATTCATGATTTCCGGTCGTGGTGACGATTGCAATTCAGCTAGCTGACGTACAATAACTTTATTCCCGCTTTTCATGAGTATTACATTGGGCGAGTTTATGAAGTTTCCACCCACTATACAGTCTTGTACCAATTTATCATCTCTCATCACAATTAAAGTAATCACAACTGTGGCTTCGTCTACTTGAACCAAAGTTCTAACACTACCAATAGCGGAGACCAAGTTTCCGTCAAAACTGCGTGGTATTTTATTTGAATCAAGATGATACCTGGCTGTGCAAGAAATCTCACAGCAAGCCATTCAAAACTCCGTAAGAGCCTTTGCTGACCGAATAGGACACTGTCAAGGTGCTGAAGGTCTCCAATTTGACCATTTACTATGAATATTTTCTCAATATGAAGCGCTCAATTTTTGTTGTAAATCAAAAGTTCATTAAAATTACCAAATAATATGTATCTTCTTCATTGTATTATTTTAGTTAATATTTAAAAAACGACAAGTCGCATACCTACCAAACCATATATCATTATAATTGGAGAAAACCGGTATATCTGAAAATGCGAAAATATACAGGGTCACCCATTTAAAAAAACCATCGATGACGTCATATCTCGAACATTGGCGTAGCTGCTGCAAATCCTAGTACGCCACTGAATAGATCCTAAAATTTACATTAACTTTTGTGAAGGTCTATTTTTGATACAATCAATATTTTAGCCAGAAATAAGGGTTTTCCACACATTCGCCCAACCCTGTATACGTGCCACCCAAAAACTTAAAAACTATCAAATATTTCAAAAAACTTTATTAAGTGTTTTTGTTCCCATTCGTATTGATAGTACAGACTCAGAGTCAAAACCGTAAAATAATTTAAAAAATAAGTTGCCCTATAAAGGGTTAAATCAGAAAACAACTAATTTGGTACCTACGAATAAACATGAAAATGCAAGAGAAAATAACAAACAAACCTGCGCCTTTAGTTTGACTAATTCAAAAATTGGCAATAATATCCAGAAAATCATTTCCACACAAACTTATAATACAAGTTTACAATGAAATTTTCTTATTGTTTAATATAAACAAATATACATAAAAAATAAAATACATGGAAAGTAAACGAAACTTGTGCAAAAGTAAATAAGGAAACAGAAGCGAAAAATTATGTATTGTTTTTATGGTAATAAACTACAACCTATTGAAGAACTAATTAAAACTGAATGAAATATGGATTAAAATGGTCCATTCACTTACTCTTGACCTTTTCACTGTGAGTATTTTTCGCTGTTTTAGAAAGTGGTTTAGTTAATAACACAGTATAAACTAGCCGTATAAATTTTATTACACTTTGAATATCAATTGTTTGCGTTGAGAACAATTTTAAATATGAAATATGATTCAAATTAGAAATATATGGATGAAAACACTTTCCATTTTCTGAAATCGAATTTCATTAGTGATATTTATCTATGGTTATCCGTAAATAATTACATTATCTAATCTAACTCATTCCAGTATGACATTTAATTGACTAGTACTTTGGTACAAGGTTTTTAATTAACTGACATAAATATGCCTTTTTCTAAATTAAAAAAAGATTTTACAATCGCATTTCACACGGTTACAGAAGTAGGACGAATAGTAGTAAATACTTCAACTATTTGTAATTCCATACTGACCGGTATCACGATAAACTTATTTTAGTTTTTTTTTATGGATTTTGCAAATATCAAACATTTTTGTGAACGGACTTTCGTATTACCTATTAACTTTAAGGTATACAAGTAGGACATATTGCTCAATTTCCATTAAAGTATAAATAAATGTCATAGGTACTGATTTACTGGTTTCTGGAATTGATTAGATTGAAAAATATTTCGATCATTTTCTTGAACTGCCTTAATAGATGCAATACATTTTTTTATCACGATTAAAAAACAGTTTACATTTACATTTACATTTATCTAATAAAAAAATGAAATACATGTAAAGTAACGGTGATTTTAAGATTGAGGAACCATATCGCTACGGCGATATGGTAATTATATCGGGGTATCAAATTTCCCAGATACAACCTCCACTCTAACTTTCGCTTAAAAGCGGTGTATGTGAGTATACCAAGAACCACGTAGGTTGTAAGACGATGTATACTTTGGAACACAGCAAATTCGACGCCATTTGGTTTAAACATTCTGGGCCCCAATTTGTAAAATTCTACTGTTGTTTACATACAATGATAATAACTTCCAAAATATTTTTGATTACCTTAGTCTGAAAATAGACCACATTTATTCTATCTTGCGATATTTCAATTCTGGGAGATTTTAATGTCCACAACTCCATTTGGCTTCAATTTTTATCTACCACTAATCCCGCAGGTCATAGTTCAGAAGCATTTGCTGTATCCTGTGATCTCACACAAATGATTTCCGAACCCACCAGAATCTCTGAGAACCCTAACCATACTCCACATCTCCTTGACCTATTCCTTACATCAAATCCAACAAGAGTCCTTTCCCCACTTGGTCAATCAGACCACTGCCTAATCGAAATAACTTCTTCTGTACCAAATCCCACTGTTATTCGAAAAACAGATAGAACTGTGTGGTGTTTTAAATCAGCTAACTGGAATGAACTGTAAAATTTTTCTGCAACCTTCCCCTGGCGCGAGTATTGCATTTGAACGGTCTTCCTCTTCAAACTTCATGAAGAACGTCTTCATAAGACTCGTTTTTCCAATTCTGAAATAAAAATTCATACTAAAATGCTATTTCTAATAGCACTTTAGAAAGATTGTGTTATGACATGGAAAACGTGGTGGGTACATTTCTACGAATATAGTGTATTAGAAAAGACCTCCTCTAAAATTCCATATATATTTACATGGAATGAAGGAACGGCAGAAAGGCGGTTAAGAAGCGGGGTTATTTTAACAAAAATTGTATTGAAAAATACCTAAAAGAATACATTGAAGATTTGATACTATGATAGTTGCGCAGCTCAAAGTCGCAAGATATAGATTATACTGCTCTGAAAAGCGGTCCTACAAAATCACCTAACGTTAAAAACGCAGCATGAATTTCACTAATTTATACTAAATCAAAAAAAAAATCGTTTAATACATAATATGAAAGGGGAACGTTTCTGGTGAACAAACCGAAACGAGACGACCATTGAGGAAAGAATTAGTTGTTTGAAATATAAATGTCAACAAAATTTATTAAATATGAAAACGCAAAGAATCAACCTGCATAGTTAGCTTTCATCCATAGAAAGTGTCATTTTTAAGACGGTTTAATAATATTTAATCTATTGAATATTAAAAAGAACTACAATGAAGAGTGCTGTCGTCTGCAAAAGAATGGATCGGATTACTGGTTGAGGAAATGTTTACGTATAGCAGGAAAAGTGTGGGAGCTATCACTGATCCTTGGGGTACGTCCGTGTTAATAGTAGTTTCTTTCGAAAAGAAGCCATCGACGACAACACGTATACGTGTTCCATCAAGAAAGCTGGGGATCCAATTGATGAGCGTATCGGATAGGCCAAACGAGGTGAGCTTGGCAAGTAGGTACTTGTGCCAAATCTGGCCAAAAGCCTTTGAAATATCTAAAGCTACTACCACTGTTTCACGGGGTCTTTCTAAGGTGTTATTCCAAAGTTGGGTGACATATGAAAGAAGATCACCTGATGAACGACCAAAGGACATGAGACTAACTCATTGCAGTTATGTTCTTCAAATATTTTTTTGGCCTTAGTGATGACGCTTTTGCAACTATTCCTTGCGGCAATATAGTCGACGTGATTTACGACAGATTTATTTGATTTCCTTTCGGTATAGAGTTTATGTTTTTGCGATAATGCATCAGCGAAAACCCTACTAAACCATGGTTGGGAACGAAAATGACCTACGCGATTATGTTTTTTGAGAATGCATAACTCCATACCCATCAAGATAACTTCAGTTATGGAAAGAGCAATGTTTGAGGAGGAAGACCGTTTAAATGCAATACTCGCGCCAGGGGAAGGTTGCAGAAAAATTTTACAGTTCATTCCAGTTAGCTGATTTAAAACACCACACAGTTCTATCTGTTTTTCGAATAACAGTGGGATTTGGTACAAAAGAAGTTATTTCGATTAGGCAGTGGTCTGATTGACCAAGTGGGGAAAGGACTCTTGTTGGATTTGATGTAAGGAATAGGTCAAGGAGATGTGGAGTATGGTTAGGGTTCTCAGAGATTCTGGTGGGTTCGGAAATCATTTGTGTGAGATCACAGGATACAGCAAATGCTTCTGAACTATGACCTGCGGGATTAGTGGTAGATAAAAATTGAAGCCAAATGGAGTTGTGGACATTAAAATCTCCCAGAATTGAAATATCGCAAGATAGAATAAATGTGGTCTATTTTCACACTAAGGTAATCAAAAATATTTTGGAAGTTATTATCATTGTATGTAAACAACAGTAGAATTTTACAAATTGGGGCCCAGAATGTTTAAACCAAATGGCGTCGAATTTGTTGTGTTCCAAAGTATACATCCTCTTACAACCTACGTGGTTCTTGGTATACTCACATACACCGCTTTTAAGCGAAAGTTAAAGTGGAGGTTGTATCTGGGAAATTTCAGGTCAGGCGAATCTATGCTTCATGGAGAGACTTGTGTTTCTGATAGAAACAGTGTTGCCTTGTGTCCGCCAAGAAAGATCGATCATTTCCTGTTGTAAATATGAATGGCTTAGGTCTCCAGTTTTCAAACTCTATTTCTATGTTAGTAATGTCCGTATCATCGAACCTTTCATGGCTTGACCACATTTTCTCAGCCAGCAAAATATAAACATAAACTGGGCTTTCTATACAGATCTAAACAGTACTTCACGTCCCAACAACTCCTTTTACTGTATACGGCTCAAATTCGATCTCATCTGGAATTCAATTCCTATCTCTGGGTCTGTGCTCCCAATACACCCTTGATATGGTAAACCGCATCCAAAAGATAACAATATAAATGACCCGTCGCTAACTTCTGACCTGCAGTCTCTTAAGCATAGAAGACTAGTTTCAGCTCTTTCCTTGTTCTATCGCTATTACAATGCAACTGTGCCTACGAAATACACACCTTTGCAGGCCACCTTGGCCAGGAAAACTCGATTTGCCCATTCACGCCATAATTATGCACTCAAACTTCAATCTTGTCACACTAAACGGGCGCAATCTACATTTTTCCACACGGCTACTAAATTGTGGTATGGGTATGGGTAGTAGTTCCTGTTTTCCTCCAAACTTTGATTTAAGTAAATTTAGGGTAGCCGTTCATAAATATTTCTTGGCAATCTGACAATATCCCTAAACCCCTCCCAGTGTTGATGTGCTTTAGCACGTTATACCAATCTTGGCCTGATCAGGAATACTATTATTTTAAAAAAACTATAAATAAGAAATAAGATCATAACTGATTTTACCGAAATATTATAAAATAGTGTAAATACAATGCGATCAATAAAGAAAGGGGACGTCGCTCCTATGAAATACGTCGTTAATAACCACTTGCCGCAACATATGCAACATATGTGATAGTGCGCCCATACTAAATATAACTTCAAAGTTGACATTTGACGTTTAATGTTTATTAGCGGAATGGAAGGGAGCGCCGCTCCTATGAAACATGTCGTTAGTAACCATTTGCGTATGATAGTACAGCAATAATAAATATGATATATTTGTAGTGTTACCCCCAACTGTTAATTGTTAGTAACAGTTTGTGAAATAAATTAAATCTCGTTTCAATTTGCTTTTTGTTCGTTGCGTATAATTTCGAATAATTTGGGCACTCCTATACATTAAATGTTAAATGTCAATTTTGAAGTTATATTGAGTATGGGCAAGTTTCATAGGAGCGGCACGGCCTGTTTCTGTTGATTGCACAGTATAAATCATTATGAGAATTGCTTGTATAATATGTAGTATATTAAAAAACAAGTTTCATAAGACCAGTCTGGAAGCACGGATTCAAGCTTAAAAAAACGAGTTTTTTATAGGATGAGTGCTTCAAGGAAACACGTTTTATGCTGTTTTGTAATTTGCCCTTTTTGCGCCGTTTTCAATCAAAAATTTTTACTTTAATTGATTTAGGGATTTTTGTGGCGATTGGTAATGTCTTAATTTTAAGAGTAAAAATTTGATCTAGTCGTCTTTTGCTTTATCCAAATTCTGTCAAAACACGAAAATGGAAGAAAACCAAAATAATCTTGCATGTAAGCTTCCTGAGATACGTGAAATTGACAAAAATATGGTCGCGAATTTGCTCACATCCAAGTTTTCCACTGGACGCATCCTGTTTTTGACACATTTTGTAAGAGTAACATAACATAATTCCGGATCAAGCTTTGCCAACATAAAAATTTTCGTAAAATGTTCTATGAATTAATGGCTATAATGACATCGGAGACGATGACGTCGCGTTTCTTAATATGTCTATTAAAGAATCAAAATGGAAACAAATTCCAAAAACATATTTAGTAAAACCATAAAACCTACACGCGGCACATAGACACCTTACTTTGTGTTGCGACTAAAGCGATGTATTAAAATTTATACACAGTATGTAATGTAGTACGACGTTATAATAAATGTGCGTTCAAACAAAATTGTGTACCTAAGAAATTTATTTTGAAAATTACACTTTAACTATTACCTCCTAAATCTTATAAAATATGCAATGTCCTAAAACCAAAACAACCAAAATATGCAAATTAAAAGAATTTATAATCTGAAAAGTGAAATCTAAATGATTTCCTGCCGTTTAAACACTAGATCAATTTATCTCCGATATGGAAGAAAATTTTATTCAGTTGAGTAGTAGTAATGGTTCTGGTCTGAACTTTTGCCTGGGTGTTCTCACGAGATTTATCTTCTTGCAGGATTTTCAAAACCGAGATTTTGTTGAGGTAGCTTGTAAGATTTAATAGTGTTATTTTGTTGAGGTGTCTTGGAAGATTTAAATAGTGTGATTTTATTAAGGGGTGCTTGGAAGATTTAATAGTGTGAATAGTGTCCTTTGTTTAAGGTACATCTAGAGTTAAATGTCGAGCAGTACTAAATTTTACTGCCCATTCAAGTTCATTTATTAAAACAACGTTTCAACCACTATTGCAAACGAAGGAAACAATTTGGATCTTCAAAAAATATTTGAGTTTAGTCTATGGCTCTAGATTAGGAAATGACCATTACGTTTGCATTTTCTCACAAATCAACATACCAAAAATTGGTTTAATTTCAAATTTAATTTTTTTGTAAAATTGTTTGGTATCTTTGGAGTAGGGTGGAACAAGATATTGATTCCAGATGCAAGGCGCTTTAAACCAAAAGGTACACGGAAACAAGACGGCGAAAAGCCAAAAAGGCATTCAGGAGCACGATGGTGGAGCATGGAAACAAGAAATATTCGAGTTTAGTCTATAACTCTAGATTGGGAAAATAACTATTACATTTTCATTTTCTCACAAATGAACATTACAAAAAAATGGTTTATTAAATTTAATTTTTTTGTAAAATTGATTGGTATCATTGGGGTGGGCTGTAAAAAGATGTTGATTGCAGATGCAAGGGCCTTAGGCCAAAAAAGTATACGGAAACAAGATGGCGAAAGGCCAAAAAGGCATTCAGAAACGCGATGGCGGAACACCGAAACAAGATGGCAGAAAACCAAAAAAGTCACTCGAATGCAAGGGCGAAAAGAGAAGTTGAAAAAGAGAATGAAAAATTCCTTGCAAAAGAAGACAATTTTGGACCGTAAGTCAAAAAGGTGCACGGAAACAAGATGGCGGAAGAGGCACGCACAATGGTAAACCAGACGGCAGAAAGCCAAAAAAGTAAATGGAAACAAGATATAGAAGCTACTTTATGATATGCAACTCACAGAGGAGATGAAAGAGAGGATGAAACAAATATTGGTTAAAAATCTCGTCCAAAAAGTTGGCAAGGGGTAGAAAAGGGGGTTAAAAAGCCAAAAAAGAAGCCAAATTCTTTAAATTTAAAGGTGCCATTACAGATCAAGTAAGAGTATCATTAAGTTTCACTAAGTTTACAGGTCATTAAAAAGGATTTAAAAAGGATCAAGTAACATACCCCTATTTTATGCTTATTTACGGCAAAACAAATTCCTACGGTAGAATTTAAGTGTTATAGTTTATTTGCTGCTGACTGTCAGATATGGAATTATCCCCTACAAGCCCCTGACCAATTTGTGTTTTCTTTTCGTCATAGTAAACCGAAAAAATCTAAGCTTGTGTTAAAGAGAAATGTAAATAATGCGACGATTAGTTAAATACCGACCGTTCGTAGTGTTCTGCAAAAATCAACCGGAATACTTTAGTAAATAGTTTCGACAGTGAATCATTTTCCCTTGAAGTCGGAACTAAGTTGCCGTTTAATTTGAGCAGTAGTTCGCAAACATTTATTCATACGTATAACGTTGGCTCACCCATTCAAATATTTTGTCATCGATTTTAGTTGTTAATAAAAAGTAATAATTATATATTTAGATTAAAATGTACTTAGAATGTGAAAAATGTAGTTTATTTTCAGGAATACGAGAGGTATAAATTGCAGGTATATAGTAATATTTTATGGTACAAGTTAGAACAAAACGAAATAGAAAATAAAAGTTTCTCAAAATATATAATCTAAATAAGTTTATGCACTTACTCGTATAACAAATTGTATTTACTTTACCTATTACGATTTATAGTAACAGGTAATAATTATTTAACATGCAGACCAAAAATCTATTTATGATATGTAACAATAATTATTAAAAACTCTTGAATATTAAATTTGCTTTATTTGAAACTATACGCAAATATTTAAAATATTTAAAAAAAATTAATTCCAAGTAGGTAACATTAAATTTTAAAGACAACAATTACACCGAAGTATTTAAGCGTAATTATTAGAAGAAACTATTTGAAACACATTAAGTATTGGCTTAATTAACGAAAACTATGCACCGAAGAATGCGAAACTATTACTACATTTTTCACATTCTAAGTACATTTTTAATCTAAATATATAATTATTACTTTTTATTAAGAATTAAAATCGACGACAAAATATTTGAATGCGTGAGCTAACGTTATACGTATGAATAAATGCTTGCGAACTCTGCTATAAGTAAGCAGTAACTTAGTTCCGACGTCAAGGGAATATGATTCACTGTCGAAACTATTTACTAAAGTATTACGGTTGATTTTTGCAGAACGGTCGGTATTTAACTAAAGGTCGCATTATTTACATTTCTCGTTAACACAAATTGGTCAAGGGCTTGTAGAGGATAATTCCATATCGGACACTCAGCAGCAAATAAACTATAGTTCAAATTTTTTTCATTATCTAAATAACGATTAATTTTATAAGAAAAAATGTAGACGTATTTTTTAAAGAAAATTTAATTTTACCTAAATTGTGTTTATAAAGTTTTTTAATGTAAATCGAAATAAATGTGAAAATTAAACAAGTATGATTGAAAATGCTGAAGCTGTATTATAGATTTTTATAGAAGCGGGCGGCTTTGGAATTTCGTTTTACGTTAACGTGTATTTATGTCTACTAATCTCTATCTGACATGAAGTATCAAACGTCATTCTGACATAGATTATTGTATTTGTTTTTACAATGTTGCCCGTTTTCGTTATGAATGTATAAAAAAAAGTTGCATAGTTATCCTAAAAAAATTAAAATTAAAATTATTTCATTTTTTTAAATTTAAGTTAGCATCGAAATGTCTATTAACCTCTGTCTGTCATGAAGTTTTAAACGTCAGTTTGACATAGATTATTGTTTTTGCGTTTTTCCTATTTTCGTAGTGAACTTCTTATATAAGAGGTTGCATAATTATCCTTAAAAAAATGTTATTAAAATTATTTCATTTCTTTTAATTTCCATTTTGTAGGTTGGAAGGTCGTGTGGTGGCCTACACCAGATATTTTAGACCTAGCAAACGAAATTACTTAAAAAAAAGAAATACATAACTAATTAGTGCATTTAATTAGAACTTGATTATCGGAATACTTTTGTTAATAGTGTAATTATTTATCAATTTTGAAACTATTATTTTACAAAAATGTTCAACTTTGGTAAAATGCGAGCCTTTAATTTAATGCATTTAATTAACGTTTAATGAATTAACTAGTCCTGCTAGTAACGTTTGAAAAAACAAGATCAATAAACACTCTTACCACTGTTTTATTATTATTTATTAACTTTTAATACATTATTCTGGTAACTTTCTTTAATACTAGCACAGCATGTAACTTAACTTAAAAAAACAATGATTTTAAATTAGTGCATTTAATTATTTGAATAATTATACAACTATATTATGATTTGTCGCCCTTATTTGTTTATTTTTTTACAAATCTAACAGTCCAAGTGACTATAAAAAACGACTATATTTTTAATTAGTGAATTTTATTAGCATTTAATGATGTGGACAACATATCTATTTAATAATTATTTAGCAATGTTCGAAATGTCCTTTTTTAAGGTCTAGCAAATCATATGACTCAAAAAAAGTATTACACGTTTAATTAGTGCATTTAATTATGATTTAATTATCGAAATACTTTTATGTCTATATAATCATATTTATCAATTTTGAAACCATTATTCCTCAAATATTTTCAGTATCGTACGTGTGCCTTTAAAAAAAGGTCATACTTTTAATAAGTGCATTTATTGGTGCTTAATGATCTGAATAATGTTATGACTATTATAGGATAAATAAATAAATTTTAAACCATAATCCTGCAACGTCTTTTCTAAATCTCGTAAAACGTTTAAACGTTTAAAAAAGGAAGCAATAAACCTCTAATCCAATTGTTCTCTTAATCTTTTATAATACTAGCACAACATGCTAAACATTAATTTTTAATTACTGCATTTAATAACTGGACTAATTATATGTCTATTTTATGATCTATCACCCTTGTTCTGTTCAGTTTTTTTAAATGTAGCAGACCATGTAACTTTTAAAAAAGCAATTTATACCTAATTATTGTATTTTATTAGCATTTAATGATGTGAACAGCTTTATTTATTCCATGATTATTAAAAAATTTTTATACTGTTGTTTATTTAAGATCTAGCAAATCATGACTTTACAAAAGTAATAAAATTAGTGCATTTAATTATACGAATATTTTTATAAATTAGTAGCCCTTATTCTGCATACTTGTGGCTTTAAAGAAATAACAATGAATGTTTAATTAAAGCATTTATCTGTGTATCTAATTTATATGTCCATTAAGTTGGACCCGCCCCCAACAGAAAAAAATCCCACTTCTTGAAAAAATTAGTGCTAATTATGTGCTAATTTGTTACCGTATTCAAAATTTTGCTCCTCAAGAAGAACAGCAGTAAATTAGAAACGAAGTAGGTAGGGCCAGTTTAACTTAAAGCTGCAACCCCCCTCCCCCCCACAAAACAAAAAAAATTGTGTAGTAGAAAACGAACGAATATCACGCGGAATTTTTTTGCTAATTTGTTGCTGTAAAATAGCAATAACTAATTTGTGAGATTTGCAAAAAAAGTTATGTATCCTTTTAAAAATGAAAATGGTTAATTGTAAAAGACAAACACTACACATTTGAGCTGCACTAAAAAAGGATAGTGATAGCAAGTTACTTATTAAAATATCAAACATTTTAACAAAATCTAAATTAAAATTATTAGACATACCCTCTACTCTACCCACTCCACCAGAATAACCACGATGCGTTCGCCGCCCCGGCGCAAGTTATTCTCATTGCCTTTATTTATTGGCATTTATAACTTCTTGCTCAAATAGTAATTACGTAAAATTGATCTCAACATTATAATTAACAATAACCTACAAATTAACGAATTTATTACTAACAAAATGAAGGAGTGAGCTGCACTAAAAAAGGATAGTGATAGAAAGTTACTTATTAAAATATCAAACATTTTAACAAAATCTAAATTAAAATTATTAGACATACCCTCTACTCTAACCACGATGCGTTCGCCACCCCGGCGCAAGTTATTCTCATTGCCTTTATTTATTTGCATTTATAACTTCTTGCTCAAATAGTAATTACGTAAAATTGATCTCAACATTATAATTAACAATAACCTACAAATTAACGAATTTATTACTAACAAAATGAAGGAGAATCGATACGCTCTCAAGCGAGACTTTTCGTTGTTTTAATTTGCATAAACAATTTGTTGCTCAAATAGTTACTACGTAAATTTATTCTTCGCATTATAACTAACAATAATTTATACATAAGCGAATTTGTTGCTAATTATAAACAATAAAAAACGACGAAGAATCGTTGTGCTCTCATACAGGACCTTTCGTTGTTTTAATTTGCATAAATAATTTTTTGCTCAGATAGTTACTACGTAAATTTGTTCCTCGCACTAAAACTAACAACAAAATTTATACATAATCGAATTTGTTGCTAATTATAAACAATAAAAAAACGAGGGAGAATCGATGTCTCATACGGGAATTTTTTTGTTTTAATTCGCGTAGGTAAACAATTTGTTACTAAAATAGTTACTACGTAAATTTGTTCTTTGCACTATAACTAACAATAAATCATACATAATCGAATTTGTTGCTAATTATAAACAATAAAATATCTGTTGTGGAATACCACACGACCTTCCAACTTACAACATGGAAATTAAAAGAATGAAATACTTTTTTTAACAACATTTTTTTAGGTTAATTATGCAACCACTTTTATAATGTTAATTACCAAATATGCAACATTTTAAAAACAGGCGTCTGACAGAGGTTAATAGACATCTAGATGCTAACTTAAAACATTAAAAGAAATGAAATAATTTGAATTATAATTTTTTTAGGGTAACTATGCGCCTCTTTTTATACGTTCATAACGAAAACAGACAACATTGTAAGAACAAAAAAATAATCTGTCATAATGACGTTTAAAACTTCATGTCAGGTAGATATTAATATATAGGTATGTTAACTTAAAAAAATTCCAAAGTCGCCCGCTTCTATAAGATATCAATAATGCAGTATAACCATTTTCATTCACATTTAATTAATTTTTTGACTTACGTTGCGTTATGTTAAAAAACTTTATAAAAAAAAGTTATGCCAAATTAATTTTCTTTAAAAAATTTTCTTATAAAATTAATCGTTATTCAGATAATGAAAAAATTTGAACTAATACTTAAATTCTACTTTAGGAATTTTTTGCCACTAAATTACGCGTCATATCAAAAAATTACATAGAACATAATTAATCGATATTTGTAAGGTCTATATCTAGGTATTTTTATATCTTTGAAATCTGCAGCTGTTTTAGAAATATTTGATAAAAACAAAAAAAAACCCCTCACCGCCGCTGGATTTCTCCCAAAATCTAATCAGCTCTAAGCCAAATGAAAAATTTTAAATACAAAATTTTAAGTACGTAGGCATTTTCGTTCTGTAGTTATCGTGGATACTAACATACATCCACACATACAGGCACACACACACACGCACGCACGCACGCGCACGCGTAGGCGCACACGCACCCATACCCACAAACACACCTACACACACACCCACACACACACACCCACACACACACACACACACGCACACACACCCACACCCACACACACACCCTCACCCAAACCCACACCCACACCCAACCACGCACGCACGCACACAACGTTATTGAATACAATTTTGTTATAAAATTGAGTTATTTACCAAAGTTAACACAGTATTACTACAAAATGGTGGCGTTTGTTGCCGCAAAGTAAACAGTCTTTTTCTTGGTTTAATGTTATAATTTGTTTTGTGTTTGTTACTGTTATATTTCGATCTATTTACTCTGTTAGTACGTTGGTCGTTATGAATATTAGCTAACGATGAAAGTTGGCGTGATGGAGTGGTCGCGTATTCCAATACTAAAGCTGCTGCTTCAATATCTTCTAATGTTGCGGAATTATCAGGATTAATTCTTGTTGCCAGGGAGGATTGTTGATACCAGTTACAAACTGATCGTGAAGCCGTTCGTTTAGATTACTTCCAAACTGACAGTTTCCTGATAATGCGCGTAAATTGGAAATATACTGGTTCACTGTTTCGTCTTCATGTCTATACCGCAATGCAAAAGCGATACGTTCCAATATATGTCTTTTTCCCGTAATAATTTTTCAGTACTATTTCGACATAAGTCTTTGTTGTTACATCAGAAGGTTTAAAATAATCAAATAAAATTTTGCTTAATAACAAATTTCGTCGTTTTATAGGATTATTACCAGTATCTGTGTTCAGACCATGTATTTCTAACTCCATTTCAAGAAACGCTGTATATAATAGTCCCAGTCTTCCCCATTAGAAGTAAATGTTTCAAATTGATAAACTCATCATAATCATTTCTGTTGTTATTTTCTGTCGTCGCCATGTTGTAGTAGCACTGTGTTAACTTTGGTAAATAACTTTATTTTATAACAAAACTGTATTCAATAACGTTCATTCAAAAATCAAAATGTTAATCTGGCATTCCTTGTCAAAAACAACTGAAACTATTTATCTCATTATGACAAACATCATAGACACGGTGGATATTACTACAGGACTAGTTACATAAATTAATGACCTGCAACAGAACTTTCATAAAATGCCCATATATACGAGGGCGTATTTTTATGTTATCTATCTAGCCATGAAACAAAAAAGTGACAATGTCAAACAAATTATAAAAAAATTGTGTTAGAAGTACACGCGTTAAGTTGTGTTAGTTTGTGCCGTTTACAGAGATTTGAGACAGTCTATTTGTCGATAAAATGAGTGAAACTAAGATTGAATATTCATTCATCAAAATTTCGCTCCATTTCAACTTTTTTTTAAATAAATATTAAGTGGAAAATCACAAATACAACTTTAAACCTTCGTCGTCTGTCAAATACATTAAATAATTAAGCAATTGTTAAATAACATGGCGTACCATGGCCAACTAACACAAGTTATGTGAAGATAATGTGATTTTTAAGAATTATTGCGCTTATTTCGAAAACTTGACGAATTAGGTATGCCACTATGGTACATCAACTGAAAGGAAATTTAATTACCTTTCAGAATTTGAAGTAATATACAGGGTGTTCTATTTGAAAAAAATAAAGTTTTGACACTTTATGTGTGTCATGTCAAAATCATTAATTTTAAACCACCCTGTATAACATGAAATAAATTTATTTAGGTATCTATAATAATACAAGGCTTGTGCAAACTGTGTCTAAAATGTCAGCTTTCTATGGATTCAAATAGCAGCTAAATTAAAATTTTAGTGGTACCATATTTCGGAAAAAATAAAAAATAATTATTATCTCGAAAACCGGTGTAGATAGGCATAGGAAACTATTTAGAAAAAATGTTAATAAAGAAATTGCGTTTCCATAAATAAAATAATATACAGGGTGTTCCATTAAAAATAAGAAAGTTGTTACTACTTTTGAGTAGAAGCGGCAATATCACATCGTTGTAAATATTTTAGAACGATAAAGCAGATCAAATTACTCACGTTGCCAAATTTTCAGAAAATTCCTATGTCTCGTTTTCCATAAACGTGTAACCTACCATCGACCATCAATGACCCGGTATATATATATATATATATATATATATATATATATATATATATATATAATAGTGTCTTTATTAGGGGTGCTATTAATCCCAACCCCGAAAACTATCAAAATACATAATTAACAATTTGCTTCATGAGCCGATTTAATCACTAATCATCTAACATATTTTTAGGGTCGTTGGTGAAAGAAAGAAAAACAGCAATCAAAAAGAAAAAAGTAGACCGAGTAATATCATGAATGTTATTTATTTAAAGAGATAATGTATTTTTTGTATCTATTTTTGAAACCTGTCACTCCAAACGCTTTTAAGGTATTTGGAATGTCATTGTACGTCGATGGTGTAGCATAGGAGAAAGAACCTTCAAATAATGTTTTGTAATGATTCGGCATATCAATCAGATCTGAATTTCGTATAACTCGATCATGAACATTACCACGAGATTGAATTTTCGCATTTAAATATGAAGGTTGTCCCAATTTTATAAACTTGTGTATAACACAAACGAGATACAGTTTTCGCCTAAGTGCCATTTTTAATATGGAGTTTTCTTTATAAATGAACGAAATATGATCACGTCGTCGTATATTAAATGCGAACCTGGCACATGAATTCTGTATCTTTTGCAATCTGTAACTATTTGTACTGTTCAAGCAAGGGCCATACACAGTATCACAATATTCAATTTTAGACAAAATTAATGCATCCATAACCTTCCATTTAATATTTGACGGAAATACATATTTGAACCGATACAGACACTTAAGCTTTGAGTAAGCCGCGCGAGTTAGCTTGTTGATATGGTTCGTTAAATGTAAGCTACTGTCAAGAGTCACTCCTAAACAACTGCACATTAGAGTTAGATCAAATGGAGAATGTTGCAAAATGAGTTGCTTGTCTAAATACTTGTGAGCGAAAGAGGTAGTCATACGAGAACCTAACAATAGTGATAAGGATTTAGAAGAATTTATTTGTAAAGCGTTGTTCTTTGACCATTTAACAAACTCTTGCAGTTCTTCATTAATTTCTAATACAGAATCAGCAATTCTATTGGGATGAACAGAATAAAGCGAGTAGGTGTCATTTGCAAAACTGTGTAGGTACCCATTTTTTTACCACACTTGTCATATTGGATATATATATATATATATATATATATATATACATATACAGGGTGTCCCAATAGTGCGTATTCGGTCGATAGCTCCTTAGCCATTAAGCTTAGAAGATAAGTTTAAATACGAAAGTTGTCTATTTTTATAAGCTGCATAATCTAAAAATAGTTTCTACAGGGTGTAATATAAAAGCGGTATAATATAGAACTGTTGATTTTTAAATAGAACGCCCTATATATTATTTTATTTTTCGATTCTCCTTATAATTACATCGTTTTTATAAGAATTACTTACAAGCTAAATCTTACAGTTTTTGAGATATTTGCAAAGTTAACTAAAAACTGACATTTTTATATAGTAATTCAAGTAGGCGTATCTCAGTTACTTTTAAAGATAAAAAAATAATCTTTGGTAATGAATTTATTCATACATGAGCTTACTTTAATCTATTGTCACAATTGGATTTCAATATACACGGTGATCACAAAAATTAATTCAATAACATAAATTTGAAAATGCTATATCTTCATTTTATTTAAATGGCACACCCTATATTTTTTAATGCCTTGTCTTCGTCTATTAGTCGGCTTTCATTTCTGTTAAATATGTTCTATACCTATGTCTAATAGTTTCGGAGATGTTTAAGTTTGTTCAATTTTTTTCGTTGATAACACTGAAGAAGAGTAACATTAGTCGGTCAAAGTAAGCTATGAATACATAAGAAACTAAAAAACATATTAACTGAAATACAAACACTTAAAATTATAATAAATGTTCAATGTGACCACCATTTTGTTGCTGGCAACCATGAAGTCTTTGAATAAACGACATATTTACTTTTCGTAACGTGGAAACATTTATATTTTGAATGACGTCTCTAATTCTTGCCTTCATATCATCTACAGTCGTTGGAGGAGTTTGATAAATTTTTTCCTTAATCCAACCCCAAAGAAAAAGTCCAGCTTTGTCAAGTCAAGCGATCTTGCAGGCCAGGAGATCGGCCCTCCCCTTCCAATCCATTTGTTTTGAAAGTGGATATTTAAATAATTTCTAACGTTTCTGCTAAAATGCGGAGGAGCGCCATCTAATTGCAGCCACATTTCTCTAAGGGTTTGTAAAGGTAAATCTGCAATAAAAGTTTCAAATTCGTTGCGCAAGAGGTTTAAAAATGAATCTCCATTGACCGTGTTTAAAAAAAAAATATGGTCATATAATTCTTCCCCCAATAATTCCGGCCCAAACATTAAGTGACCAGCGGTGTTGATGATCAACAGGAATTATAAATCTGGGATTCTCAGTATCGTAATAATGGAAATTATGTCTATTAACGTATCCATTTTTGTGGAAAGTAGCTTCATCAGTAAATAAGATCGTGCTAAAATAGTTGGGTATTTCTAAATTTTTATTTATGGCCCAACTGCAAAAGTTTAATCTATTAACGAAGTCATCCTCGTCTAATTCTTGTGCAAGTTGGACATGGTATGGATGATATTTATATTTTTTTATAATTGTATTAACTAATGTTTTTGAAACTCCAACTTCTAATTCCAAATGTCGGCAAGAAACGTGAGGATTTTCAATCACGTATTGAAGAACTAAATGTTCATTACCTTCGTTAATTGCGGTTCTTTCTCGTTCTAAATTGTCTTCGTAATGAATACTGCCTGTTTGCTCGAAACGCTCTTTCAATCTTGCAAATGCTGAAACTGCCGTGCATTTGGAAATTTTTGCTTATAAATTCGATGAGCTAAAAGACAATTTTTATCGCTTTCACCAAGGACGTAAATCATATTAACAAGTTCTTCTTTCGAAAAATTCATTTTGTAATTTAGGACGTAAGTATACAATACTACAGAAATATTAGCACTGTTTGACTAGTTGGATTTCTTCATTTGATTTCGTTCATCGTTTGTTTTACGCTCTTTTGATTAAATTGTTTAATTTTACGATGAATCGTTTAAAAACATCTCAAATATCTCTTAAAAATGGTGATTTCATACAATATTTATTATAATTACAATTTATGTATTTCAGTTAATATTTTTTAGTTTCTTATGTATCCACAGCTTTCTTTGACCGACTAATGTTACTCTTCATCAGTGTTATCAACGAAAAAAATATCTCCGAAACTATTAGAGATAGATATAGAACATATTTAATAAAAATTAAAGCCGACTAATAGACAAAGGCAAGGCATTAAAAAATATAGGATGTGCCATTTAAAAAAATGAAGATATAGCATTTTCAAGTTTATGTTGTTGAATTAATTTTTGTGATCACCGTGTATATTGAAATCCAATTTTGACAATAGATTAAAGTAAGCTCATGTATGAATAAATTCTATTCCAAAGATTATTTTTTTATCTTTAAAAATAACTGATATACGCCTACTTGAATTACTACATAAAAATGTCAGTTTTTAGTTAACTTTGCAAATATCTCAAAAACTGTAAGATTTAGCTTGTAAGTAATTCTTATAAAAAAGATGTAAAATTATAAGGAGAATCGAAAAATAAAATAATATATAGGGTGTTCTATTTAAAAATCAAAAGTTCTATATTGTACCGCTTTTATATTACACCCTGTAGAAACCAAACTATTTAACTTTCGTATTTAAACTTATCTTCTAAGTTTAATGGCTCAGGAGCTATCGACCGAATACGCACTATTGGGACACCTATATATATATATATATATATATATATATATATATACTGAAAAGAAGTGGGCCAAATAATTGAATCCTGCGGTACCCTCCTAGATGGCCAGTGTATTTGAAAATGTTATGCTAGATTTGAGCGATACTTTAACAGTTTGGAGGATGTAGGATAGTCAGATAACTAAGATGTTATTTCTGGTAACTTTATGGCCGAATATTTTTGAAATTTAGTTTCAAAATGTACAATATTGTATTAGAGCAGATCATGTACGGTCATTTTGGACTATACGTGGAACCTCGACTCATTGATTGGTTTCGTATACACAATTTAAATAATATGCACATAAAACTTAAAAATTATCTATTGAAAGTCTATTGAAAATCTGTCTGCAAGATTAAAAATAGTTTGGATCACAGTCGCAAGACTCCATTAGGTTCCGTTTGTTCAACGAGAACAATTTAAACGGTTTTAACCGTGATATATTCCATACTATTCATATCTAATCTTTAACACTAATAAAATTAGTGAAACCCAGCCGGGATGAGTTTTTTTAAGAAAACTTCGGGTTTCTTCAAATACTTAAAAACGTGTATGGAATCCTTTACAATTAACGAGCAAGCCATTTTTGAACCACAAAATATATATGCTAAATCCATAATCTGGTAGGTACGTCTAGGGTTTTTTATTGAGTTTTTCCCTAAATGTCACAATTTTTGAAAGCTCTTGAAAACGATATTACATCAAAACTGGTCGAGCAATATAAACATATTGTCGCATTCAGTAGAATTTCTTTAAATTTATTAATTATTCGTGTTTTGTTTATAGTTATCTTCGCTGAACATGTGCGCATGATTGCGCATAATATTTTAATACTGTTTTTATTGTCTTTCATTTTCGTTCATATTTACTTTATAACTAAGCCACTTAACTGCAGTCTTATTTCATCAATTTACTAAGTCAATCAAACATTTCACAAAATTGGTTTGATTTTAAATGTAATTTTTTTGTACAATTTAGAGTAGTCTGGAACAAGGGCTTAAGTGTACGAAAGTAAGATGGCGGAAAAAAGGCACTAGGATGTAGGGGTAAAAAAAAGAAGTTGAAGAAAAAGGGGGTAAACAGGTTCCCGTAAAAGAAGGCAATTTTGAAACTTAAGCCAAAAAGACACACGGAAGCAAGATCATGGAACACGGAAGCAAGATCATGGAACACGTAAGCAAAACGGTGAACAAGATGGCAGAAAGCCAAAAAGGTTCACGGAAAGAAGATACTGAAGTTACACCCCATTGAGGTATGCAGCCCTCAGATGATAATAAGGTCTATAAAGAGGATGATAAAAATAGTGGTTAAAAAACTGACTCAAAAAGATGACAAGGGGGTAAAAAGCAGAAAAAGAAGCCGAATTTTAGGTCATTAAAACACATTTAAGATGTGCCACTAAAGAGGAAGTAAGAGTATGATTACTGGTCATTTAACTGGTCATTTAAAAGGAATTTCAAAAGCATTTGAAACGGATCTGAATACTTTTATGTCAATATTATTATTATTTGTCAATTTTGAAACCATTCTTCCGGAAAAATTTCCAACTCCAGTGGAACGTGAGCCTTAAAAAGGTCATAATTTTATAATTAGTGTTTTTAATTAAAATTTAACGATATAAATAATGTTATGTCTATTTTTTATTATTCATCATTTTTTACCAGTCCTACTAGTAGAACGTTTAAAAAAAGGAGCAATAAACTCATGATTAATGCATTGAATTAACTAGCTTAATACTTTTATGTCTAGTTTATGATTATTTATTAACTATTGATCCATCATGCTGCTAACTTTTTCTAATGCTAGCACATCATGTGACTTAAAAAACAATGATTTTAAATTAGTGCATTTAATTATTTGAATAATTATGTCTATTTTATGATTTACTATCCTGAGTCTATTTAATGTTTTTAACATCTAACAGACCAAGTGACTTTTAAAAAAACTCCATTTTTAATTAGTGAATTTTATTTGCAATTAATGATGTGGACAACATTTAGCAATTTTCAAACCATTATTATCTTTTAAATCTAGCAAACCATATGACTTAAAAACCAATACATGTTTAATTAATGCATTTAATTACCGAAATACTTTTATGTCGATATTATGATTATTTACAATTATTCTACAAATATACTACAAAGATCATACTTCTAATTAGTGAATTTATGTTTATTTTACGATTATCTATCACTTTTTAGACTGTAACGTTTTTTTTAAATCTAGTAAAACGTGTAACATTAAAAACAAGCTACAAACTTTTAATCCATTGTTCTGCTAACTTTTTGTAATACTAGTACAGAATAATACTTAAAAAAAATTAATTTTTAATTACTGCATTTAATTACTTGACTAATTCTGTTCAGTTTTTTTCAAATATAACAAACCGTGTATGTACATGTATTGGTGTTTAGTGATCTGAATATATTTTACGATTATTTATAAATTTTAAACCATAGCATTGAGTAATGACATTGAGTAATTATGTAGTAAAGAGACGCAAACTTACCGGGAGTTTTGTCGATAGCAAATTGGGCTGAGAATTAGGCAGCGCGAGTATCATGTGTCGTCACTGCCGTGACCGTGTAGTGAAAGACGGCCACGTGATACTCGCGCCGCTTAGTTCTCGGTGCAATTTTCTATCGACAAAACTCCCCGTAACATTGCGGCTCTTACTAATCATTACTCATTACTCAATGACCATAGTCTTGTAACATTCGTATTTTCCAAATTTTCGAATCTAGCCGAATGTACGACTTTAAAGCAATACAGTTTTAATTAATGCATTTAATTATTAATTAATTAGAACTTTATTATGAGATAGTAAATGTGTTTTGCAGACTTCAATCGTCAGTTTTAGGGTTGTGATTTTCCCAAACCTTCTAAAATGTCCTAAATAATCACTTTATCCTTGCGAGTCCTGGATTGAAGATCACGTTTTGATAAACACTTACCATCTCAATAGCATCACCTTGGGTTATAGAAAACACAAATAAAGGACGGGAGCTGTAGGCGTTAGGAATGCGTATTAAATTTTATGTTGTCTTTCGAAATTTGATGTAAAATTTAGTTACTGACTTGCTATAAAATTTTATACTTTTCATCGATCAATGCGCTTCAGCTCAAAGCTCTAACTATCAGAAACAGCTTGGACTACTAGGAGAGCCAAAAATTTTTCTGTCCGCGCTATACGTAAAGCAAAGTGTATTAATCGCAACAATTTCAGAAATGGAGATATTATTTCTGATATAATCAGAAGTATGAATTAGTGAATCACAAAATAACGTCGGAGTGTAGAATTTTTTTCACTAACTTAACCTTAGAATCTACTGTTACTTATTTTCTATTTTTAAACGAATACGAAAAGTTTAGTTCTATTCGTATTACATGAAGTAGAGCAAGGTTACTAAAAACTTGATGACAAATGTGATTCTGCCAAACGTCGTCGATACCAAGAGAAGAGAATCAACGTGGGACCAAACCCAGAAGAAAACCAATATGGAAAACAACAGAAACGTAAAGAATTATATATATATATATATATATATATATATATATATATATATATATATAGTATAGAATAATATCGTGGCTCTGACTTAAGTAAATAAGTAAAACAAAGACAGTACAATCAGTTCACGTGCTAAGTGAGATAGAATACACAACAAACTAAAATTGATACCATACATGTGTCTTTTGGTAGGCTAGTATCAATGACACATTTAATTGTACTTCAACGAGAATTAAAAATCAGTGTTTTGCAAGTCCGACAAATATTCATGTATTCAACTGAATAAAAATACAGATTATTAAGTAGTATTATTCAGGAAGCATTGACAAAAATAATGGGCAGGTTTGCTTTCCTTAAACAGCAATTCCATCAGAAAGTAGATTATGCGTACTGTTTGTAAATTTGAAAGCTGTGGGTGTTTAAATAATTGTAGATAATCAGTAGCTTTTGTCGTAACTTAATGAAAGCGAACTCAAGAAATTGCAAGTGTGTTTAGCAAAAACTAATTTCCCATGCAACAGTTACAAAATTGCTGAAGAAATGAATATTGAACCAAGAACAGTCGTAATATCTTGAAAAGGAATAAATACCGTTGCTATAAGTTGAAATTACACAAGAAATTTTTCGAAGATTGGACAGAATGAAAATTTTGTACGAGCACAGAACATAACCTATCGATTGACAAAAGCTCTAGCATCATCTTTTGCAAGTCATACAATAGAAGCTGGACATAAAATCAACATTGACGGAGTTAAATTCATCGCTCCAGAAAGAAGAGTGATCAGAGAAATCATTGAAATAGATAGACGACTCGCTCATTAAACAAAATGGATGATGATGAACTCTTATACAACCTGCTACTTTTATAACTCATAATGAAGTACATCATTCTACACTAGAGGACATGGTTGTTACACGTAGTCACAGTAGATCTCAATCTAATGATACAGAACACTAATATTAGTATATCAATATACCTTAAATGTCACAGTTTTTGATTTCTTGAAAAAGGTTTCTAAGAAATGGAACCGAAACGTAGAAGAATAAACGTTAACAAACACGGAGAAAATTCAGAAGAATTAAATAAAATAGTGAATACCGTGGAAATTTAGTAAATATATATATATATATATATATATATATATATATATATATATAGTCTGTGTGTGTGTGTGTGTGTGTGTGTGTTGTGTGTGTGTGGTGTCGTCAGTTGCGTGTGTTTGCAATTTATGCAGTAATTGCGTGTGTGATATTGACGTGTCGTGTGCTGTGTAGGATGATCGTGCGTGCATTGCGTTGGTCCGTGAGATTGGCTGCATGATGCTGCGTGCGCTACCTTCGTGTGCGTGCTGCTGTCGTGTGCGTCTCATGAGCTGGCAATGCACGTGTACGTGTGTTGTTGTGTGGTGTGTGTGTGTGTGTGTGTGTGTATGTGAAAATGTGTGTGTGTGTGTGTGTGTGTGTTTTCTGTCTTGTGTCTGTGTGTGTGTGTGTGTGTGTGTGTGTGTGTGTGTGTCGTATGTGTGTGTGTGTGTATGTATGTAATGTGAGCGTGCGTGCGTGCGTGTGTGTGTGTACAGAGTGAGTCAGAAAAAATGGATCAACATTAAGGTGGAGCACCAAATTTTATATTTTATTTGAGTCAGAAAGAATGGATCAACATTAAGGTGGAGCACCAAATTTTATATTTTATTTGAGCTCACCATGTCTTGTACGAATGTCGCTGGTTTCAATAATTGGGAAAGTTTTGATAGCATGAATCTGAAAATTGGTAGTGTTGGGTTTTGTGGTGTGAGAATTATGAATTTGAAGCTTATTTTGACGTACCTCCTAGAAGGCGATAGTTTCATCGTATTATTTAGATAAATCAAAACATTGGGCTATGCTTAAAAAAAGTTAAAAATCTAACCTTATCAGTTTCTGAGTTTTTGCATTGGTGTGTTGTCATACTTAATTTTATTCTAAATAGATGTCTGATAATCGGAAAAATCTTTCCGGAGCTCACTACAGAAAAAGAAGGTTAGAAGAAGAAGAGTTAGCTAAAAAGGCAAGTGGCTCACTGAGAAAATTTTTAATCTCAGAAAAGTCGGAAGAGGCAACAGAGATTGCATCACGAGATCACAATGATCAGATAGACGAGGCACAGGAAGGATCACCTTTATTAAACAAGATTCTGAAGGAAGTTGATTTAACCGAAGATACAAATCCTGAAACAATTGAGTGTGTGGTGAAGTCAGAAGGCCAGTGTTCGTTAGAACAAGTAAGTATGCATAAAGACGATATCTATAAGGATCCTGGCCATTGGCCTTCCACAGTATCCGACAAATGTAAATTATGTTTAGTAGAATTAGGCATAACCCAACTTACAGAAACAGGTGTAAATGTTCCCTTGGATAAAGATTGGAGAAGTTTCTCATCTGCATATTATATAAAAAAAATTAAGTAACGGGGAAATAATTCCAAGAGTTTGGTTAGTCTATTCTACATTAAAAGATTGCGTATTTTGTTTTCATTGCAAAATATTTAGAACCTTTCCTAGTGCCTTTGTGGAAGGGCATAACGATTGGAGACATCTATCTCAAGCTATAGAGCGTCATGAAATATCAAAAAGTCATATTTGTAACACAAAATCTTGGGTTAATTTACATAAATCGATTCAATCTCAAACCACTACTGATTCGCTGTATGAGGAATTGATAAATCAGAAAAAAGATGCAGGGGTATCCGTGTTAAAAATTATAATTTTTGACCGGTTAAAATTTAAGTTTTAGAGGTAAAATAATAAGTTGCACAAGAAACAAAACGGAAATTTGTTTAAATTAATTGAAACAATTGCACAGTTTAATGATACTATATCAGATCATATAGAATTAACAGAAGTCCAACAATTCCGCCTCGCTATTTGGGTGTTCATATTCAAAATGACATATTTCCTTTTTAAAACAGAAAATAAGACACGACATAACCTGCTGAAAGATAGTAAATATTCCATTATTTTAGATTCAACACCTGGTATGTCACCAGGACCAACTTACCGTTGTGGTAAGAAGTGCTGTAAAGTAATGAATCACAGCAAATTGAAATTAGGGAGCACATTTTAGGATTCAGTTCAATACCAGATTCAACAGGACAGGGTATAACTAATGTAATGAATTTTTTTAAGACTCGCAACATTTATTTAAATAATCTAAGAGGACAGGGTTACGATAATGGTGCAAACATGAAGGGTCGCAATAATGGAGTGCAACAGAAAAATCTTGACTTAAACCCTAGAGCTTTCTATGTACCCTATGTAGCCCACAGTTTAAATTTAGTCAATGATGTTGCTAAAGCTTCTTTAGAAATAACAAGTTTTTTGCAATTGTACAAGTGCTATACGTTTTCTTCTCTGCATCAACTGGCAGGTATTAAAAGATGAAATCTATACTTTAACATTAAAACCCCCTAGTAGGTGGGAAAGCAAATCCATGCACTAAAAGTTCTTACGCACAATTTAGATAATATATGTGATGCTTTATATACGCTCTATTCCGATAATACAAGAAAATCTGATACAAGAAATATGGCAAATTATCTACCGTTAAAAATTAAACTTTTTAAGTTCATATCTTCCATAGTAATATGGTATAACGTTTCAGTCAAAATCAACGTAAGCAAAACATTCAAGGAAACAAGTATTGCTTTAACAAATATTATGTTATTACTGCAACAAACTAAGGTATATTTACATCATATTAGATCAGATAAAGGAATTAATAAAATTATTGCCGAGAATATCGATTACGCCCTTCATTTCCATCACTTGATACTATTAGACCTCGAACGAAAAAACGATCATTTCATTATAAGAACACGGATGAG
Organism: Vesta saturnalis; assembly: GCA_036346205.1. Taxonomy (NCBI): domain Eukaryota; kingdom Metazoa; phylum Arthropoda; class Insecta; order Coleoptera; family Lampyridae; genus Vesta; species Vesta saturnalis. Next base: position 1,072,082 of record JARFJB010001819.1, on the reverse strand, counting down.
ACTTCAAAAAATTCACAGAACTTATTTAAAATTAATTTTTATTTTGTGATACTGGACACTGCATTAATAAAAATAAAATAAATACGTCTTTAAAATGTAAATCTTTAAAGAACATATTATTTGATCCATCCAAAAATGAAAAAGATATTATTGCCCAAGGTTTATACGATGTAATTGATAACATTGCATACTATATTTCCCGTGAAATGAATGCATTAAACGTTATTCAATATCTATTTACGAATAATCTTATGCGTTTCCAAATTTAGTAATTACTATAATAATCTTTTTTAACATTACCGGTGACAGTTACTAGCGGCGAGAGGAGTTTTTCGAAACTTAAAACAATACAAAATTATTTGTGATCAACAACGAGTCAAGAAAGGTTATCAGACTTTCCATTATTAGTACAGAAAAGACAATTTCTGAAGATATAAGTGTATCTGATATTATTTCAAAATTTGCTTTAAAAAAAGCAAGGAAAACAAAATTTAAGTTTTTGATAAAGAGAACGTATTAATAAATATAAGCGTAAATGCCTATCAATGTTAATTTATCAATCAAAGTTTATTACACCTTTCGTATGTATCCATTAATAAGTAATGGGTGTCCCAATAGGAACTTCGGGATTTTAATTTAGCGCCATTTTTTAACGACGTAACCTAGAGATTGTATATTTCGCATAAGTCATCTAGATAGACGGCAATTTAATCATGGATCGTTTTACGACGAAAGAACGTATCAGAATTGTGCAAACTTACTACGAAAATACCCGTTCGTGTGTGAGAACAATTCGTAAACTTCGTTTATTGTTTGGGCGGAATCATGTGCAAGTGACAACGCAATTCGTAATCTTATTCGCAAATTTGAGGTTACCGGATCGAAATCAGACACGGACACGGACACGGATTTGGCTGACAAATTTCATTGTTAGCTTTCGCCGTAGAGAGTGTTCTGATTTGTTATCTTTAAGGCAGTTTAACAATATTTAATTTTTAATGATCTAGTTATTCTTTAGTAAAATTTAATTTTATAGTTGGCTTTATACGTTTCTCAAATTGTTGTATTAATAGTAGGCTGATGTTTATGTTTTAATTTTTCGAATTTGACAAAATTGTTTACAACATCTTTAACAATTTTTAACAAATATTACTACTGACGAAGATAACTGTAACTGTTATCGAAACGTTTAGATTGTATAATTTAAAATACACCATTAAAAAAACCCAAAAAAAGATAAGTATTTTATTATGTGTGTTAATGCTGAAAATTTACATTTTCATATTTGTTTATTGGGGTTTCATGTCCTCTTACTGCGTTTGAGCTTACACCAACACTAGCCGTTTCCGACAAATGTAGCATTCTTGTGCAGTGCTGGATTCCGACCCTTATTGGAAGCACTATCAACAGAACTAATTCAGATCGTTAGAGCTTTGTAGCTTTGGCCAACATGAAGAGCTAATTTTAAAAATATATACAGTAAGTGGCGAAATTATAGTCACATCACAAATTTTTGCATTTTCCAGTTTAACTGTTTTCTTAAGCAAATATTTGTTTCTAGGTTCCATAATAGAATCATAAAAACAATAGGCAAAATTATTCATTTTTCTAATAAAAAAATATGTTTCATAATAGAAATTAATGTAATGTTCTCTAACGGGTTCGTGTCAGGTAAGGTCCTCAGTCAGGATAAAAAGGCAATACTTTTTCGGCCAAGAATGCAGTTAAACTCGTAGAAATGTGATTTCTACCACCAGGGAACCATTCTTGTAGCTGTGACCTCTTCCACCTTTGTTCGAGACTGCAAATCACCCCATGGCACTAACCTGGTTTTCAACCCTTTCGACAGGGTAGTCTGGATGGAACTGCTACCCAAAACGTCATTGGACAAATATACTTTTGTCGATCAAATTCTGAAATGTCAATTTGTCGGTAAAACACACATGTGATATACTACAATTATCGCAAAATAGTTGATATTTGCGAACTATCTACCCGACCTCAGTCTACAACAGTCGTATTTCGGTATTGTCTGACTAGTTTCACTCGTTTATTTTTTATGACCTCGGTGAGGCGTAATTTTTTGAGAGGTTGACGACCGAAAAACCATTTAACAATACTTTTTAGGACCTCAATGCAACACTACTTTACATACGACAGATAACCGCATGAAAAGTAACCTCTATCGCTACAGTACGTGCACATGTTGCCGAACATCCAACAACCTCAATTCGTCGTAGATCTCAATAGAAAATCTCTCTGCAATGAATTTTGATCAAAGATTTACCCTTGAAGGCTTATAAAATTCAACTAATTCAAGCGTTAAAGGCTCCAAACCACGAGCAACGCCGTGCGTTCGTTAATTTTGTGTCAGAAGAAGTGAGAAATAATGAAAATTTTTGCAATAAAATTATCTTCTCTGACCAAGCTCATTTTCACCTTGGAGGTTACGTCAATAAGTAAAATTGTAGAATTTGGGGAAGTGAAAACCATCGAAAAAAACCTTTACATCCCTTGCGAGTAACTGTGTGGTGTGCATTGTGGGTTATAGGGTAATTTTTTCATGAAAATGACGCTGGTGAAACGGTAACTGTTAATGGCGAGCGTCACCGCAACATGCTAGGAGACTTTTTATGGCCCCAATTGAATAACATGGACTTAAACAATACGTTTTTTCAACAAGATGGAGCCACGTGTCATACGGCGAGGGTTACTTTAGAATTGTTACGGACGCAATGGTGATGTTCACTGGTGTGCTAAATCGTGCGATCTAACTCCACTCGACTTTTTCCTATGGGGCTTCTTCAAGGACAAAGTATATTCTACCAATCCGAAGATGATTAATGACCAGAAGCACAATATTTCCTAAGTTATTGGTGAAATTGACCCTCAATTGTGCCAAATGGTTATTATTGACAATTTTAAACAAAGGATGGTCATCTGTAGAAACAGCCGAGGAGGATATTTGGAGATGATTATTTTTAAAACGTAACTGCCATACCTCTACATTTTGATAATAGAAACAAGCACAATATTTTTGTAAAATTATTGCTTTTATTTAAAAACAATATCCCGAGGTTACTATTGGGACATCCTTTATAAATATCTATTCATGTTAATTTATAAGTTCCTGTTGACTTATTTTCCCGAAATACAATTTACTTTTTTCACATTTCCTGTGTTTTATTCAAGGTAAAATTACTTCAAAGAAATTATGGTTAATCAGAGGTTAGGAGGTGGAAAAATTATTTTCGCACACGGGCGGCAGATACTTTAGGAACGGCCCTGAGTAAGTTCTTCGACTCATTGTTTGGTTTGGCATACGCAATTTAAATAATATGCACATAAAGCTTAAAATATTAAAAGGCTATTTAATCTACTTAAGCCAGATTAAAAATAGTTCGGATCACCGTTGCAAGGCTCCATTCGGTTGTTTTTGCAACGAGAGGGCATTTTAAATAACAGAATATGACTCAATTGTTTAAACTGTATTCAAATTGTTTGACACCGTGATACATTCCATATTTAATCTTTAACACTAATAAAATTAGTGCATGCAACATACTTCAAAATCTGTCAAAACAATGTTACCTTTTTTTCAAATGATTACATAGCTTATGCTATAATATTTAAAAGTGGTACAATAAATAATAAATAATTAAATAATAAAATACATTATTAAAATTTATTCGGAGATGCAAATATTGCCAATATTTGGATCTATACTGATATGGATGTCTGACTATTACGTATTAAATTCCGCATCTAGAATTTCGCATAGAATTTGCAAATTGCATATTTAGAATAAACAAACCCATTAATTACGATTTCTGTATAATATATGGGCATTAATATTATATTTAAATATAAACAATAACAAAAAAAAATTGAAGAATTAATGAACCCGATAAAGTCCAACGTGTTTTTTTTTTCAAAAAATTTCGGGTGTCTTCAAATCCTTAAAAACCTGTATGGAATCCTTTACAATAGGCCAGTTTCCAAATTTTCAGAAATAGCAAAAATTGGTAAATCTAAGGTCCCAAAATCACGTAAACTTCATTTTTTTTTTTTATTAATGTTTTCCTTGAGAAAATTACGAATGAGCCGTCGAAAATTACACGAGGCTAGAAACGTACTTGCCACGAGACTAGTCGATTGTGACGTCAGTTTCGCTATTAGGAGTAGCGCGCCAAGTGTGTTTATGCAGATTCCCAATACATTCGTCCGTTATACATGTATGTTCACGCTTCGTTCGGATTCATTCAGTAATAAATTTATTGATGAAGGATGGAAAACGGCTACCAGAACGCGCATTATCGTATTGAAATTGTTTTAAATCGTTTTTGAGTGAAACATATTATTCGAATATGAAGTGGTGTTTTGTTCCTAAGCGTACTAATACATTAGGGAATAGCCCCGATAAAATATTTATCATCGTTCCAAATTTGCTAAGAAAAAGAGACTGGTTAGCAGCAGCAAGAAGGGAGTTAAAAGATGTGTCCTTAAAAACAAAGTTTTATTGCTGTGAAGACCATTTTAATGTAAGTACAGCATAAGCTTGGTTTAAAATTATGAATTTTTGTAGCTTAAAGAAGATATGGAAAATTACATGAAGTTTAAGTGAAGTAAAGTTCGTGCACGAATGAAACCAGAAATCGTGCCGCATAGTGAATATGCATTTAAACAAACAAAAAATAGGCCTTTCGTATAACTTTTAGCATCGCTTACTTGCCCGTAGTAACTTCAAAAAGGGTGGTTTTATTCTGGTGTATAAATTTACAAATATTTAAAATCGCAATTTCTAGGTAACCTATTCAGAGCCGAAATTGAAGCTGCAGTTTTGTCTACCCATAAGAGGCCTCAGCAATGCACATAGTGATGGTCAGCATTTTGAGCATTTACCGGGGCATTAAAAACCTTCCTCCTTTAAATCGATTCTTTTTAGGGCCACAACTTACATAATAGAAACAATTCCAGAAAAATATAGTTAAAAAAAATAAATATTTAAGGTACTTTCGTATAAAGCTTTCTTTGGCCGATATTTTAGGTTAGGAACAACATATCGAGATGCGGTTTTCGCGAGCTTGTTTAGGCATCATTTAGCTACTTGTTCATTAAAAAAAGTCATACCGATGCATTTAATTTTTTTGCGAAAATTAACCGTTTCTGTCGGAATGTCGAACAAAGCCCTCTAGCGACGACATGTGAAACTAACAAAACTTCAATTATTTTAATAATTGTAGCCCAAGAATAGCTCATTTCAACGCGCTCAAGTTTGTTAAAATCGGCTTAGCCGTTCCGAAGATACAGGGGGTTATTTAAGGAAACCTTTGAATACCCCCCACCACTTCATTTTTAGACATACGTCAAAAAGTGTCAAACAAAAAAAGTTCAGATTATCCTCGACTTTAAAGATCAGTTATTTTTTTATTAGGTTAATATAGCAGAATTCACAGAAACATCACTTTTTTAGTAAAATACTTATCTTTTTGGGATTTTTTAATGGTGTACTTTAAATTATACAATCTAAACGTTTCGATAACACTTACAGTTATCTTCGTCAGTAGCAATGTATGTTAAAAATTGTTAAAGATGTAGTAAACAATTTTGACAAAATTGTTTACTACATCTTTAACAATTTTAACATACATTGCTACTGACGAAGATAACTGTAAGTATCAAACGTTTAATTAAATTAACCATTAAAAATCCCAAAAAGATAAGTATTTTATTATGAGTGTTAATGGTGAAAGTTTACATTTTCATATCACTTTTTTAGATTCAAGATTGCAGTTACGCCCCCTAGCGGTCATTTCAGAAACTTGAAAATATTTTCCAGGTTTTTGTATTGGCCGTTTTAGTAATAACTTTTTTTTTGCGCAATCCTCTACGAAGGATAGTTTCCCAGATACAGTACCTCGCATTCTTAGTTGGCCACCCTGTACATATCGTTGAATTATTAAAAAACAAAACTTCCTCAAAAAAACATTTTATTTATTTAACATTGTATAAAATAAGAACAAATGTTTCTTTTGAAAAGATTGGTGATCTCTTTAATCTATCGAAAGCATATGCCAGTAAAATTTATAAATGTCATATTATTTTATCAAAGTTACTGAAAGAGTTAATTACTTGGCCAGACAAAATGTCTATTAAAAAGAATCTGCCAATTTCCTTACGTTTTCGAAAGTACAGTCAATTATTGATTGTTTAGAAGTAGAAATTCAAAAACCCAGTTCCGTAAAACAACAAGCTTTGACATGGTCGGAGTATAAGAAATGCAATACCGTAAAATACCACATTTCGTCAACTCCAGATGGTCTAATAAATTTTGTATCAAGTGGGTATGGTGGACGAATTAGTGACGTTAATTTATTTGAAAATTGTGACTTTTTAGAAGTTTTACCGAAAAATGCTGTTATTGCAGATAGGGGGTTTAAGAAAATTGAATCTTTCTTACACAAAAAAAATTGTACTGTGGTTAGACCTCCAAGTGTTGTGAATAAAGAACAAATGACAAAAAATGATGTTCTTCCTACTAAGCGAATTGCCAGCGTTAGAAATCACATTGAGTCCGTTATAAAGAGGATAAGAGATTTCAAAATTTTGAGTCCACACGCAACTGTAAATAAAGATTTAGTCCAGCAACTAGATAATATTATCATTATAGCATGTGCAATTATTAATTTACAAAAATCAATAATTAAACAAATTTAAAATGTAACATTAGTTTTAAAGCTAATATGTTGAGTACGTATCTAATATTAACAATAGTATAATTAATTAAATAAAAGTGTTATATTTCAATATCTTCTGCATATACATGTAAATCTGTTATTATTTTACTAACTATTTTTTTAATCCTTATAGCTAGAATATAAAACAGGAAATACATTCTGCTTCCAAAATACTAAAGCATTTTCTATTACATTATCAAGAACTTCTGCACCATAATTAACGACTCGTTTTGTTGTTTCAAAGTCGAGATGCGTAACGCAAAAATAACCCTTTGATACATTTTTTGATTACATCTGTACATTAATTTGCACAAGATATTTTTTATTTATTTCATTTTTTCATTTATACAGGGTGTTTAAAAAAGATGCCGCAATATTAAAGGGGGTGATTCCCCAGGTCATTTTATATAATAAAGTTCCTATAAACATAGGTCCACAAACGCTTCGTTACCGATCTACAGCGTGTTGAAGTTTAATTTAAAAAAACAGTCAAAATTAGATTTTTCCAAAACGGCTTGAGATATCATAATGAAATTTTAGGCGTGTCAATAGCTGTGAGAGACGCATACTTTGCAATACAACACGATGTTTCAGTCGTACCATTGGCGCGCGTATTGGCACATCACAGGATATTTTTCAAGAAAAAAGTAGGATGCCTTTGATTTCTCTAAAAATAAAAAATTTTTTGATTCTTTGTTCAATTGTGAAGAAAAAAGCTCTCTTGACTTTTTTCCGTACGACGTACCGTTTTTGAGTAAAAAAAAACATTTCAGTGCATGTCCATTTATTACAAAAAAAAGTTTTAAAAATGAAGGGTTTCATTCAAGGGCAAAAACAAATATTTCACCAAACCAAAAATTTTACCAACCAAAAAACTGTTCAAAGTGACCACCTCGAGCTCGGATGCAAGAACATGATGCAAAAACACGAGGATCTGTTTTAATTGAGTTGCACCCAGAAATAATCCGATTTCTTAAGTCTTCTACATTTTCCAATGGAGTAGGGTAAATCAAGGACTTCAAATGGCCCCACAGGAAAAAAATCAAGGGGATTTAAGTCCGGGGATCATGCAGGCCATAAGTGAGGTCCACCCCGGTCAATCCAACGATTTCCGTATGCTTGTGTTAAGAAATCACGAGCTACTTGACTAAAGTGGGCTGGTGCGCCATCGTGCATATACCACATTGCATGCTAATGGTACGTTCTCCAGAAATCCAGGGAGCGTGTTTTCCAAAAAGTTGCGATATACCTCTCCGGTAAGTCTCCCGGGTAGAAATACCGGTCCAATTAGGCAGTAGCCCACAATCTCAATCCAAACGTTCAAAAAAAACTGATGTTGAAAACGTTCTTCAACAATTTAATTTGGATTTTCTTCACACCATACATGGTTATTATGGAAATTCCGTATTGCATTTCTTGAAAAACTCGCTTCATCGGTGAACAGAATCAACATCAGGAGTTGATGGATTTGAACCATTTTGTGTGCTTGAACGCGTTGTACATGGAATCGATACAACAAATTTTCCTTAAGAATATGCCAAATAGTCCCATTACTTACATCCAAAGCGTCAGTAATTTTTCGAGTAGAAGCACCTCGATCTTCTTCAATCATGTCCAGCACATTCTCTTCCAGCTCTACCGTTCTTGCTGTCCTTGGCCTTCCTGCTCCTCCATTTCGTCTTAATGTGCCTGTTTCATAAAGACGCCGATGAATACATTCGAAAGTTTTTTTATCAGGAGCAATACGGCCCGGAAATCTTTCAGTATACTACCGCCTAGCTTCTAATGCATTCTCATCAGCAAGTCCATAAATGTAGTGCATGTCGGTCATCTCAGCATTCGTATGGCGATTCATGATAAGGAACTTCAACAAATTCGACACATACAAAATTATTAATCACAAGACTCATTCAATATGTCAGTGAATAATACAGGAATGTTTAAAAATATCTTTGTACGCATAATAAATGGGCATGCACTAAAATGTTTTTGTTACTCAAAAACTGTACGTCGTACGATAAAAAGTCAAGAGAGCTTTTTTCTTCACAATTGAACAAAGAATCAAAAAATATTTTTTTATTTTTAGAGAAATCAGCGGCATCCTACTTTTTTCTTGAAAAATAGCCTGAGACGTGCCAATACGCGCGCCAATGGTACGACTGAAACATCGTGTTGTATTGCAAAGTATGCGTCTCCCACAGCTATTGACACACGTAAAATTTCATTATGATATCTCAAGCCGTTTTGGAAAAATCTAATTTTGACTGTTTTTTTAAATTAAATTTCAACACGCTGTAGGTCGGTGACGAAGCTTTTGCGGACCTATGTTTATAGGAACTTATAATATAAAATAATAGTAATAATAATAATATAATAATAAAGTATAAAATGACATGGGCAATCACCTCCTTTAATATTGCCGCATCTTTTTTAAACATAAAAGTTTTATTAGAAATGGGACATTTTATCTTGATTACAGCATGTTTCGTAATCCCATCTAGCGAATCTCCTATGATACCGAAATTTTTAAGAACTGTAAAACCGCACTTTTCTGCTTTACATTTAAGCATTTTTTTACTTCAAATAATACATCGTGTTCTAACTTTCTACCTCTACTCATGGCTAAACTGTTAAATTTTTTTGAGACCTCTATTATTTCATTCACCAGCGAACCACTAGATTTTTTGCATACAGCCATGGCATATAATTTTGAAGCTGTTATTCGTCCATATCGCAATTCGTGCCATAGAGAGTTCTCACTTTGAGTATAGGTGAGTTTTTCAGCCTGCTCAATCATTTCTGGTGATATAGTGTTTTTGCAAAAATTTATAAATGAGTCGGCGGTTTGATCCCAATCACCATAAGCAAATTCTATTATGAGTTGGTGAACTGGGAGTTTTTTTTATATCACTAACTTGGCCATAGTGTATACTAATTGGACAATCGTAGTTTTCGCATTTCATTCCACTTCTTTAAGAAAGTGAGCCGAGTCTGGCATAACTATCGGATGCTGCTGCAACTGCCGTCCAATATTCGTAGCCTTAAGAATACTTTTTGATGAACCAATATTTTATGTTCTGGGCAAATGAGGGTTTTGATAATGCAATTGTTGTTAATTCTTCTAACCTGGACGTAATCAACAGCTGAGTCACCGTAGCTTTCCCTTTCAGACCTAATATAATATTGCACATATTAGAATAAATATTCGTAAGAAAAGATTATTTACTAATAATAATAATTATTAAACTCCTAGTAGACAATCGACATTAAATTTTGAAAATGGGTGGCTTTTTTAGTTTTATGATATAAAACATAATTAGTTACATACGTATGTTATACAGAGACCTACAATAATTCAAAATTCTACGTTTGTAAAAAGGTTTTTTTGCTCTTTAAAGGAAAAGTTTCATTTGTAATTATCGACTTGGTTTATTGTTTTCGTTATTTATTACGTTAAATATGTATAAATTGTGAAGTCGAGTGCGAGCATACAGGTTTAATAAATTATGTAGTTTGTACTTACTGTTTTGTTTTTGTGCCGCTTGATTGCGGTTGATTTAAACAAACACTATTTCTTAAAAAATCAGATACCATTTCAACATTCACCGTGAGGAAATTGTGTATAACGGACAGTGTATTGGGAATCTGCATAGGTACACTTGACGCGCTACTCGTAATAGCGAAACTGACGTCACAATCGACTAGTCTCGTGGCAGGTACGTTTCTAGCCTCGTGTAATTTTCGACGGTTCATTCGTAATTTTCTCAAGGAAAACATTAATAAAAAAAGAAAAAATGAAGTTTACGTGAATTTGGGACCCTAGATTTACCAATGTTTGCTATTTCTGAAAATTTGGAAACTGGGTTATTACGAGCAAGTTGATTTCTTGGATTCGCCAGTTTTAAATCTCGAAATGTATATATATATATATATATATATATATATATATATATATATATATATATATATATATATATATATATATATATATATATACATGTCAGTGAGAACTGTACAAACTGAAATGTATGTTCCTTGTCAATTTAAGTAAAAGTCCCATAAACATAGGTCTGATTCGCAATAGTTACCCAGATACAAGCGTTTAAAGTTTATAAATGATCACATATTTTTCAAAAGTAATTATTATTAGTCAACTGGAAAAACAAAACCGAAACAAACTGTCATTTATTCGTTTGCGTTCTAATAATGACAAAGTGGATTGTAGTAAATTAAGTGTAATTTAAATTTAAAATGCCTTTTCAATTTTCTAACGAAAGTATGCTGACATCATTTACATTTATGGATTTTGTGACGGAAATGCGAGAGCTGCCGTTAGGGAATATGAACGAAGATTTCCCAACAGGAGGATTCCAAATCACCAAACCTTTTCTTCTGTATATATATATATATATATATATATATATATATATATATATATATATATATATACATATATATATATATATATATATATATATATATATATATATATATATATATATATATTCACATATGTATAATTACTTTTGAAAAAATATGTGATCATTTATAAACTTTAAACGCTTGTATCTGGGTAACTATTGCGAATCAGACCTATGTTTATGGGATTTTTTTACTTAAATTGACCCAAGGAACATACCATTTCAGTTTGTACAGTTCCTCACCGGACTATATATATATATATATATATATATATATATATATATATATATATATATATATATATATATATGCTACATCCATATTTGATAGGTATGTCAAGAGTTTTTAATTGAAATGATTTTTCATTAATTTTAATTAATGTTTTTCATAGCATTACAATGAAATTATAATATGAAAATGTTTATTTAATTAATGTCTTTCATAACATTACAATGAAATTATAATGTGAAAATGTTTATTGGTTGAGGCATTTTTCACTATTAGCTTTCGATATGCATAATTATTGTTCTGTAATATCATTTTCCTACAACCATGTACGAAAGTGATTCATATCACAATTAACCGTACAGAAAATAATACTTTCGCACACTAGTGCGTTTCACTTTCTCATTGTACCCAATACGAAAGTAAATGACACATGTGTCTGTTACTTTCGCATTGCTTTTCTATAAGTTACCGTAGTAACGACCGGTTGTCATCGACCTGACACGGAGTTCGGTCGGAACCTAAGTCACCACGCTTACTGCTATTCACATAAATAATATGAGCAAGCTGATTTTAAATTATTTGACTTTTATGATTTAACAAGTTTAAATATTTAGATAATCGTCTTTAAATTCATAATAATTACGCAATATAATATTTATTAGGGCATGATTATAATTTCTTAATAAAAAACTTGAAATATTAAATTAAGTATATCGGAAGTCAATTTTCCCGCATGAGCACTTTGTTTGCAGCACGACCTCAGGGATTGCTGCATTTAGTGCGGAATTCGGGAAAATATATTCCGAACATGTTAGGTAAAACGTTTTTTGTAATGAATAAATTAATAAAATTAAAAACAAATAATTTAACATTGCTTGTTTTTTTTATTCTAAATGGATTGGCAGCATTAAAATGAAAAATACTAACTTAAATAGTAATAAATATATATCAATATCAAAAATTATATCAAAATATTGCCTCGTCGCGTCCGTTATATCAGCAGCATTTCAATTGTGCTACCAACCATACAACGTAATTACCCTAGATTCTGTTGGAAAGTAAAAAAACACCGCAGTGCGGGAAATCAAGTTTTCGGTGAATCTAGAGTAACCGGGATATACCTATTTTAAAGGTATGAGTACAAAAATATATTTATGCATTTAGAAGAATTTCTTTAAATTTGTTAATCATACGTAGGGTCAATTGGGGTAAATGTAAATAGGGGTAAATGTAAATAGGGGTAAATGTAAATGCCGTGTTTTCTGGTTCAAGACATTCCCCAACACAGTGGGGGACAAATTATAACGCCAGTACCAGTAGTGGGCATTGAAGTACATCCGGATGAACATCACGGTGTGGTTCAGTGTGAAAAACAGTTGTGCAAAATCTCCTTACAAGTGGATCGTCGCCAAAATACGGTATGTTCGAAACACTAGTTTAAGTTTCACTCAAAAAATTGGACATTGTGCAATTCATAACCTACAAACTATTTACATTTAGCCCAAGAATGGAAGTGTAGGGGTAAATGTAAATGTTAATTTGGGAGAAATGTAAATACTAATATACGGGTAATTAGTAAGAATTGGTAATAATTTCAGAGATGCCACGGGCTTACATTAAAAAAGGACCACCGTCTTTATATACCGCTAAGGGCTTGGGTGGGACTGTAGAACATATTTTAATGAAAAACAAAACTTACCAACCATTGCAGTTGACTACGGTATCCCAAAAGCGGTATTAGTCAATAGAATAAAAGGGAAACAATGCAATTGACAAATTAGGTTCTGGGGGCACAGTGGCTTAGCGTTGCCATCGAACATGACTTAGAAAATTGCATTAAAGCACGAGCGTGAACGGGCATCCCATGCGATAAGAAAGCATCAAGCCAGTTGCAGCCGAATATGTGCGTGTAAATAATTTAAAGATCCAATTTGTCAACGGTAGCCCTGGATATGACCGGTACTATTTATTATCGATTAAGAAACTAGAGTTATTACAAAAGTATAGGAAAGATTCGAGATATTCCTTTGTAATCTACAATTTTTACAACGAGGTGACCAAGCTTTTTGAAAAAAAAACCGCATTTGAGAATCAACCACCATTTATATTCAATTGTGATGAGAGTGGGTTTTGCTACCACCCGACCAAGCTGAAAGCGATTGTCGAGAATATCAGGAGATTCAGGCAGAGAACACGCCACTATATTGGCATGCATTTCTGCAGACGGATCGTTCCCTTCACCACTGATCGTCTTCAAAGGAATAAGTGTTCAGGCTACGTGGACATCAGAGAAAGATTTTTCAGGAACTAGGTAAGTAATAAAACATTAATATTAAACCTTTTGTTAATTAAACTCCAAGTATGTATTTTTTTATCTCTCAGCCGGCCATGGTTGGGTAGAGGAACCACAATTTTTTGAGTGGTCTTCCTCAGTTTTGATTCCCAAGGTACAATCTATACGAGGTTCTCATAATCTACCCAATCAAGCTGCTGTGCACGGACATTCTAGCTGCGTTAGAATTCGCATTTGGTGAAATTTCTCAGCCACTTGACTGACAAAATACAGCCTCTTGACAAGTTCAAAATTGGCGCTATTAAAAAATTATGGGAAAAAATACTTATTGACTTCGCAAGAGTGCAACTTCTAAACAGGCAGTCGAGCCGTTTAACAAAGAAATTATTTACTGAATTGTTAGGCAAAGCGTAGCCTCAAGGAATGAAACCTACTAATATTGTAACAGGCTTCGAAACAACTGGCCTTTTTTCTATCAATGTCAAACGATTTCCAGAGTAAGAATTTGATCTTAAAGGTTGAAAGGAACACAAAAGGAAACTACTAATTTATCAATAACAGAAAACGTAGATGACAATAGTTCACACAACCAAGAACTTAATTTCTCAACTCTGCCAGCAGACGCATCAATCGCTGGTCCATCTGGTACTACTGAAACCTCCTGCGTACTTGAACCTCTACCAAAAAATTCTAACAATACATATTTCTAATCTTAATTTGGATCCTGACAAATTAGAAGTTGTAATAGATCTGTCACCTAATGGTATATATTCACATTCAACACCCATTAAAAGTGACTTCCAACACAATAATTGGCATTTTTGCTGAGCACAGTAGTAATCGCTGCATTGACCAAGCAAGAGTTGAAAAGGTGAAAAAACGTATTATTCCTATTCTAGACTGAAACCACATAAGTATGGCGAAATTTTGACCAAATCAGGAAGTAGTGGACAGACTCGAAGCTGCTCAAAAGTTAAAAAATGAAAACGACCAATAAGCAGCAAAAAGATGAACCTAAGAAAAGAAAAATTGTTCACAAAATTGAAGAAGTAATTGGCTAATCTGCTTTGCGCCAAGATGACTCGTCTGAGAATGTGATGGAATCAATCCTTGCTGAAGCAACACACAAAGTTGAATATCATGGACCAGTTTGGAATTAATTAAAACCAGGATTATTTGTCCTAGTAGACTTTACGGGGGATGAGAAATAGTCATTATAAGTATGTCTGCTGTATACAAAACATCGATCAAGATGAAGAAGATGGAGATGTTATGGTGCAAGGATTCGAGACGTTCAATACTACTTCAACAGAGTTTGTAGAGATGGCCAATAATAATTGAAATTATTAAAGCAATTTTATCTGAACCGAACATGAAATATCGTGAGAGAAAATTTTTTTGTTTTTCCTGGCATAGTGAATGCAATTATTTCAACGATTCACTAACTCAATTGAAACATGATATTTTGCAAAAATTTGACATAAATCACTGGAAATTTGCACAAGATCTTTAAACAAATCTTTCGATTTTCATAAATAGGAAAAGTTGCAGGTACTTTATCTCATATTGATTTTAATTTCGTGCTGATTTCAAGGTTACTAAACAAAACTGCATTTCTTGCATGCTACCATATTCATACTGCTGAGAACAAAAGCTCACGCGACCATAAAGAGTAGGTACACATTTTTATTTTTAATAATGCAAGTGAAAAAGCACACATTTTGTATAACAAACGTTATCAATGTCAACTCATTGCTATTTATACAAAACCTTTATCATTATATTACGACGGTGTTCGTATCACTAACCTGTCCTGATTTAAAGTAGCAGTGTTAAGAGCGCACAATGGGACTTGAATTTTTAATTATTAGGAGTAATACATATTTTTTTGAATGGTATACAAAAAGAAAATTTACCTTAGTATACAGCTCGAGTGTTGTCATTTTGGTAACACCTGATAGACCTTTTTGAACAGCTGGGCTGATAAGATTAAATCCAAATTGATTTTACCAAAATTTATTAAAACAATTATTTTGTACTTAAATCTGAATGTTTTTGAGGAAAATCATTTTTGATCACTTATGTTTAAAAACCAAAAAAAAATTAAGAGCAAGATATGAGGTACGACACTATACGAATTTAAAATATTGACGTCCACACTCCACGACGCAGCATTTACAAATGCCATGTGTGAAAGTATGGATTTTAAATTTGTGTATCCTATCAAATATACTTTAATACTTAAAAAGTAGATTTATGTTATTTTCGATAGAATAGAAACAATACTTTAGCTAGGTAAAAGTAGATGGTGCTAATATCACGATTCAAAGTTTTATACCTTATACAGGTTAATTATTCTTACTCACCTATGTTTTGGTTTACTGAAATATAGGCAATTCAACAGGATCCTTAAGGTTTAAAGTCAAAATTATTATACTTAAACCTACCCTGTGGAAAACCCAGTCTTAGAACAATAATAAAGAGCTGAAATATAACAAAAATCATTAATTATAAGTTATATGTTTTTCTTTGATTTTCAGGTCCCATTTTTAATATTGACCCCTGTCCTCTTTACAAATCATTCCTAGTGGCACTGATTAATTTGCACCCAAAATAAATGTAAACAATAGAAGGAACGTAATTTATTTAATCAATTAAGAATACCGTTTTAGGAATATCATTATTGCCACATTTTCGTGTACATAACTGCAAGCCAATGAAAATAAAATTGCTTAAGGCACAATAGTTGTTAATTAACCGGTTAAACGGAAAACAATGTATGTTTAATGGCTTTTCATATTTGATTAGGATTACCGTAAACGTTCAACAGAAAAGTACGGTGACCCATGTGCCCCAGCTTGACCTATACGATTTCCACCTTTCATGTGAATAC
Source organism: Vesta saturnalis (assembly GCA_036346205.1). Taxonomy (NCBI): domain Eukaryota; kingdom Metazoa; phylum Arthropoda; class Insecta; order Coleoptera; family Lampyridae; genus Vesta; species Vesta saturnalis. The sequence goes on along the minus strand of JARFJB010001819.1, from coordinate 1,055,509 downwards.
GTGTATCGGCAACTTTTATTTCCCAGGAGCTTCTTCTTCACTTTGTTTAAAATGTCAACCCTAAATGAATTATTTTATTCGAAACAAAAGTATTTGAGAAGATTTTTAAACATTTTCAGAATTCATATACTATTGCGTGTTTCATCTGATATACATTATTTTATGGTTTCTTTATTATTACTTTTAAAAAATTTAATTTGTATGCATTATGTTTTTATTTTCTTAATTATACCGTATCTTCATGTTGAATCATACTTTGATAATACCTACAGCATAATTTCTGACATTTTTCTTTGATTTTTGTTCTTAGTTCGTTAAACTCACACACGTTCGTTAGTTTTGAGACTGTAACCCAACTTGGATGTGTATTTAGCTTACCTGGTTAAAATTTGGTTTTTGATTGTGGGATTACTGTTAGTCTCAACATAAGTATTGTTCGTAATTATACTGACAGCAAATGTCATCATTTTTGTGTAGCTACTCTTCTCTTGACAAGGATATATGTTTTATTTAAAATTATTAGCTGGAGAGCTACTAAGAGAATTATATTGACGGACCTTAAATCAACAAACAAATTTTAGCCGACAAGGTATATATATATATATATATATATATATATATATATATATATATATATATATATATGGTGCGGCATTAGTACGTCGAAGTACGATATATTCGTTATTAAAGGAGATATCAAAAAAAGTTATTTACAAAAATTATAGGTGTTACATATATTACCAGGGTGAACCAAACATACTTTTTTTTTGAATGGGACACCCTATATATTATTTCAAAGTTAGATTAAGCTCATGTCCCCCATACTTCCAATATAGGGTTTCATTACGTTATACAGGGTATTTCAAAAGTTATGGTCAATTGTACGCGAAAATCATTCTCATTTCAACGTCTTGCTACCCTATACAGAACAACCTAACAATAAAAATTGCATATTTACCTTTGAACTTATTCGTTCATAACAAAAACTTATAATAATTTAATATTAATCATGTTGCTTTGGTATGTGTGAATCCTTGCGATATTGCAGGCTCACATTCCATTAATATAAGTAATTTGATTGTAATCTCATTATATTTAGAATTTACATCAGTTCTACATACATAAAGACAAAATTTACATCGATTGGGGCTTGAACCTTGATGGCGCAGTTGGTTAGCGCGGTACTCTAGCAAAGTACAGGTCGTAGGTTCAAATCCTACTCAAGGTAAACTTTTTATTTATGTATTTAATAAAATTAATAATAATTTTTAATTACATATTTACCTTTGAACTTATTCGTTCCTAACAAAAACTTATAACCTAACTATAATTTTTTCCAGGCATAACTTTTTGACATTGGTACCGTGTTACGAGAAAGTGCTATTTCTTTATTATTGCACCAATTGAATATAGAGCGAGCCAAAACTCGAACACATGATTTTGTCAATTTTTTTGAAATGAATCACCCTGTATTTTATTTTAAAAAGTGAAAATATACTTTATGTTCTTCCATTTTTATTAAGCACTCGCTATAGCTAAAATCGTTAATTTCTGAGATATTTTCAATTTAACAACAGAAAGATTTTTTAAAAATGTGTATTATAACAAGTTAGCCGTGAACAAATAAAAGTGTGACAAATTATTATTGCGGTCGATCTCGCGACTGACATTTCTTAACAATTCTACATTAATACTCTTGAATGGTTCTCGTATTATATTCTTCATAACATCTTGTGTGGTTAGAGGTATTTCATACACACGGTTTTTCATAACTCCACTTGAAGAGGTCAATTTTACTTAACTCTGGTGAACAAGCTGGCCATGCAATTGGTCCTCCTCTTCCCACTCATCTTCCAGGAAAATGGGTATTAAGATGATTATGAATTAATCTACTCTGATGTACCGGAGCTACATCGTGTAACAACCACGTTCTTTGACGAATGTTAAGAGGAACGTTTGCCAACAGTAATGGTAAATGATTTTCTAAAAAGTCCAAATAAACCTGATCATTCACTGTTCCATCGAAAAAATGAGGTCCAATTACGTGATCTCCAACTATACCACCCCAAACACTCAAAGGCCACCTAGTTTGACTATGAGGTGCCATAAAATGGGGATTACTTGTCGAATAATAATGGAACTTGTATCTATTCACAGTTCTATTTTTATCAAACGTGGCTTCGTCTCCAAAGAGGACAAAACCAAAGAAATCCACCTAATTGTGGATTTGTTGTTGAGTCCATTCACAAAAAGCAAGCCTTCTGGGATAGTCATCTTCGAGTAACTCTTGATGCAACTGGATATGGTATGGATGCACCTTGTTTTTACGCAGTATTCTTCGGACGGACCTGTCACTAATATCATGCTGACGCGTGTACTAACGTGTGGATTATGCGTAACTTCAAGCATCACGTTAAATTCATTTTCCTCGTTAAATACAGGTTTTGCCCTTTCCTTATTTTCATAAACTACTGAACCCGTACGATTAAAATGATCTACTAACCTTTCCAACGTTATTTGCTCGGGTTGTTTTCGTGCAGGATATCACTCTTTGTAAATTCTTTGTTCTAATAAACAATATTTCATACATTCTCCCAGTACTCATATCATGTCTGTTAATTCCTCAACAGGAAAGTTCATTTCAAACAGTGTTTAAGTGTTTACAAATTAACAAACTGCACAATCTCAAAGAAGTTTGTTAAATGACAAGCTACTAATTATTACTGAATAATATATATCTGGCATTTGTTCACGGCTAACTTGTTATAATGGAAATTGTTAAAAAATCTCTCTGTTATTACATGGTATATTTTTGATTACTTCCATTAGTTAAAATACAAAAACAAAATCCCAGAATAGGCTATCAAATCGGTGATAATTTTATCACCGCATGTTGACTGTCACGTGATTTTAATGAATAAAATAGTTTACTGTCAAAGCTGGACAGCCTTCGCAAAACTTAGTTATATCCTTAAAAACACTAAAATACCAAACAATCTCAAGCGAAAGGTATACAATGCATGCATCCTGCCGGTGGCTACATATGGCATGGAAACAATGACCCTAACAAAACACAGTGCAAACAGATTAAGAATCTGCCAACGAGCAATGGAAAGAACCATGCTCGGAGTCAGCCTGAGAGACAGGATCCGAAACGAGGAAATAAGACCAAGAACGAGGGTCGAAGATGTTGTGGAAAGGATTGCGAGACTGAAATGGCGTTGGTCGGGTCATATCGCTCGAGACAACGAAAAGTGGACAAAGAAAATATTACAATGGCGACCACGGGAAACAAAAAAAAGCGTTGGACGACCACAAGCACGATGGCGCGACGATTTAAGAGAAATAGCGGGAAAAAATTGGATACTGAAAGCCCAAGACAGAGACACATGGAAAAAATGGAGGAGGCTTATGTCCAGCAGTGGACCCTAAAAAGCTGAAAAGAAGACTGTCAAAGTGACAAACAGTTTAAAAGAAATAAATAATTGCATTGATTATCTTGAAACTGTAATATTTACGATCAAAGTGACAAATCGTCTAAAATTGTAAACTTTAAAAAATATATTTTTCTTAACGTTCATTATATTCTCTTACCAAAATAACACGTGTTATGATTAATAATCGATGATACCACTCGTTAAAACCTGTAGAAAATTTTCAATTTTCATCGGTTTTAACTCGAGCTATGATTAATCATAACACTAGTTATATTATCCCTGAAAATATCTCAGGAATTAACGATTTTAGCTATAGGGAGTACTTAATAAAAATAAAATACAGGGTGATTCATTTGAAAAAATTGACAAAATCATGTGTTCGAGTTTTGCCTAGCTCTATATTCAATTGGTGCAATAATAAAGAAATAGCACTTTTTCATAACGCTGTACCAATGTCAAAAAGTTATGCCTGTCTAGGGTACACCGGACGTTGAAATAAGAATGATTTTCGTGTACAATTGACCATAACTTTTGAAATACCCTGTATAACGTAATGAAACCCTATATTGGAAGTATGGGGGAGATGAGCTTAATCTAAATTTGAAATAATATATAGGGTGTCCCATTTTAAAAAAAAGTATGTTTGGTTCACCCTGATAATATGTAACACCCTGTAAATACGAAAATAATTTTATAATGTGAAGTTTGAAGTTGCCTACAATTTTTGTAAATAACTTTTTTTGATATCTCTTGATATCCTTTAATAACGGATATATCGTACTTTGACGCACTAATGCCGCACCCTGTATATGGCCCAGCTGATTTTTAAAACACTTTCAGTTCAAATAAGTCCCAAATATACATTGAATTGTGGACATTCAGTGATCTTTAACATATTCTTAAACGCCGAAAACGTCAAATTCGTTTTTACCAGCCAAACATGCACATAACCTGTGTTTCTAGCATACTTTCATGCTATTTTCGGAGTTTATTATATATATATATATATATATATATATATATATATATATATATATATAATGCCTATATCTTGAAAATATTTATTATTAATTAAATTAGTATAAATTTGGGGATAGGGTCTAATTTGAATTCGTTGGCAAATCAAAATATAACTATTTAACTTTTTAAATAAATTAATGTGTTTTCGTAAAATCATAAATTTTTTTTATTTCACACCAGGAAATGTTCATGTTAATAATTTTATAGTAATTTGCAATAATTTGTTTCACCGTGTAACAGGCTTCTACGGAATTGGCAAAATGTACGCATGCGTTGCGTCATTGCTCAATTAAAATATGTGCTGCCTGTCAAAAATTTCACCAACGATCTATTACTTAGTGAGTACAATTTTGATTTTCTTTATTTTAAAATTATTATATTTATGGTTACCTCTGTTCATTAAATTTCCAGATATTGATACACGTCGTCGCACAATAAACATATACAAATTCAGAAAACAAAACATAAATACAGGACATTAAAAGAATAATCAATGAAATATGTTGGGTTATGATAGCAAAATAAACTCACATGTGTTGTTGTAATCTCCAATAAATGGTCACCTCAAGCTTGTTCCATATTACCATTGGATGTAAAACTTCTTTCCATCTAACGATGATACTGCCTTCCTGTTGCAAATGGTACTGCTTAATTTCCATAAATTCATCCAGCTGCACTAACTTGTGATAAATCTTCTGTTTGGTAAATACGTTGCACTTAGGTAATATGCTCATATACTTTTGTAGTTGCACTTTTATTTGCTTTGAATATTTCAATATTGTATTAAATATTTATTAAATTATCGGATTAGAATTATTTTTATTCTTTCATTAAGGTTTTTATTTACTATCACTTTTATTTTAGATGCCGATTTGAAGTTACTTTAATTTTATAACCTCCATCACTTTCGAAAAAAAATAAACATCACATCCAAAACATCAGAAGAAATTTTATTTACATAAAAAAAATGCACATCAACCGATGTTGATACAAGATTTCGAAATGAAACAATACAATAATGTCGAAAATTATAACCGGTAACCTAAGTGTTAAGATTTGTTATTTGTTATATCGATTGTTCTCAAACTCTACGTTGATCGCGGTTCACTTCCGATAATATTAACGAAAATTTTAACTTACATGTAACGAATACACTATAAGCACTATGACTTTTTAGTCACACAAAATTAAAATTATAAGAGGGTAAGAGGTAAGAGCTGTAAGAGAGCGAGAAATCAGGAGCGATTCCTTATATACTTTCCTCATGGATACCAAAGCTTTCAATTTTGTTTTACATTACATACAAAAGATCCTTGCATTTAATTGGTCTAAAGAAAAAAATTAAATTAACTAAAACATAAATTATGCCATAACTTTGTCAAATCAATTCGGATTTGCTTTTTAAATACATTTTTCAAATCAGGACAAAATTTTCCATAAATAGACATCTCACATGCTATACTTCGCTTCATGAATTTACATTTTGACACTTTACTACCTAAAATTACTAATATCTAACAAATTTTATATTTTACAACTAAACTGAAGACATATTCGGCGTCTGCATAAAAAACTGTATAAGAATACACTTATTTCTACCCATTTTTCATAGTTTTAACAAAATTTCTACTTCAATAGCTTAATTTTAGGTACATAACCCAATTTTTCTAAATTTATGTTTAAATTACATATTTAATGTTAAATTCTATGTGAAAATGAGGGAAACCTATTATTATATGCTTTTATAATTTATTCTAAACTTATCTAATCCTACATAAACTATAAATTTGAAAAATCTATTGTACTTAACCTAATTTTATATAATTTAATTTTAACTTGCTTTTTAAACGTCTATATCATTTGTAATGTTTATATAATATGTTCCTATATATGTCTCTAACACCATCACTGTTTTTCTGTACTCTATAGTTCCTAATTTTGTCTTTGCACACTTTCACAATGTTAGCATATTTAGTAAATTTTTGTACACAAATTATATTTATATTGTAAATATCACATTGCACAAATGTTGTTCAAGTTCTTAGTTATGTTTCTAAGTCACTATAACCTCTTATGCACTTTTGAAACACTTAGTCTGTGAATTACCAATATACTGTCTTCGTACCATAACCCTTTTTATAGTTCGCAGAGTTTTATGCATTGTACCTATTACTATACATATTCTACACATTAGAATTATTTTACTTCATGTAATCAATATCTGTTATGTGTTCAAATACTTAATTAAATTGATTTAAATGTGAAATTTCTTATTTAACTTAAACGAAGCTGAACGTACACACTAATATGTATCGTGTTGACCTTTTTTACATGCTACTGGTATAGCTCATTGCTTTTATAAATATAACATCATTGTGTAAACCCCACAAAGCCTATTTTGTTGTATCACAATCATATTTTTATACTCGTATACTATATTTTCTCATAACGATGTGCATAACTTCTTCCACTTTATATGAACTCACATACTATATATTATTTGAGCTCGATAAAACTCTACCCCCTCTATTATACCTATTTATAACCATCGCAATATATATATATATATATATATATATATATATATATATATATATGTATAAATCTCACTACATTGTATGGGTAACTTTGTTATTACGACAGATACAAAGTTGGCTAAATTACATGTATATTTAGATTTAGATTTAGTTATTACAAATACTGTAAAATCTTAAAGAGGTTTAAGATTAATTAGATGCACTACTCAAAAAAATTTTTGAATCACTGCTTTTTGAGTTACAGCACTAATTTACTTTTCTTTAAATCGCAACCATAAGCGAAAGTTAGCTTATTAAATTCTTTATTTTTTTATGATATAAAGTTTTGTATACCTAATTTTAATAATAATCCGTAAAACTTAAAAAAATATTTAAAAAAATCATTTAATTAAATACATCGTTATGGCTACGATAAAACAGTTAAAAATAAAACAAGAACGACGGGAAAAATTCTAATTTTAAAGTAATTCTACAATTATTAATGTTTAATTTTAACACAATTCAGGATCAAAACAAAGTTTCAAAGTGGCCACCGTTACGTTGCACGCAAAATTCACAACGTTAAATAATGTGTTGTTTTGATCTTTTCGTAATGTGTCTTTTTTTACAGCAAGTTAATAGCAATAGAAATCTTTTCTTTTAAATTATTGATATCAGTTGGTTTTGCTTTGTGCACCTTGTCTTTTATTGGTCCCCACAAAAAGAAATCTAACGGAGTAAGATCCGGTGATCTCGGAGACCAAAAAATTGTACCACGTGTTGCAATTTTATTTAAAAATCTTTCATTCAGTAATTCATAACCCTAACCGAGTTATGTGCTGGAGCTCCATCTCGCTGAAAATCCTGCAGATTGCGAATTGTATTCAAAGGTACATTATTCAGCATTTCTTCCAAATTGGTAATTAAAAATCTTTCGTTGACTTCTGCGTTCAAATTTTCGTTGTAGTAATAAGGTCCAAAGGTTTTGTACCAAGAATTCCACACCAAACATTTACAGAAAACACTTGTTGGTCCCGCCTTTCTACTGCGAGATATGAATTTTCTGCAGACCAAAACAAGTGGTTTTTTTTCTATTAAAAATTCCATTGTTAGTGAATATTGCTTCATCGGTGAAAACGATTTTATACAAAAAATTTTGATATATCTCTATCTTCTCTGTAAATCAGTTAGATATAAAGTATTTTCTACGTGGTAGTGATACGGCTTTCGTCCATATTTCTTTAAAATTAATCTTGATTCTTCTTTAGAAACACCATACTCCATACCTATTTCGCTAATAGACGCAGTTGGTTTGATAATATGTCAAAACATTGGTTTCAGTTTCAACATTAAAATTTTTTGACGCATCCTTTGGTTTGGTAAATGATCCATACATTTACGGTAAACGTCGTTCCATATAAGTTTCAAAGTATAACTCGGAAGTTCTGTCTGAATCACGTTCACATGAATAGTAGTAAAACAACATGTCGTTTCTTTCTTCAGTGGAATATATTTTATAAACTCTTCTAAACGCACAGTAATTATCAAAGCAAAACGAACTTATTAAGATTGATAAATGCAATAATTAAACTGAATGATATTTGACAATGCGTAGACTATTGTTCTTACTGGACGATTTTCAGTTGTTTTATCATAGCCATAGCAATGTAGGGGAAAGGTGGGCAAGTTGGCACAAACAAAATTTCAAGTAAAAGAAATGCAGTTTGCTACATTTACCCAGTGGGAATTAGTTCGTATGGCAAAACATCTTTATGTTAAGTGAAATTGTGATCGTAGCTGCAATTTTAAAGAAATTATTTAATATTTAGTTTTTGACGACATACGGTTAGAAGGTAAGAACATTTTTTGAATTTTATAATTTAAATATCATTTGCTGTTGACTCTTTAAATTTATATAATGTGATAGCTACGGCAATTTTCTATACATGCCACGTTGTTTGAAAAGACTAGGTTATGTTATTTACGATATATTTAAATTTAATGGCGGGTAACCTTAGCAGGCAAGATGGCACATTACCATGCCGTCTTGCCCACGTCTTAATTTTAATGCGGTTTATTTTATTTTCGTTTTTCAAAACTTACAGATGGTGTATCGCTATCAACGAAGGAGTAATAGGGGAAGTTAGTTACAAGATATGGAAAGAGCCATAACAGCTGTTAATAAAAAAGAAATGGGAACACTTAAAGCAAGTAAAATGTTTAATGTTCCACAAACTACTCTTAGACGTCGTTTAACATATACCAATAAGGTATCTAAAGGAACTAAAAAACATTTAGGTAGACATCAATCTACATTCACAACAGATTAAAAAAAAGATATAGCCAAACATATTCTGGATCTTTAATCGCGGTTTTTTGGGATGACTGCAAAAGAAGTAAGAGTTCTTGTTTATCAATTCGTTGAAAAAGCTAGCATTCTGCATCAGTTTTCTAAGACAAAAAAGATGGCAGGAAAGGATTGGCTTCGAGCGTTTCAGTTGCGAAATCCAACAGTATCCCTACGGCTTCCAGAAGCTACTTCTATAGCTCGTGCCTCAGCATTTAATAAGCCACAGATTCAAAATATTTTGCAAAATTTATCGAAATTTTAGATAAAGAAAAGATTGATAAGACCATGATATATAACATGGATGAATCTGCGTTATCAACTGTGCAAGAGCCACAAAAAATTTTAGCTACAAAAGGGAGGAAGCGGGTTGGGATGATAACTAGTGCAGAGAGAGGTACACATTCAACTGTTGTTTGTTTTATGAGTGCAGGAGGAACTTTTGTTCCTCCTGCACTAATATTTCCACGAAAGAAATATAACCCTCTATTGTACGATAATGCACCTACAGGAACTTTGTCTCTGTACAATGAGTCAGGGTATATGACACCTGAGAAAAAAGCGTTATTAATTCTCGATGGGCATAGTAGCCACAAAGCCTTTGAGGTGCTAGAATTTGCAAAAAAAATTCAGTAGTTTGCCAGCACATTGCACTCACCGGTTACAACCATTGGACGTAGCGTTCTTCGGTCCTCTTGGAACATACTATGACCAGGAAGTAACGAAATATATGAAGGAGAACCCAGCACGTCCCGTTACAATATATCAAGTGGCACTCCTCTTTAATGCAGCATACAAGAAAACAGCTACATACGCCATAGCAAAATCTGGTTTTGAGAAGACTGGCATAGTGCCTCTAAACCCTGAGGTATTTCCTGACCGTTTGTTCTTACCTAGTACAGTTGCCGACAATCCACTAGGAGAGGAATCTCTGATAACTAAAGTCACATCATCTGCTCAAGCTACGACTGAAATAAATACTAGACAGTCAACCACAGAAGATACAAACAATTCAAAAGCTTCTACATCCACAACTTATTTGAACAACAGTAACGAACAGTTTAATACTTCAAATCACGAACTTTTAGTGATATTGTCTCCAATGCCTCATCAAAACAAAACGACAAAGATCTAAGACAAAATATCAAGATGTATTAACCGAGAGTCCATTTCTTGAAGAACTACGTCAAAAAATGAGCAGCTGTCCAACAAAAGCAAGGCAATTCGAAACTGTAGAAAAGAGGCAGTTAAACGAAAATTAATAATCGAGAGTTCGTCGGAAGGCGATTTTTCTGAGGATGATGACGATTGCGCTTGTCTTTATTGCAACGAACTTTTTAGTTTATCGAAGGCCATGGAAGGATGGTTACGATGCCAGCAATGCAATAAGTGGGCTCATTTGAATGTGCCGGGTTACCGAAGAGAGCAAAACGGTTTGTGTGTGAACTCTGTAAATAATTGGTATTTTTACATGCTTATCTGCATAATAAACTACTCATATGTTCATTTACTTATATAATTATTTGCACATGCCATGTTGTGCAACACGGTTGGGCAAGATGGCATAATTACACTTTATATAAAATAATCTGTTATATGACCAATATGTTTTATTTCTTTAGTTTGGAATTTAAAAAAACATAAAGTAATAATTGAAGTTTCATTTGGAGTAAAGCTATTAATCAATAGTTCATTTTTTGAGTAGGTATATTAAGGCAACGTAAAGGTACGCCATCTTGCCCACCTTTCCCCTATTTAATTAAATGATTTTTTTTTTAATTTTTGAAGTATTACTGATTATTATTAAAATTAGATATACAAAACTTTATAACGTCGAAATTAGAAAAAATAAGGTATTTAATAAGATAACTTTCGCTTATGGTTACTGTTTAAAAAAGGTTAGGGTTGTAACTTAAAAAGCAGTGGTTAATAAAATGTTTAAGTAGTGCATCTAATCAATCTTAAAATTATCTATTCAAAACCAGGATTTTATTATATTTTTAATAACTAACGAGCCAACGTTGATTGAAAATTCTAACGATTTTCAGTTTTTCTCAAATAAATCGGAAACTTGGCAACAATGGTCAATTTTCTTGCTGGGTTCTAAATCTTCATGTAATTTTGCCCGACTAGCTGTGATCAAAATTAAAAATATATTTATTAGTAACGAAGTTATGACAACTTAAAATTCGAAAACTCACTAAGCTGACAGTTACAAAAGAACACCCTGTATCAATAGATGATCATGGAAATTGTTTTTATTTTTTATTATTGTTGTTAGAATAAACCACCAATAGAGAAAAAAAAAATGTTTAAAGTAACATCAGTACTTAATAATAGTAACCGAGTTACATTTAACTTTACACGGAATTAACTAATAAAACTGAAGAGGAAACTTAACTATAACAAAAATATTAAACTTCATTTTATTTTAGATCCTAGTTCTCTCTATCGATCGGTATTAACGGACTACCACGGCCTATCCATCGGTTTGGATAATGTTCGTTCAGCCATTGCCTCACAGCTCTGGCATAAAGAACTGAACACCCATCTAAATGGAAAAGTAAATTTAATCGTTCATTAATTGGAATCTCGTGTATGGCATTCCACAAATCGGTATTTAAAAACTCTAAAAAGTTCTGCGCGTTAATGTTTTCCTCAATTCGTTTAGTATCCCACACCGGATGTTGATTTTTTGGGAATACTGGCTTTTGCAGTTTATTACTCAGTGGCAGCGTTGATTGAAATTTTTTTAGTCAATGGTGGCAGTTATCGGCTGCCCAATAGCGAAAATTTTGTGACGATACTTCCATTTGTACGTGGCTTCGTCGGTATGCAACACATTTTTTAGAACATTTCTGTTGTTTAATATTCTCCTTGGACCCATAAACAATATTCCAAACATATTGCCTCGTCGCCTTCTTGCAATGTGTGCAAAACCTTCGTTTTAAAAGGTTAAAATTGTTTCTTTTGAGACATCACGGAATAGCTTCCGGATGAACATTCAAATTTATACTGGCATTTCTTAAACTGGTATTAGGATTATTTCTAAAATGATCTGAAATGAGTTGATCATTTCCTTTTCTCCTTTGCACAGGATTAATTTTTAAAACGTGTGTTGAAACCACACCAATTTCTTTGAATATTTTATCTACTTTGTTCACCGTTCCGCAGCTAATACGACGATCTGCATGTCTTTCATTAAATATTCTACAAACATCTGACACTTCTATCATTGTCTCCCAAAAGACGTATTATTTCAATTTGCTCTCTCACACTTAATATTTCAGCCATGTTACAAAATAAAATAACAAGTGTAAGTAAATAATGTTATCGAACTATGCATTAATTTACAATGTCACTGAAATCTATCACAACTGTCAAACAGTAACATAATTTCCATGGCAAGTAAGATTTAAATGGAAATATTAGGTCTTATAATTTACTTAATTGCGTGTAAAATTAAATGTAATTCGATTAGTTTTATCAAATACTGATGTTACTTTAAACATTTTTTTTTCATTGGTGGTTTATTCTAATAATTATTAAAAAAATTTCCATGGCCATCTATTGATACAGGGTGTTCTTTTGTAACTGTTAGCTTAGTGAGTTTTAGAATTTTAAGTTGTCAACTTTATTATTAATAAATATGTTTTTATTTAATTTTGGTGACAGTTATTTGGAGGCACTCTGAATCCAGTGGCGTAGAAATTTTTTCATAGAAAATCGCTAATAAAAATTCTCCATTTTCGACTATGAAAAAATATCGTAGTATGCCCTGAAATTTGAATAAACATTTTAAATGTTGTTCCTACGTAGGTAGATCTTTTATTACTTGACAAAAAAATTGGTTGAAATCGGTTAATATCTTCAAATTTTACAGGGGTGTTTCCAATCTAAATGAGACACTTTAAAATTCATAAAAAAGCACAGCAAATATTTTAAGTTGAAATTATACAGTGATCGAGCTCGTACGTGATGGACAACAACCCTTCACGCCAGCGGTGCATTATACACGAGGCGCATGAGGCGCACGCCTCAGGGCCCGGTCGCTGGGAGGGCCCGGCCCTACTGCTCTCGTACTCGATCGTCGGGTGCAGCAGCCTATTCGTGTGCGTGCATTTTGTCACTTGTCCGTAACACGTGTGATTATGTATTTAGCGTTATCTCAGAGTCGGAAATTAAAGTATGTATATTATATAAAAGGAAATTTAACTTTAATTAAAATTAACATTATTCATTATTACTTCTTATTATTTCTTAGTTTATGTTTAGACAAAATGAATTATAAACACGCTTCTGGTTCTGAAAAACGAAACATTCTAGAAGAAGCAAAGAAAAATAACAATCTTTTTTATAGCAAAGGATAATGAAGTAGATGATGAAAGTACATCAGAGTCAGAAAAAGGCGGAGACGAACAGATGATCAACGAAACAAATAAATATTTATTATTAGAAATTGGGGATCATGGTCGTTCTTTTATATCTGCATCGAGTGAAGTACATGAGTTTATTGACACTGATATTAATAGATAGGGTAAAAGCTCCAGTAATGGACACTGCGCTAGTAATGGTCATCTTAAACCAAAATATGTATATATCTTAGAACCTTATTCATTTTATTCGTACAGTACGTCTTATTACATTAGGAAATGAACACCCGCTACAATTCCGTTCGATCCCCACTTAAAAAGTGTATTCTTTGCTGATGACAGATGTCAATTGAAACTCGCGCCAAAAATCAGTGCATTTCTAACAGTGGTGTAACGTGTATCGCAGTTGACTTGCACGTGGTGTGTATTACATTAAAATTAACGTTTATTCAGGATAGACTGTTTTTGAAGTTTTAAAAGGTATGCATTTGGTAGTGTATACTCAAGTAAACAAAAAGGCCAATCCTAAACATTTTTAATAAGGGGTGACCACTACTGAAACTGGAAATGTCTTAGAAATGGACACCAAAGTGTCCATTATTAAACCAATCGTTTTTAGTAATGGACACTGATGATTGTTTCCATTACCAGAACCAATTAATTCTAGATAGGTACAAGTAATAAAGACCGGGTAAGGATGGCTATTAATGAGTACTGAATCGTTACTAATGTAAACTTAATATCTCACATAATTTCCTACGAATTCATTTTTCTTGCAGTTATGGATGTGCAAAAAGGAAAAAAGCGACTTTTTTCAAGTGGCGGGAAGATAAAATGGCTTTGGCTATACATACTGTTAAAAATCAAGGTATGAGTAAAAAATGTCTGCAAAAGAATTCGGAGTTCCTAGAACTACACTAAAAAGGAGATTGGAAAAAAGTGTGACTAAGAGAAAAATGGGACCCGATACCATTCTTTCGGAGGAAGAAGAACAGGTTTTAGTTCAGTGGATTTTATCAATGGGTAGAAAAGGATTTCCCGTTCACCCAGATAGTTTACTGTTTACAGTGCAAAAGACAATAAAAGAAAGTGGAAAAGAGACAATTTTTAAAGATGGTAAACCAGGAAGATCGTGGTTTGCCGCATTTCTTAGAAGACATCCGGAAATTAAAAACGAAGGGCAGAGTCGGTCTCAAAATCTAGGGCTGCTATGTCAAATGTCGATATAGAGAAATGGTTTGACGAGATTGACATCTATCTCAAAAGTGAAGAACTTAAGGAAATTTTATACCATCCGACCAGAATTTATAATGCGGATGAAACAGGATTCGCTTTTGATCCTAAATCGGGTAATGTTTTAGGTCCAACAAAATTAGAAGAGGATTTCTATGAAAGGAAATCAAATGCGGAAAAAGAGCAGATTACTGTTATGGCCTGTTTTTCTGCCGATGGTACCACTGTTCCGCCGATGGTTATATTTCCGTACAAAAAAATTCCAAAAGATATAGTACAATCTGCACCGTTAGATTGGGCAGTAGGAAGATCAGACTCGGGGTGGATGAATTTTTATGAATATATCGGAAATCATTTTCTACCCTACCTAAAGACACAAAATATTACTCAACCTGTTTTGTTCTTCGTGGATGACCACAAATCGCACCTCACTAAACAAGTGAGTGAGCTTTTCGAAAAAGTGGAATAATTTTAATTGCGTTGTTTCCCAATGCCACGCATATACTGCAGCCCGCAGATGTTTCAATCTGTAAACCTTTGAAAACAGGCTGGAAATCTATAGTCAGCAAATGGAAATATGACAATTTTCCAAAAGACGTAACCAAATATACCTTTGCTCCAATTTTAAATAGCGTTGTAAAAGAATATGCCACACAGAATTCAGTACGTAATGGTTTTAAAAATGTGGCCTGTTTCCTTTCGATAAAACAAATGTTGATTACACTAAATGAATATCTCATCGAGATACAACAGATCCAACAAAGCCATTGCCAAAAGAAAATAAATCGCCAAAGAAGAACGATCTTTTGGACATAGAAAAATACATTGAAGCGGCAGAACTAAAACGTTTTAAAGATATTTTTGAAAGAGGGATGCTTGGACAGGACACTCTTAGTATACAACATGTCACAGCAAAAATACACGAGGTTGATACGCCAGCTATTGAGAAAATGGACATACCCCCAACAATGCCATCAACTCCTAGTTGTTCAAAAAATGGTGCACACGTTACTCCAGATAAGAACATTTATGTTACTTCAAATGCTTCCGAGTCTTTTTGTTCCCCAGGTAAATTAAATAATATATCCTTGAAAAAAAAAAAGAAAAACAGGGATTTGTAGTTACCACTTCGTTCAAAAATTGTCTAGTGTTTCCAAAAACTCCTGATAAGAATGTACCAAGAAGGAATAAAAAAATTTTCCTGCTGTTGTTTGTACGATGTTATATAGGCAACACTACGACAGTCTCCCTGTACCAAAATCTGCTGTTAAACCAGGCCAATTGAAGAAAGGAAGGAAGGAAAGTCCATAGTTAAAAGAAAAAATTGTGATTCAGAGTCTGATAGTGAGGCGGAAATTTCTTACTGCGACGACAATGACATAGACTTCAGTGATGTAGAACATGATCTACTAGCACAGCTAACTGAGGACACTTTTGTAATCGTCAAATATAATGAACAATTTTATCCAGGTAGATATTTTACACTTGTTTTATTTAAAAATATTAATTTTGCCTCTTGTTAAAGGAAACGTGATGAAGTTGGGTCAGGGCGGAGCTGAATTTTCTTCAATAATGACAGCCCGTCCAGATTGGAAATGGCCAGAGAAAGAGGATCGGCTTTTCTATTTTTCTGAAGACATTAAAAAAATTATTGAAGAACCACAACTTAAAAATAAAAGGGGTGTATACTTGGTACCAGAGTTGTTAAAGCTTACTTAAAATAATAAAAAATAAATAGTAAATATGCGTATATTTTCCGCCAGAGATAACACAGCAGCTAAGGCGTACTATTGCTGTGATTTATGGTTCTAGTGAAAGCTAAGTTATTTCTGACTGAAAGTATACACCTAGCTCAAAGTTTTATCTTACTACCTGTTCTATATATACTTAAACTACATATTGGCGTAGGGTGTCCATTACTAATTTTTTGGGTGTCCAATACTTAAGTAGATATGATCATTACCGGTGATTTTGACATTTTTCCGTGTAAAATATTTTTTCTAAAAAACTATATTGTTTGTAAATAAGCTTATTTAATACGTACAATGGGCACATTTTATAGGCTCGGCAATAATTTTTTCATATAAAAAAAACATGGTAAGACCAAATTATCATTGCTTAAAGTATAAAGTCTCTCTTGAATGTCCATTACTGGGACTTTTACCCTAAATCGATAAAGAAATGAAAGGCGAAGCTAGTCAACAAGGCAAGAACCTCAAGATGCAGAAATAATAAATGGTAATGAAATTACGAGACTTTCTGAATGGTCTGCTGAAATTATTAGAATTTATAGAAAGTATAATTACGAATAAACCAAAGAGCGATATTATCGAAGATACAGGTAAAATATACAACGATGGCAATCGTACGTACTATAGATGTTTAAAAGAATCCGATTTTTATCGTCTTAAATCAAATGGAGAAAAAGTAAAGAAAAATGGTTAATATATGATTCGCATACTAAACGTGTGTACTGTGATCCCTGTAAGTTATTTTCGAAGGAAATTACATCTTTAAGTGATTTCGGCTATAGTGATTGGAAAAACCTCGTGAAAACGCTTAAAAATTATGGGGAAACTAAATCTCATTTAGGCGCCATGGTAACATTAGTTATAAGATCATCTCTAGTCACAACAGTAGATATAAAATTAAAAAACCAAATTCAGGAAGAAGAGCAATACTGGGAAAAAGTTCTAATGCGTATACTCGCCACAGCCTTTCCAGACAAGGTCTAGCTTATCGGGGATCCGATGAAAATCTTGAAAATCCTTATAGAGGAAATTATATAAGCTGCTTAGTGTATCTTGCCGAACTTCTTAGCAGAACATCTATGCCGCTATGGAAATCAATGAAACGGTTCTACCAGTTATTTATTTATTTATAATATTTGTCAATTATAGTTGATTCCACTCCGGATATAAGCCATTGTGATCAATCAACTTTTGTCGTAATGTATGTACGGGGTGGCCAACTAAGAATGCCAGGTACTGTATTTGGGAAACTATACATCGTAGAGACTTACGGAAAAAAAGTTATTACTAAAACGGCCAATACAAAAACCTGGAAAATATTTTCATGTTTCTGAAATGGCCTCTAGGGGGGAATTCTGCTATATTAACCTAATAAAAAAATAACTGATCTTTGAAGTCGAGAATAATCTGAACTTTTTTTGTTTGGCACTTTTTGACGTATCTATAAAAATAAAGTGGTGGGGGGTATTCAAAGGTTTCCTTAAATCACCCCCGGTATCTTCGAAACGGCTAATCCGATTTTAACAAACTTGGGCGCGTTAAAAAGAGCTTTTCTTGGGTTACAAATGTTAAAATAATTGATGTTTTGTTAGTTTCATATGTCGTCCCTAGAGGGCTTTGTTCGACATTCCGACAGAAACGGTTAATTTTCGCAAAAAAATTAAATGCATTGGTATGAGTTTTTTTCATAAACACGTAGCTAAATGATGCCTAAACAAGTTCGCGAGAACCGCATCTCGATGTCTTGTTCCTAACCTAAAATATCGGCCAAAGAACACTTTATACGAAAATCCCTTAAATTTTTATTTTTTTATAACTATACTTTTCTGGAATTGTTTCTATTATGTAAGTTGTGGCCCTAAAAAGGACCGGTCTAAAAAAAAGTCATACCAATGCGTTTAATTTTTTTGCGAAAATTAACCGTTTCTGTCGGAATGTCGAACAAAGCCCTCTAGCGACGACATGTGAAACTAACAAAACTTCAATTATTTTAACATTTGTAGCCCAAGAAAAGCTCTTTTCGACGCGCCTAAGTTTGTTAAAATCGGATTAGCCGTTTCGAAGATACGGGGGGTGTTTTAAGGAAACCTTTGAATACCCCCCACCACTTTATTTTTATAAATACGTCAAAAAGTGCCAAACAAAAAAAGTTCAAATTATCCTCGACTTCAAAGATCAGTTATTTTTTTATTAGGTTAATATAGAATTCACAGAAACATCACTTTTTTAGAATCAAGATTGCAGTTACGCCCCCTAGCGGCCATTTCAGAAACGTGAAAATATTTTCCACGTTTTTGTATTGGCCGTTTTAGTAACTTTTTTTTTCCGCAAGCCACTACGATGGATAGTTTCCCAGATATAGTACCTCGCATTGGCCACCCTGTACATGAAGGGCAAATAGTAGAAAGATTTATGGGATTTCTTAAAATTGAAAAACATACTGCCGAATACCTACAAGAGATTGTTTTAAATAATCTTAAACAATTAGGACTTGACTTTGAAAATTGTCTTGGTCAAAGCTACGATAATGCTGTTAATTAATAATCTCCTACGGCTGTTTATGTATCATGTACAATAATTCTCTTAACTTAGTTCTTAATTTTGCCTGTGAAGCTTGTTCTCAAACTGTTGACTATTTTAATTTAGTTCAAAATATATACACATTTTTTCTTCGTCGACACATAGATGGCAAAAATGAAAGGAAAGCTGTAGTCCCGTTCCAAAAAGATTAAGCGATACTAGATGGTCTGCTCGACATGATGCAGTACATGCTTTAAACAAGGATTATAAATCAATTCAAAACTTTCTCATGAATTTTGCTCAGGATGAAAATGGTAAACCTATAACTAGAAACGAAGCTTTATCTCTGTCCGAAAAGATGAACATTTTTGAAACCATGTTTTTAACGAATATATGGTCCAAATTATTGGAACGAATAAATGCAACTAGTAAGACTCTGGAAAGTCCGACATTAAACCTTATTTCTGGAATTCAACTTTTAGAATCGATTGTTATCTTTGTTGATGAGTTTAGAGAAAAATTCGATCAGTTGGAACATGACACTAAGTTAATGACTGGAAATGATGCACAATATAAGGACGAAACAAAGAAAACAAAAAAAGGAAAGGTGTTTAAAGACGAAACCAGACAAAATGAAATTGAATTGAGTGGGCGTCAACATTTCAAAGTAAATGTGTTATTTGTAATAATTTAGCACGGGAATTAAAGAGAAGA
Organism: Vesta saturnalis; assembly: GCA_036346205.1. NCBI lineage: Eukaryota > Metazoa > Arthropoda > Insecta > Coleoptera > Lampyridae > Vesta > Vesta saturnalis. The sequence continues at coordinate 1,035,598 of JARFJB010001819.1, read as the reverse complement.
TTGGAATGATACTCGGAAGTTGAGTCCACTTTTAAATGTTTTTTTACAAACGATGACATCATTAATGATTGACAAATATCTCTGCAAAATATCAAGCAAATATTGAAATAGCAAATTTAAAAGAAGAATTTCAACATTTCCAAATCCTATGCAATAATGCTGTTTATCAAAAATTAGAGCAAGCGCAACGCGTTAGATCAACATTTCCCAATATCATTACTTTACTGGAAAGTTGTTTAACAATCCCTTTATCCAATGCCTCTGCAGAGAGATCGTTTTCCACATTAAAACGGATAAAAAATTACTTCGGATCGACTATGGAACAAACCAGACTGGACCCGCTTTCTTTGCTATAGATAGAGAACAAAAATATGGATAATATCGACTCCGATGCTATAAAAAAATTGCTTTAAAGAAAGCAAGAAGGAAATATATTTGTTAATATTTTCATTAAATAGAACTATTATTTTTTCTTTTTATTTTGATTATGAGTATTGAGTTTATTTTAGCAAATGTTTATTTTAGCGAATAAAAAATAAATTTATGAATGTTTATTTTCTGGTAATTTGTATTTTTTCAAGGAGGAAAAGGGTCTGAAAATTTTTCATTTTTTTAGCGTTTCAGGCCCAAAAGTTCCTTAATCCGGCTCTGCTTCATTCGCTCTACATCATTGGGATCATTTCGATTACCGTGACCTACACTTCTTCATTTATTTGAGGGATTTTCCTCATTATATCAGCAGAAACGGTCGTAACTCTGTTCTTTCCGACCGTGTCTTGACAACATCCTACCTAGCGAATAAACCCTTTAATGTGAAAATGTAAATTTCCACGGTTTAATCTCATAATTATAAATACCTTCTTTTATGTTTGTGTTTGAATATAGTATAAACAGTGTGTCCTACGAAGTTCTCCCGGCACTCAAGGAGCATATTCTAGGGGTCATGTATCCGAACCGCTATATTTATTGCACAAAATGAATTTTTTGAGACATTTAATACAAGTGTGCTGAGATTGCATTTGCTTGATTAAAAGGAAGCACGTTTATTCAGTTTACTGTCATCGCTGACAATATATATATATATATATATATATATATATATATATATATATATATATATATATATATATATATATATATAATTTCGTATTATAGTAGACATTTTATTTCATTTTTGTGTACAATGGCGTTTAAGTTTACGACTCCCGAATATGCCGATATGGTGTCTGTTTTTGGTTATTGAGGTGGAAATGCAACAGCATCTGCAGTTGATTGTCAACGACGGTATCCAGCGAATCGTCGTATTCCGAAAACTTTTAGCGAAACTTTCTACTGTTTCAAACAAACTGGATCACTTCCTAGAGTTCGCATTCAGTACCAACGAGGCCTTCGACAGAATGTTGTTGAAAAGGGGAACATCCTTGCCATGGTCGACTGTAGTAGCACGCGAATAATATCCACAGGTTTAGGTATTCCTGAAAAGACAGTATAGAGAACATTGTACAGAAACCTGTTGTATCCTTATCATGTGCAGCATGTTCAAGACTTGGTTGTATCCTTATCATGTGCAGCATGTTCAAGACTTGGATCCAGAAGAGTTACCTAGATGATTGGAGTCTTGTCGCTGGTTAAATCGACAGTTATATTGTCGCATTTTATTTACTGATGAGGCACAATTCACCTGAGACGGCATGAACAACACACATAATGTCCACGAGTGGTCGGACATAGCTCCTCATACCACTGTAGAAACTGATTTTCAACGCCAATTTAGGGTGAATGTATGGTGTGGAATGTTCAACTATAGGACCATTTACTTTTGAAGGTCGCCTTAATGCTGAAAGTTATTTACACTTTTTGGACGAACAGTTACCGCAGTTGTTGGTGGAAGTGCCTCTGACAGCACGAGGAAATATGTACCTGCAATATGACGTAGCCCCTTTCCACTTTTGCCAAATAGTAGTTCGTTATTTAAATGACCATTACCCTGAGCGTTGGATCGGTCGAGTGGCTCACAAAATTGGCCTGCCAAATCTCCCGACCTAAACCCTTTCAACTGCAGCATGGATGGACTTAGTCTACCAAGAAAAAATGGAACAACGCAAGGCCTTAATAACGAATTTTTAACGTTGCTTCAAAAATAAAAGAGAGTCGTGTTTAGCACGACTCTCTAAGGAATGGAACGCGAGCGATTCATAGTCGTGCGGCTAAATGCGTTGAAGTAGGAGTAGAATTTTTTTTATATCTCCTATGATCTTGAAATTATTAGTTTGCAATCGTTTATTTTGTTATTTTGATGCCAAAACATTAACATTAATGTAACAATTATTTAGTTTCAAATTTTTTGCAATAAATACACTTGTATTAAATGTTTCAGAAAATTCATTTTGTGCAATAAATACAGCGATCCACATGAACTTTTTTTCTTGAAATGGCCCCTAAAGTATGCTCCTTGAGTGCCGGAAAACATCGTGGGACACCCTGTATAAAACTTATACGTTTCGACAAAATTTACAGTTGTCGTCGTTAGTGTGCCAGATTTAAAAAAGTGTCAAAGAAATTTATAAAATATAAAAAGGCAATGAATGAGCCTACTATAAAATGTATTTAAAATTGAAATTTTCATTATGTTAACATGAAATAGAAAAAAGACTAGATGATTTAAATATATTAAATGTATGTGATTAAGGGTTAAAAAGAAGGTAAAAGGTAGAGTGTAAACTTTACACATGGGGTAGAAACGGTACGTATTAATAACAGTCCGTTATTCAAATAAACGAATTGCTTGGAGTAATTATACTCAAGAATTTGGTAGAATTTTAAAAATTAATATTTATTTTTAATGAGAAATGTAAGCGGCACGTAATGTTCCGACGTAACCTTTCTTGTATTTTTTTTTTGTTATAATTCAATAGTTTTTGAAACGGTTCTTTCTTTTTGGAAAATAAGGGGAGTTAGTGTATATTTAATCGTATGCGACTGCGGGAGTTGAATCACCACCACGTTGGTATTAAAACGAGTACATTAACCCGTGTTCGTGCCAGTGACACAAATGAAAGGATTATTATATTGAACCGTAAGTAGGTACTCAAACGTAGATTAAAAATCTAAATAAGCAAATCAATAAGTTGAGGCAAATTTTAGAAATTGATGTTAGTATAAGACCGTTTTGCAAAAAGCACTATCTAATTATGACACAGTATCGAAATTTTGTATTGGGGTGGCCTTTGATACCACTACCTTTAAATTATTTAACGATATCCGCATCGTACAAAATTTTCGCTTGATAACAGCATAGTAATTTAGAATTTAGTTAACAATACACTATCGCTCAAGGACGATTATTATGTTAAAATTTGTTTAAATAACCAGCGTTAGTATTTGTGCGACATTTCTGTCAGCGCTAATATGATTGGGAATTGCCATTTGTTAGTATCATTGTCCACCCTAGCAGAGAACTCAACACGTGACGAAACCTGTTATCATAACCTCAATTTAATTATTTTTATGATCATTGATGACGTTTGAGGGTGATCGAATACGTGACCAGATGTTGTGAAAATTCCAGCTACATACTGACTTACTAATTAAGAGCTTGTTATCTACGATTTTACTGCTATTGAATTAACGATTTTTTTGTTTTAAAAGTAGATCGATGCGTAAATGAATGTGCGCTATAACAAAAAAAAATGCATTCGGCCCTAGCACGCTCACTTAATCTCTACGCCACAGTTTACCGGTTGGTTTATGAGCTATCCCCTATCCCGTTGTAAACTTAACTGTTTTATTTTCACCGTACTCTTGCAAGGTAGCTTAGATTTTCGCAGAAATCAATCGGCGAAGAGAGGCGTTATTAGGCGCCGGTTTTTTATGTTTATCAAATATTTGTGAAACAGATACATAGTTTGAATATATAAGAATATCAGCACATAGATCTTAAAATTATAAGTTAGTTATGTGCTATGTAATTTTTATGATACGACGTGTAATTTAGCGGCAAAAATGAAGTGTTCAATTTTTTTTAATTTCTTCATACGAAACCAAATATACCTTAAAAATTAATTAAATAAGATTGTAAATGTTTAAACTGTATTGTCAATATTGTTATGCAAGCGGGCGGCTCTGGAACTTTTTTTCAAGTTAGCTTCTAGATGTATATTAACCTCCGACATGAAGTTTTAAACATCCATCCGACATAGATCATTGTCTTTGTTTTTACAATGTTGCCTATTTTCGTTATGAATGTTTTACTAAAGAGGTAAAAAATGCATTATTTCATTTCTATTATTTTCCATTTTGTAGGTTGGAAGTCGTCTGTTGTCCCACACCAAATATTTGTAATTGTTTACTTTAAGGATGGTTAAAGCAATGATATATTTCAATACAACTCTATTCGCCACAGTTTCCATAACATTACTCTGTTTTCCGTCAAAATTCTAGTTACATCATTATTTATTTTATCATCAAAATATTAATATATCTGTGTTTTCTTATTTTTCTAATTGGGTGGCGCAACGACATTCTATGTCCTGGAGTGCGAGTCTTTATAACTATTTCACTTCAATATCTAAGTCTAACCTTCAAGATCGAGTACTTTCTTATGTATGTAAGTTTAAATTAATTTCAACCGAAAATCACAGCGGTCTCACATGATAATGGCGACGTCTAATATTTATTGTACGAGGATGTATTGATATCTAGTTAGCGTAGACCGGTTCCCTAGATAAAGAAAGTATTGCGTTATCATAGCAACGAAGAATAACTTATTAGAAGTGTCAGCGTAAAATTTCACGTCAAAAAGTCAAACCAGAGTTGAAAAATAAAATAAAATAGAAAGGATTTCGACTTACATTGTGAAAATCGAAAAATTAGAGGGAAGTAGATTTACTAAGATATGCTTAATACCCTTGGCGATCAATGTCCTTCGTATTCCACCGTGAAAAATTAGATTGAACCCAGTAAATATTGATGCATTTCATGAGATGATTTAACCGACCGTCGAATTGGGCTAAAACGAATATCTTAGGCAGTGAATATTTGATATTAACGCGTCTATCATATAGCTCACGTCGATTTGGATATGAGATCTGCAAAGATCCCTAAATGTCTGAATGTTGACCAGAGTGTAAGGGGAGAGGCATCGCGTTCGATCTGTGCTCGGTTTAAAAACGATGCAAACTTCTTAAGCCGTGTTGTTACTATGGATCAAACTTTGGTACATTTCTACGAGACCCAGAAACAAACCAAGGCCTAAGAAATTTCGTGTTCAATACTCTGCTGGAAAAGTTCTTGCTTCAGTTTTTTAGGATTGCCAAGGAGTAATCATGCTTGATTTGCTGGATACGGGTATATCAATAACTGGGAATTACTATTCGACGTTACTGACCACTCTACGAGAGAACATTTTGGAGAAGACGCGGTAAGTTGTCCAAAGGTATTTTGTTTTTGCAGGACAATGCCCCTACAAACAAATCGCATGTTGCCATGCAAACAATTAGTGATGTAGGGTTCGGATTACTCGAACACCCCCCTTACTCAACAGATCTGGCTCCGTCTGACTATCATGTCTTTCCTCAACTGAAAAAAGTCTAAAAGGTCGTAAATTTTCTTCCAACGAAGAGGTAATGGAAGCTCAGGAGGTCTAGTTTGCGGACCAAGATAATTTTTTTAAGGTCTAGAGGCGTTACAAGTTCGTTGTGATAAATTTATCCAATTAAGAATTTTGTTTGCTTCTATAGTAGGCTAAGAATTTTTCAATACATTCTCGTATAATGTTATTCTAAAATCATATAAACCGCTAACTCAGAAATTTTCAATAAATAAATAAATAATAAATTTAGTAATAAATAAATATTTTGGAACGTTTCTATATTATTTAATTTTGACATTTAGTTTGTTAGTCGTGGCAGTCGTCGCTACAAGTGTAAACAATGCCTGAGGCACCAATCTAATTATACCTAGCATGCTAAAATATAATTTTATATTGCGTTCTTTTATTCTTTTTGTGGTAGGTTTATTCTCGTTTAGTATTTTTGGAACTGTCTAGTTCAGTAAGGCGTGTGAGAATTGTTGAAAATGTGAAATACAATAGAAATCCTTAACTATAATACTTACGGTAAAAAAATATTATTTATTGGAACAATGGTAATGGTTTTCTAAGCCTATCATAACTTGGCACCCGACTATACCACGGGACTGTGGTTTACGCCACTGCAAAAATATTCACAACTAAAAACTTGATATACCAATTAAAGAGCTAGTCAAATTACAACATATATTCATAATCTTTTTGTTACTACTAAGAGGCTGTAATTGCTATGATACATTGAAAGTAGATTATGTATGTGTGGGGTGTTACATGTTTAACGTGTATAACAGTGTATCTGCCTGTAACATCGTAGCTTCCAAACGGAGGGACCGATTTTCATTTAGTTTTTTTTTTTGTTTGAACCATTCTGCTTTTTTTATTAAAATTTGTCAAAACCTATTTAATCGCAGATTATGTTCTTGGCATTGAAGTTATTTTGATGTTTCTATATTTCAGTAGCTTCTGGTTATAAACAAACATACAATGAGTTTGCCATGATAGAATTTACATGTATCAAATTGAACGTTATGATTTAAATTATTTAAGACATGTTCAGCAACTGCAGGCTTCTGTGGTTGACTCAATCTACAAAATCTCCTATGTTTTATTCATCTACTTTCCAAGCTTACTATGTATTTCCAACATACCTCAAGAACAAGACAACTTCATCAATTCATCACCCAAAAAATGTAACCCGATTCACTACATTTTTAAGTACACTACACTTTTGACCTGGACGATGATTTGACAGTGAAGATACCTTTTGGTGTGTGTAGGCTTTCGCTAAACCTTAAAAGAAAAAGAGAAATCGGTTGTTTTAGACACTTATATGTCTAAAAATAATAAACTCCATTAAGTTCCTTTTCCATAGTAAACCGAATGCTTACATGAACATCATGTATAGCATCTAAAAATTGCTTTAGTGCTTCTCCATGTCTCCAAATAACAAAAGTGACAACATGAAAGGCTTTTTAGGTCTATTTTGTAGAGTCAATGTTTCAAACTGTTTCACACTGGACTGATGTGGGGTTACCATAGCTACACCATCAAGTTGCTGATAAAATTTATTATTCTACCGAAAATAAGTAGTAGTAAGAGTTCTGAAATAGAGCTCCACGCATAGTCCATATAACCCGGAAGCTGTCGAAAATAGACCACAGCTTAAGACACTACATTATCAACTTGTGTATCCTGTGCCATATTTATTCAAGTCTTATTTGAGATGAAAAAGTTTAAAAAGCTTAAGGTGGAAGCCATCTAGCTGACGTTAACCCCGTTCCACGAATTTGTTAAAGTCATTGGTCCCTAGTAGACTTTGACTTTACCTTTGAAATCGTTCAAGGTTATTATGAATTAACCTCGACATACTGAAGACGATTTCGGGCCGGGCTTCGGGTCGGGCTGTGCTATTTTTTAAATTCGACATGCGGTTTTCGCGTTTTGTTGCTCATTTGGTTTACTTTCATAATCCATTGTTAAAACTGCATGCTTCCATTTAATATTTTCCAGAGATAACTAGATTTCTAAAAAAAAAATAAATACCGCCCTCTAATCTGCACGTTACTTATTAAGTTGCGTTGAGTACATAATAGTTACATTGGTGGAAAAGAACTCTTTTCAACAAGAGTAAGTTTGCGAAGATCGATTAAGCAGAACCAGGCTTACAGGCGTTTTTTCATAACTATAGGTTCCCACTCTCCCTCATCTCTTATTTAAAAAGATAAACTAAAACTTGTTTAATAAAAAGTACTCAGAATTTTTTGTAGAACCTGATCATCGTATTTATAATGCCCTTTAATTAGGCAAATTTTGTAAAATTTGACTTTTTAAAATTTTGGTATTCAATTACGCCCTCTAGCGGTGGACCTACAATTCTATAAATAATTTCCAGCTGTTTCTCGAGATCACTCTTGTTATAAATTTTTTCCCAAAGCTGTACCATAATCCGATCTGAAGATATGGCCAACTCACCTTGTACATTAGTGAAGTTTAATCAACAATGTAATAAATATAACCTCAAAAGCGGCGCTTTTCAAACATATCATTTATCGTTAATTATCGTAAATTTTACCTTACAAAGGTAATGTAAATCAAGTGTGTAAGAATTTTATCTTGAACACTTTAGATATATCCGAACAGCTCTTGACAGATGTACGCGGAATATAGCTTTCATAAATTCACCAAATAAAAGAGGACTTCATCCACCAGGTGTCAAGTTACCAGATAAGGATCTAGGCTTTGCTGAGATGAGAAGGACCCAGAGTACGGGCTCATTGGAGCCGTAAAGATTCTAAGAACGAATTCTCAGAACTTATACTGCATAAACGAAAACTGTTAAGTTATACTGTTGTGTCCCAAGGTATTTTATATTTACTTTATTTATGTTGTAGTGTCCCAAGGGACCCGATCCTTAAAAGTGTATTCCTCATGACAACCAATGATGGATTACAAATGGGGTATTGCCAGTTTTTAAGTGCCCCCCCCCCCAACTACTATTACAGTTATAACTCGGCAACTTGGTTGAAACAAATGACAACATAAATATATGTTGAAGTTTTTTTTATTTATACAAATATAAAAGATATATATCTGATTCTTCATCGTCTTCAACACTCTTTTCATTCTCACTTGTTTTCTTTTAAATATGGGTGTCCCAAGGTACCCCATCCTTAAAAGTGTAATTTGAAATCACTCTCAATTAAAATACTATAAAACCTTTAAGAGTGTAATATTTAACTTATTCGCAGCAATAATTCAAATTCACGAAAAAATATCGCCGAGGATGTATCTTGACTTTACTGACAATAATGCTAATGTTACTCAAATTATTTGCTTGGCTTACATTGACTTTCCTGGCACTAATTAAAAGTTTAGAATTTATTTACAAGTCTGATATTGAATTACTCGCAAAACTGAAACCTGATAAAAATAATTGGCTACGCTTTGTTGTGTGAATGAGATAGGATTGAATGAGGTTAAGTGTTGTATTATAGTGGGGCAGCTAAACAATGAAACTACTCAAATTAGAATTAACGAGCTTTGCACAATGATGGTTCAACCCGTTAATTTTCGAAACTGGGAAAGAACCACCAAGATAACCCAGTTTATTAATACATAAGTACAAAATCATACGGTCTTTAAGTTAACAATAGGGTAAATAAAAAAATAATAATGCAGATTAAGGTACATATATAAAATACAGCAAACAGTAAAATTAAACAGGTGGCAATATGGTAATTGCAATGCAGTTTAACTACACTTAGGCAAGGACAACAAAAATAGGCAAGGAATTTACACATACTCAATTGTATCGTGAATAAAAGCACAAAAATACCTTCGCACAAATCCAATAAATTACATATATAAAAAACTGGTTCGTAGACAAACAATTCTAAATAACCTGGCTGAATCAAAAATACATAAAAAAATCGCTAAAACAAAGCCTTGTAAGGGTAAGGTGAAAATAAATCAGTGACGTTAACAAAGTAACCGAAAACCTACAGGCAAACAATGACGCGAAAGTTTGAGTGACTACGTTACAAACTACAGCATCCCTTCCTCGGGTTACATGTTCATCTATACATCTCTTTGCATTTTTAAAACAATACTCACGGGTTATTTTAACAGTAAATATGGATTTCGAGATGGTGTTAATGGCATCTGGACCCGTGTCTGTAAACCAAGGTATCGTTAATAACAAACTGAGGTCTATCGTGTCACGTTTGTCCACGTATTAACTTCTCTACGCGGGCGAAAATATTCGTAAAGAATCAACAATGCCAACTCATGCCAGCAATGAGGGGGGGCACTGTTCTGTCTGACGCGGAATCCTTTTCTTTTAATATATTTCAACTTAGTAGGTGTGCTTGCGAGATGGCGTATTGGCTATTAAATTACTACCGCATTACTAGCCTTTGTTATTAAGAGACAATTCCGTGTGATTCAACATCTCGTAGTAACTAACTTCTTACAAGGCATTGACTGATTTGGTAGTATATTTTAATAGGTTACATCGGCTCGTTGAATTGCTTTTTGCGAGCTTAAGCTACATTTAATTACTTACTTCGGTTGAATAGAATCCTTTAGTTAATCACCAACACAACAGGTTGATGCGTGGTTTAAACCCAATACGGTAGCGACTATTTATAGACATATTGTTTACACGTCCGCTTCACGAATACCTTTATTTACACGACCACCTTAATTTTGTTTGTTTGGGCAAATTCGCGGTTTTAGTGTTTACTAAAACGGAGCGATAATATATCTATAGCCACAACGGTTTACAATTACGCTTTATAACAAAACAATCAAAGAACGGTACAACTCAATCGAACCTCCAACTTCAAGTAACTGTTTTACTTCCAAATCCACCCCAATTTTTAAAAACACAAAAAAAACAACAAATATTAGGTGGGAATATTTTCATATTTATTATTAAAAGAAGTATTAATTTTTAAAATATTCACTTGTCCATAGCACACCCTATAATTCATGGTCCCCTTGTTAATTGATTTATTACGATCTGAATTAGCACAAACACTAGAGAGTTAACCTGTAGAAGTTGCTCCACGCACTGAAAACATTTCTGCCACTTCAATTTTCTTACTTGTGGACACTTCTATGTAGCCTTCTGCTACAGTGGAGCTTTTACATCCGCCATGTTGCTTCACTATAATTAAATCACCGCCACTGTTGGCCAAATGCGACGCTGAGTCGAAAACAATGTCCACAGAAGATAAGAGGTACTGGTAGGTATTGGTATTTAGCAATAAGCCATCGGCGTCGCGCCCATTTTATTTATACCAATTGGTTGTTGTGTGCAACAGCCATTTTTGTAGTATATAAAAAACGTTGGTGTTTGATATGAGTTGGCCTCAAGCTATAATATTTTTTTATTAGATTTATCCAATGGTCGTTTCTTATTACAAACAATATTCGGTGATTAGATTTAGTTTTTTGGTTTTTGACGAAAACTGATTCATTTTTATATTCAACATCATCAATTTGGAAGCAGGCATCCCAGTAACCCATAATTAAAATCACCTAAAAACTGCATTGTTATATTGTAGGTCACAGAATATCATTAACTCACCTTTATAGCAAGATAGTCTGTCAGGTTCACCACTAATACATTTTTCTATTTCGCTATATTCTAGTATTTTTGATTTGTTGGGCACAAACCCTACCGACGATCGTTTAAGAAATGCTTAAAGTTTCATGAATTTTGATATATCAACGTTTTATCGAATGTTTATCATTAATCGTAGCATGGAGTAAGTCTTCTATAAAGTGGAGGCACCAATTTGTCGCAACTTAGCGCAGTTCAGATGGTGTTGAACTTATTTCTGATATTGACATTGTACGTCTCAAATCTAACATTAATACCGTAAACAAATTAACTAACTGTTGCTAACTTAATTATTTTACAACCAGATCTTTAAGTCGTCAGTAATTAATAAATAAGATGAAATAATCCCGCAACAGAAAAAATAGTACAAAACATTCTTTGCACACACCTAAGCACTCGTGTTAGAATAGTTGACAGCAGAAGGGGGACACTTTGTCCCACCACTTTTAATCGGATGACGTCACAATTAAAAGGAGTAGGCCACGCCCCTTGGTTTCTGATTGGTCGTTAGACTCCGCCCAGTGTCCACGCTTAGTGCTCTGCTTAGAGGCATTAGGCTTTGTACTCTGATTGGTTGACTTTGTTTCTTTGTTTGTGGAGCCAGCTGGTGTATTTTTAAAACTAATGAATGTTTTCTATAATAGATCGTGGTTCCACCTAGTAGTATATTTTAAAAGTAGATTTAATTTTTAAAAGTAGATGTAGGTTCCTGTAATTGTTAGGGCGGGAAAACTTGAAATTTAAAATAGTATTTTAATAATGATGGCCCCATCCCCTCTCGCAAGACAGCTATAGAACCCTGGAACTTGTTCTCGGGTCTTCACCCCATTGTCAGGCCCCCTTGCTTACTATAGCGAGAAAACTTAAAATTTGAAGTAGTATTCTAATAATTCTCCCGCATACTATTTCATAAGACAGCTATAGGACTCCTGAACTTGTTCTCGGTTATTCGCCTCACTGTGGGGCCCCCTTGTTTGTTAGGGCGAGAAAACTTAAAATTTGAAGTAGTATTCTAATAATTCTCCCGCATACTATTTTATAAGACAGCTATAGGACTCCTGAACTTGTTCTCGGTTATTCGCCTCACTGTGGGGCCCCCTTGTTTGTTATGGCGGGAAAACTTGAAATTTGAAACAGTATTCTAATAATTGGGCCCACATACTATGTCACAAGACAATTTATAGGACTCCGGAACTTGTTCTCAGGTCTTTGCCCCGTGGAGGGCCCCTGTTTGTGACGCCATCTAGTGGTGTATTTTTAAAACTAATGAATGTTTTCTGGAATAGAGGTGGATTGTGGCCCCACCTAGTAGTATATTTTAAAAGTAGATTTAACTGTTATGGTGGGAAATTTGAAATAGTATTCTAATAATGGGTCCCGTATACTATCTCATAATACTCCGTACGGACTCCTAAACTTGCCACTGCATAGGCCCCCTTTCCGCAATTGATTTATCGGAAATAAAAGATAAAAGGTTTTAATAGTTTATTATATGCAAATCAATAACTATAACGATTACAACTACAAATACTTGCCACGTAATGTTATAGATTTTAAAATAGCGTAGCGCTCTTACCTTTATCTAATTAACTAAACGAACGGTCTGAGATCGTGTCTATAAAATAACAGCTAACGCTATTGCAAAGTTGGTTTATGACGTCAAGCTACAAGAATAATAATACATTAAAATTTTTAACAGCATTTTGCGTAAACCATATCGAATAAAATATATATTAAAAACAATAGTCATACCTTAAGACGTGCTTTCTTTCTGCTATTCTAATAACAAGTATGTGTGTATACACACACGCACGCACGAATGCACGAACGCACGCATGCACGCATACACGCACACACACACACACACACACACACACACACACACACACACACATACACACACAATACTGCTTAAGATAAACAAATAATGAGTATAGATTAAGAACCTATTAAGATTCCCGAAGAGATATATCAAAAATTGTATCCGGTATGCTGCGCTGTTTAACCACATGCTCAATTTAGAGGATATTTCAAAGAAAACTAAACACCGTCTTGATATTAAAAGATAAGCAAGACAAAAGTAAAATATACCGATGATTTTAAATACAATATTATCGTTCAAAAAATCTCTATAATAATAATAAAACATCTTAATGAGTCTTACATAAACCCGTTAATTAGGTAATTATACAGAAAGTGAGTGTGCGATTTCTCACCTGACCGTAAACAATGAATAAATTCCATATATATGTCCATGCAAGTTTTACCACGAAAACACTCATCACTTAATAGTTAGTATGTGATATAGTATTAGAGATGATACAATTATCGACAACTGATGTATCATCCTGTTTCCGTATCTAAGATTCTTTTGCCAGAAACTGATTTCAAATCAACGTTTTAGATTTGCACCTCGTTTCTGTATCTAGGGTCTTATGACTGAAACAGATTTCATATCACAACTTAAGTTAAAATGTTATTTTAGGAACATAAGACAATTGCTGAATCTACCTACAGGACATTAGAGATTTTTTATTTGTTATTTAACAGAACGTGATCATTAGTATCGCTTCGAGATTCAAGATGGGGGGGTCAGTTTAAGGATCCCTTTTCAGTAACAGTTGCGGGGCCATCGGGTTGTGGGAAATCGTATTTTATCGTGGATTTTCTAAAAAATATCGAAACTGTCTGCGATATAACTTTCGAAAACATTATTTGGTTATACAACAAGTGGCAGCCATTATTCAAAGATTCCTCGGTGGAATTTCAGAAGGGTTTACCTGATATGGACCAACCGGTGAAAAACCGGTCTTAACAATAATTGACGATCTAATGCGAGAAACTAACGGTTCGTTAGTGGATATTATTACAAAAGGCTGCATCATAGAAGCCACATCAAATCCACAAGGGTAATTATTGTTCGATTTAAATCAGAATACACCGCACGTGCTACGATATACAACAAATATATTCGAACCTCAAGGCATTTGTCAAGTATATATAGTGAAAAAAGGGTTTAAGGCTCACAATTATAAAGATTACATCATATACGATGGCTGACGTTTTGAGCAAAAACACCGATATCCTTCGCACATTAGCCAGATTAAGTAAAAGTCAACGTGATGCTTTATTGAAACGTTTGAAGTAAGCAGGTCCAATGTATCTGTGAGTATGCACACAACATTTTAAATGGCCGTGTACCTCTGTCAAGTGATTAGAAGCAGCGACTCTATCAAATAAGCTTGCCGTAGAGAGACGAATCTATAAAAACGAAGAAACAGCTTCTTGTATAGCAGGGCGATGCATTTCTACCACTTCTGTTAGAACCATTACTTGGAGGTATTCTGGGTAATTTGTTTCAATAACTATGGACCACAATCCGAAGAAGATTAGTATGCGCCATATACTACATAAGACAACATTATAGCGGAGCTAGGCAACGATATGAATTCAGTTTTAAAATCCAAAATGACTGACCATGTCAAATGGGAACAGTACAACCGAGTTCTTCAAAGATATCTACACTGTTCCAATCAGTTACGTCAACCTGCTATCATAGCATCAGAGATGATATTGGCGACACACCGAGACGTAAAGGCTTGGCAGGCGACGAAATATTATCAACGCTTCCTCCTATATATAAGAAGAAAGGTGAGGATTTCTTTCGCATACTGAATAATGTTGGTGATGTATTTTGGGACAAAAAGGATACTGTCACAATAAAAGGTGAGATTATCCCACATTCCAACATTATCGATCTCATTCACGATTCGTTAAGACATCAAAAACCACCAAATACGTACGACTGGCAACAGTTTGAGGCGCACATTAAAGGAATAATGTACCACGAAAGTTTATCGGAAATACTCGAAGACGTGATACTGCATCACCTAAGGTTGAACGGTTCCTTACGCCTATATACTGTGATATATTGTAATCAACCTTTACGAGTTGTGACAAGCAGATCTTTGCGATACGATACGTTAAGACATCAAAAACCACCAAATACGTACGACTGGCAACAGTTTGAGGCGCACATTAAAGGAATAATATACCACGAAAGTTTATCGGAAATACTCTAAGACGTTATACTGCATCACCTAAGGTTGAACTGTTCCTTACGCCTATATACTGTGATATATTGTAATCAACCTTTACGAGTTGTGACAAGCAGATCTTTGCGATACGAGTAAACACAATAATGGATACAATTACGTACTAACGGTTATTGATGTGTTTAGCAAGCTGGCTTGGGCGAGAGCTCTTAAAACGAAGACAACCCCCTCCGTAATTGAAGCATTCACCTACATTCTTAAGGAGGTGACAATACGCCGGCAAATCTACAAAAATTCCTACAAGCATATTGATGTACTCCAAAATCTTATGGCCGCTTACAACAATAGCTCTCATTCAAGTATAAAGATGTTCCCTGCGGCTGTAAACGATGAAAACATTTTGGAAGTGTGGAATTACCTGTACGCGAAAGGCTTAGCACATCGTCCTAAATATAAAGTCGGTGAGCATGTCAAACTCGCCAGAACTAAGTATGCCTTTGAGAATTGGAGCGAGGACGTTTTTACAATTAGTGCAGTGATAAAAGAAGACTGCCAGTTTACCGATAATCGATCTTAATAACGATCCTGTTGTGGGTACGTTTTACGAGGAAGAATTGCAAGTTGTTACGGTTTATAAAGACACTCTATTTAAAATCGATAAGATTTTAGCAGAGCAGGGTCGTGGCCGACATACACAATACTTGGTCAAGTGGCGTGGATACCGTGACAAATTTAATAGTTAATGTTAGCTTTGCAGGTGAGGTATATATAAAAATGGAGTTTTATCTGACCTTATTGAGTAATAGCTCAATGGCGTATTTTCCTGGTAACATGAAGCTAGTTTAGCGGTATATTTAGAAATATAATACCGTTATTTAAGTCTGATGCAAAGGCTGTTGAAAAAAAAAGCTCAAAGGACAAGGACCAGCATCCTTGGTGACGTCATAGGGGATCGTCCTATTAAGGAGTCATTTCAAGACAGATTTCATGACGCAGGTAGAAATCTTAAACGTAAAGTCGGCGAGAAAATCGATAAAATGATGGAGGGGTCGGGGTATAAAAGAGTGCGTCTGTCCGATAATAATCAGTCTCTGCTGAAAGCTGCTAAGAAGAAACCTACTTACGACGATATATTTTCAAAATAGTAATAATGGCTTTTCTACATGCACAATCGTGTGAGTGCATCAACGCCGAATTGAATTTGTTTGCTTTACCATCGACGCAGACAAGTATCGAGAGTGGTGAATGGATTACAAACCCTTATGAGCTCTGAGTGATGACGCCCCAATAGAATCTATAGTGCCCGGAAATGCAAACATTTACATAGAATTAAGTGAGACCATATTGTACATCACAGCTAAAGTTATAAAGCAAGACTTACTGACAGGGATGTTGTAGCACCGATAAACAATTGGATGCATTGTTTTTTTTTCACTTTTTTTTCGCATACAGAAAAAATCATTGGATAATGTTTTCCTGGGTCAGTTACTTAAACGATGTATCGTAGGGTTTGTAGCAAATAAAGCCTTCAGCGGTGTTTACGCCTCAACTCCGTTCAATTTTTATCATAACAATATTAACTACATATGGTTATGTATTGAAGGCCAGCAAATTCCTTCGAAGGCCTTACAACCAAACTTTACAGCAAATGGTTTATGTGTAAGGGCGTATCACACCTTATTCTCCAGTACGGGTATTCATTTTTTGAATGAGGGAAACGATATATCAAGAAGTGATTATCCTAACGGCTATTGTTTAATGGCCTTTGACCTAATTCCTGACTGATCTGCAAACGCTAGCACACACTGGAATTTAGTTAGAAACGGTTCTCTGTGTCTGGAAATCGGTTTTGAAGAAGCTCTTGCGGAAACCGTTAACTGTTTGGTGTGTGCCGAATTCGATAACGTGATCGAGGTCAATAAACATAGAAATGTCGTCGTAGATTTTACCTGTTCAAAGGGCTAACTCTAGATCACAAGCTTTACTGTACAGCAACAGCTGAAAGAAGATGGATGCACACTTGGACGTACAAGGGGTTAGAGGTGTTAACGATGAATGCATACCGAAAGAAATTGCCGTGGTGACAGATCGTAGTGATTTATTGCTGATGCTGGTAAAACCCGAGATTATTTTATAACAAAACCCATATCAAACCAGAAATGGCGGTCGGGGTATGTACCCTACAACGATTTCCAGCAGGAGTTGATAAGAGCGTTCGTGTCTTTTAACAATATTCACGTTAAGCGTAGTGAAAAACAACAGTTTTTAGATTTGTTAACAAAGAAATACTAAACCTGAACGAGATTAGTTGCCTCTCCATTAATAAATTAAAAAAGGAAGCGAGAGCGTATAGTTGTTTAAACCATAACATCCAGGGTCCTATGTGTGCTCTGGTATTACTATTACAGTACTGAACGCATACCAACTCCAAAGATGTATGCGGTACAAGTGTTGAGATGTATGAAATTGATCCCCAACCACAAGAATGTATTACGTCTTGTATGTGCAGTTACCGCGGCACACACATAGACCGTGTGCAATTATTGTGAACACAGATCCAGCAAACAAACCAAGTCAACATTTGACAGCTATCTACATTGACGATAATGGTAACAGGGAGTATTTTGATTCCTTTGGACGACCTCCACTGGGCTACCTGGAGAAGAATGCTAGATGATTCCATCAGAACAAAACGACACTGCAGGATTATCATTCGGATGTGTGTAGACTTTATACGATAATGTTTTGTATTTTAGATTAAATAATTTACCAATCGTTGATTTTGTAAATAAGTTTTTCACTACATGTTTAATTATAAATAATGAAATAATCAAGTTACTATACAATGCTTGTTTTTCTACAATGCCACTGTAATAAATAAAAAAAATTTAGGACTTTGGTGTTTTACTGACGACTAATGATGACTGTACCGTATGATTCTATATTGAAACTTGTTACAGATAGAAGAGCCCAGACACAGAAACAAGACACAAGTCCGATGTTGATTTGAAAACTGTGACAAGTTTAGGAGTCTTGTGAGATAGTATGCAGCCCCCATTATTAGAATACTACTTCATATTTCCCACCATAACAGTTAAATCTACTTTTACAATATGCTACTAGGTGGAGCCACGACCAACCTCTATTACATAAAACATTCATTAGTTTTAAAAATAAACCACTAGATGGCGTCAGAAACAAACAAAGCCAGCCAATCAGAATACAGAGCCTTGGACCTCCAATCAGAGCATAGAGCCTAGAGGTTGGGCGGACTCTAAGGACAAATCAGAAACCAGGGTCGTGACCTACCCTTAGCCCCTCCAGTCAGAACGCGCATCCTGGGCCAGTATGCGCCCTCAGGACCAATCAGCCGGAAGTGGGCGAGGCCACGTGGGGGAAAGGGTGTGGCCACGACCATCCTCATTCCTTTTAATTGTGACGTCATCCGATTAAAAGTGGTGTCGGCAAGGTGTCTCCTTATAATGTTGGCCTTCTGCAACTTATCAATGTGGAACAGTAAGCCTCCATTAATTCCAAACATATAATTTTTTTACCTTTTACCTCACGATGGACGAACGAATCTAGACGCCAGTGACAGTGATACTTCCTTACCAACAGTAAGAGCATCAATCTTAAAACGGAAACGTAGAAGAAAGTAATTAGTTACTCATCAGATTAGCGTAAATTTATGATATATCGTTTGTTCTCTCATTGTTATTAATAAATTGAATTGGTAGTTATTTATAACAGAAACTGGTACATATTTTTTACAAATTGTTATACGCCTATTTTTGAATACTCTAAATGCATATTTTTTTTAAATACGAGTATAAACCAAAAAAATATCAAATTTACCAAAGTAACTATAGTTTTACTGTCAGTCTTCAATCTAGAATGTTTAAAGGTGTTTTTCGCGAAAATGTATTATTACAATTCAAGAACAAAATTGAGAAACGTTTTTTCTCTCTCCTGTGAATTTAACTTTTGGTTCTTCCGTCCCTCTGCCATTAAACCCTCGATATTTTTAACACAACAATTTCACGAAATGATAATCCAAAATCTAGTTACCAGCGAAAATTGAAGAAAGGTTGAGGTATTTTATTGTTATTTAGTATCTTGTGTCACACAAAATATATCTCCACTGAAAAACACAAAAGAATGTAGAACATTAACGCATGTAATGCCCAGAAATGTCCCAAACACTATAAATAAAATAACAAAAGTAAATTGGTACAGCAAAATGAGAGACATTTTGAATATCTTTTATTATAAACTCGTGTTAGCCGGTATTGGATCGCATTTTGGCGATAATCATTTTAAAGCGTATGGAAGAACGCTTCCAAGTGTGACAATAAATACAAGGTGTGCCATTTGAAAAAGTTAGCATCGAAGTAGGGATACTTTAAGACTACCTCTGAATAACTTGTACTGCTAGGTAGTTTGGGGCAGTCATGCATCTAATCTACATAATAAAGTTAAACTTTACCATAATTATATTCTCCCAGATTTCAGATTTCGTTTCATTGCGTGAAATTGTTACTAAGTTGTGTTAATCTTGTGTAAACAAAGCAAACAGTTTTTATTATTAAAAACCAAACGCTTTTTTTTAATTTTTGTAATTATATTATGATACAGTTAGTTTGGGTTTACAAAAGCATATGCAATAAAGCTTCTAACTGTGACAAAAATGTAGAGCGTCTCCGTCTCCGTATCCGTATCCGTCTCCGTCTACGTCTCCGTCTCCGTCTCCGTCTCCGTCTCCGTCTCCGTCTCCGTCTCCGTCTCCGTCTCCGTCTCCGTCTCCGTCTCCGTCTCCGTGTCCGTGTCCGTGTCCGTGTCCGTGTCCGTGTCCGTGTCCGTGTCCGTGTCCGTGTCCGTGTCCGTGTCCGTCTCCGTCTCCGTCTCCGTCTCCGTCTCCGTCTCCGTCTCCGTCTCCGTCTCCGTCTCCGTCTCCGTCTCCGTCTCCGTCTCCGTCTCCGTCTCCGTCTCCGTCTCCGTCTCCGTCTCCGTCTCCGTCTCCGTCTCCGTCTCCGTCTCCGTCTCCGTCTCCGTGTCCGTGTCCGTGTCCGTGTCCGTGTCCGTCTCCGTCTCCGTCTCCGTCTCCGTCTCCGTCTCCGTCTTTTTGACGGGGGGATACTGCAATATGAAATGCACTAAGACTGCCAGTACACACCCAGTACATTCCAGATAGTTTTGGCCCAGACTATTACTTCTACAACTATTTGCATAACAAATTTTAGTAAATAAAACAAGGTCAGGTTTAGCAACAGTTCCTTGTGCCGCGCTCAATTTTTTTAATAAAATCCATGAAATTTTATTTTGGAACA